>JAIFZK010000017.1:10332500-10550000 GCA_027481765.1 Tenualosa thibaudeaui | reverse complement strand
TGTGCATGAGTGTGTGTGTGTGTATGTGCGTATGTGTGTGTTAATACCTCTCTGGGGCAGAGAGCTCTGATACTGGAGCTGTGCTGTTGCAGTTCTAACGCTGAGAGACAAACCAGGAAGGTCACAAAACCAGTGCAGCAAAATGCACAGAATGCAGATCAGTGGAAATAAAACCAGTGCCCTCTGGTCAGATGAAGAGAGAGAGAGAAAGAAAAGGACAGAGAAAGAGGGAGAGTGAATGAAGGGGGGTAGAAAGTTGAAGCGCAATTCAGAGAGAGAAGGATAGAGAGAGAGCGAAGGAGAGTGAGAGAGAAGGGGGGCGGTGAAGTGCTGGAGCATAATTCAGGGAGTGAAGGACAGAGAGAGAGAACGAAGGATAGTGAGAGGGGGTGGGGTGGATGCTGGAGCATAATTCCGAGAGAGAGGGATAGAGAGAGAGAGAGCGAAGGAGAGTGAGGAAGAAGGGGGGGGGGGTGGAGAGCTGGAACATAATTCAGAGAGAGAGGAATAGAGAGAGAGAGCAAAGGAGAGTGAGAGAGAGGGGGGGAGTGGAGCGTATTTCAGAGAGAGAGAGCAAAGGAAAGTGAGAGAGAAAGGGGGTGGTGGTGTTGAGACCTGGAGCGTAATTCAGAGAGAGACTAGGCAAGTGCTGCTCAGCATAGTTTATTTCATTTGTTTCATTCATTTTTTCCTCTCCTGTGTCGGTGCCCTTGTTGGCTCCTTACACCGCTAATGAAAACCTGACAGGCTCTCAGGTCTGAGAATGAATTCAGTACAAGGCACAAGACTTGACAGAATGAACAGAAATACTGTCAAGTATCTCAAATTACCATTCAGTTTAGTTGAGTCTCCTGGTCTGTGTCCTAAATGTTAATTTACCCTTCCCAGAACTCCTAAGCAAAACAATGCATTAAAAGGCATTGAACCTTTTTTGTAATGAATGAAGTTAGATTATTCATGAGGTTTATCAGTGAAGAAGCTCAACCACAACCCCATTGCACGACCTTTATATACTGTACCTGTATACTGTATACTGTACTTGTTGGTGTGTAAATACTTAATGGTGGAGTTCCACTCCAGCGGGTGTATTGATATTGCCCAAGATTTGTAGATGAAGGTGGCAAATCCATGACATGCTGTACATGATCTGTGGTAGTCCTGCAGCTCGCTGATAAGATTTCTCATTTCTCGCTCTTGTTTTTTCCTCCCTCTGACCCCTTGTTTCTCTCCCTCCCTGCCTATCTCTGTCTGGCTCTCCCTATCTCCCACGGTCTCACACTTATAGCTGCTGAATTTCTCACACCTCTCGGCTTCCTAGTGTACTTATTGTCTCTTTCTCTCTCATTCCCTTCCCTCTTCTTTTTTTTCTCTCTCGCTCTCTCTCTCCCCTTCTCTCACCCTCTCTTTCTATCTTTCTCTCTCTTTCTGTCTCTCTGTCTCTTTCTGCAGGGTCAGGATGAGTGTTCTCCCTGCGGCTGGGCTGTCCGTGCTGCTGTTGCTCTCCATAGGCAGTGGTGAGTATATCTCAGCCCTGCTGAGTCCCAAAACTCCTGCCCACCGTGCTGCAGTGCCCTCACTGATACACACACACACACACAGACATACACACACACACACACACAGACATACACACACAATCACACACACACGCCAACACTGAGCCCTGAGGAGTCCCCAGAAAGCCTGCATATATCCTGAGCACTGCACTCGCCTTCAGTCAGACACATGCTACTATCCTTTATATGTGCTTGAGTAAGCTTCTGGCACTGGGAGGGGGCATTGGGAAACACATGACCAAACTGGAGCTATTAGGGCCTCATTATGCCTCCTTACCACTGTTGTATATATTATTTTAGTATCAGTTGTTCACACTTGGTGTGAATTCATTACAAAGGAGAGTTCATGTTAGTGCAGAGCTTTAGCACATCATTAATGCATGCTAATGCATTTTTAATTTAAAATTGTGCTTGCAGTATAGCGGACTGCTACATCATAGTTGGAGTATTGATATTAGGAACGGAGGGCACATAAGAAATGATAACATGCCAAACGTACATGACTGTTCCTTTATGTATTTATGTCAAATAGCGGTGTGCTATTGGGGGTTGTGGGCTGTGTTCTATTCAGCAATGTAATGGGCCCTTCATACGGTAACACATGCAAACAGCCTCAGTGAAGCCCACACAAGATGCTTTTCAGATCCTTCCGACAGCTGAAAAGGCCACATCCTGTCAAAACCACTTACATTAAAGGCAGCCTGTGCCTCACACCCAGCCAGTGGGGCACTGGAGCCTTTCAGCGCCTGTTACTTTCCCTGACAAACCTCGGCATTCAGCATTCACCCTTCCTGTCCCCCGCGCTCCGCTGCAAATTCTCCAAGATCCATTTAGCCGGCACTGTGATTTGTGCCCTGTGTAGGGCAGCTCCAGGGGCGTCATTTGGAGCCTGTCCTGGCTGCCATTCACGGAGCCGCGGTTGTGAGGTTCCTCTCTGCATGACTACAGTATGGGAGTGCTGGACTCACTGCCCTGTGCTACACAATGCCTTTGCAGCTTTGGCTTTCTTTGGCTGAATGAAGGTGGGTGGGAAGGGACTGGTGTCCTGCGGTGTCCCGTGGCGCTGTTGGGTCTGCAGAAACATGTACAGCATCATGGCCTCAGAGTCACAGTAGTGCCCACAACACCATCAGAGTTGTTGTAATGGAATTTCATTGAAAGAC
Source organism: Tenualosa thibaudeaui (assembly GCA_027481765.1). NCBI lineage: Eukaryota > Metazoa > Chordata > Actinopteri > Clupeiformes > Clupeidae > Tenualosa > Tenualosa thibaudeaui. The sequence goes on along the minus strand of JAIFZK010000017.1, from coordinate 10,547,281 downwards.
AGATGAAAATATGTTTGTAAGTGTCTCAGAAACAAGATGCAGAGTCTATCAATGTGTTGTGGATGTGCAATAAGTGATGGCCACTAATCATTCCTTTGAATGGTCTGTGTATCTCCACGTGTGTGTGTGTGTGTGTGTGTGTGTGTGTGTGTGTGTGTGTGTGTGTGTTTGTGTGTATTAAAGTTAAAGGACAGAAGTACTAGGACAGTAAACAGATGAGGGACAAGACAGGAGGAAATTAAACCCTCTCCAAGATGTCACCTTTGTTATCAGATGCCACACACACACACACATGCACATACTGATGGAGTCATGAAATGAGATTAAATGAAATGCCTCACTTTATTGTGTGTGTGTGTGTGTGTGTATGTGTGTGTGTGCATCTGAAGAGAGAGCTTAAGGAAGCCTTCCTTTCTATCCACTACTCTGTCCATCTCAGCCCTGCCCCTCTCTTTTATACCATACCGTTTTCTCCCACCTCCCCCTCTTTCCTTCCCTCCCCCGTCTCTCTCTATCTCTCTCTTTCCCCCCCCTCTCTCTCCCTCTCTCTCTAATGTACAGTTGCAGCCGCTCATAGGCCCTTCACATGTTACACCATCCTCATCCTCATCCTCACCCAGCTCACTCTGCTTATCTCCACGGCTACTGAGCCATCGTTGCCATGGAGATGGCACCTGTCAGAAGGGCATTGTGTTTGTGTGTGCATGTATGTGTCTCTGTGAATGTGAATTTGTATGTTATTCCTATTTGTGTGTGTGTGTGAGGTTTAGTACCTTGTGCAGAGAGATAATGTCCAAACTAAGTATGGAAAATCAATACCAGACCAGTGTGTTTGCCTGCTACATTTCATATATATATATATATATATATATGTGTGTGTGTGTTTATAACTGTGTTTGGGTGTGAGATGGTGGTGCTGCACATGAATAAATATCCATGTACAAAAATGGACTGCCCCTGCTGCAGCTGACTATAAGAGCTTATGGACTTTATGTGTGTGTGTGTGTATGTGTGTGAGTTTATCTGTGTGTATTTCTTCAGCTCTGTCTGTGTGTGTGTGTGTGTGTGTGGGAGGGAATGGCTATCATCGTGCATGAGATTAATTGAATTTGGGTGCAGCGGGGAGCGGAACATGGTGTCTGAATGAAGAAGCGCAGTCATTAATAAGCTCATTACAGGTGAGGAAAGGCCAGCTGACTGAACCAGTCACACCCTTTCTCTTGCTTTCTCTCCCTCCCCTCTCTCTCTCACGCACACACACTCACATTTCTACACTCTTTCTCATGCACACACACATACATACACACACACACACACACACACACACACACACACGCAAACACACATACACACACAGCCACACACATACAAACACACACAGCCAGTCACACAAAAACACATACCCCCAAGCCACACACACATACACACGCACACACTTTAACTTAGCCTTGTACTGGTTCTCCATGGATCAAAGCTATTTCTACCCATACCTCTTGTCCCTGCCCTGTTTTTTATCATGAGGCACAAAATGTAGCTTCCCCACACCACACACTGCTCTCAATGATTGGGCTTTATACTGTGGTTGTCCCTCTAATTTGAGTGTCTGTGTCTATGTTTAAGAGTAGGTGTGTGTGTGTGTGTGTGTATATGTGTGTGTGTCCCACTCCCCATTTCCTCAGTCTTTTACATCTCATTTAGACAGGAGAGAGTGAGGTGCACTCACAAGGGGCAGACCAGGGAACCGAGTGTCTTTGTATTTGTGTGAGGGTGTTTTGTGTGTGTGTGTGTGTATTTGTGTGAGGGTGTTTTGTGTGTGTGTGTGTGTGTATTTGTGTGAGGGTGTTTTGTGTGTGTGTGTGTGTGTTTGTGTGGGAGAGCTTAGGCATGGTGTGAAAGGATTCCCATCTAAATGCAGATGTGATTTCTCTTTTCCTGGGGAGCCCAGTCGCTCTGATCCGTTACTCAAATACCAGGTTGGAAACTCTCTTTCTCTCTCTCTCTGGGTTTTTTCACTCTATCCACAGTCCTTTAACAGAGGCTGTTAAATCTCCCTCCTAGCTCCAGAGATTGATTGGAGTGTAAGAGAGCACACAATGATGAGGGGGGCAGACAGGGAAGGGAGAAGTAGCAGCATAGCCAGTAATGAACCTGATGATCTTTGGCAGATTCTGTGTGTAAAGAAATAAGGGACTCCTACTTAGGAAAATCTACTTCCAATGGTGTTTGAACATCTCTGTCTCTTTGAATATTTGAATGTGGTTAGAGATGCTAAGTGAAGAAGCATTCTCAGACAAAAACAGACGATAAATTTTATAAGAAAATGTGAATTTTAAATTCATCTTCATGTAAGAATACACAATTAAAACAAAGAAAGGAATGTATTTTACTGTAATAATAACAGCAAATAGCAGTGTCAGAATCAGCAATAAGAACTGGAATTTTGTCCTAAAATGCCTATGAAATATCAACATCCGTCTGATTAGTGTTTAATTTGATATGTGATATGAAATTTATTGCACACTGATAAGGTACACCTGGGCATTAATTATTTCATTATTTCATTTATTTGTGAAATTGAATGTCTTCTAGACTGAATGTTCTGTATGCAGAATGTTCTCTATGCTATATTATCCACTCAGTTACAAATCGCCAAACATCTTTTACAGTTTTGTTCAGAAGTATTTCTGAAATCAGTTTTATGTTTGCATTATCCAGGCATTTTTCACGAGTCCACAACTGTAATCTCATTGTACCGTTAAAACGACAATGAAACAGTGTTCAGTATCATTGTGGCCTCTTTTAAATATTGCCACTGTTTTATTCTATTTTTCTATAAACATGCACACAGGCCAAATTGCTGTCTGTGAGGGAAAAACAGTTCCTTTCAAGATGTCTAGTTTCAAAACACTAGATGTATTCTACAGACAGGCCTGCTGATTGTGTGAAGTGGAACAGGACTGAATATTGGTAAAAGACCATGTGCAGCCAGCTGTAGTCATGGTAATTGGAATGTGAATTATTTCCCTCCTCCCGATTTGAAAGGAAATGTGTTATTTAAAGAGCTGTTAGCTGCCCAGCTTCTCTATTGCTCCCTGTTTGCTGCTCTTGTGTAGATGCCCCCAGATCACTTGGCTGCTCCTCTCCCTGCTCCCTGCTTCCCCACACATATATATGTGTGTGTGTGTGTGTTTGTCACATGTTATTATTATTGATTGGTTACAACACAACACATCGATAAAAACCCCAAGATCTCCTTTAGATTTATTTTAATGAGAATAGCAATTCCAGCTGCAGAATGACAGGTCATGGTGTTCATAAAAGGCAAGTTCGGTTTTTTACACTTAAAGCCTTGTTTTCTTCAAGCACAAGTGATGGAGATTGGGGCATTCTTGAGCAAAAAGGTCTCTCCATTGGATTACTGTAGAGTAAAAAAGATGGCTCACTTGATCATAAGATGTTATTTGCGAACACAGTTTATGTGGTTGTGGTGTCCTGCCTCTTCAGTGTCCACAATGCCACATGCATCCCAGTGCGGAAAACCCAGCTGCAGGAAATGGTCCGACCAGACCTCACATTGTTCTCTGCAGGCACTGAGACACAAAGACCGGGTGCTAGCGTACAATATTTGCTCACTCATTGAATGGTTGCACAGGACGTACAGATTCAGCAAGGCTTTACTGACTTACACAGTTTAGTGCCATGAGCCAGAGGAACAACAGAGATGGAGTTTCCTCCATCGCTATGAGACTGGCACATTTAGCGACAGCTTCAGCACCTGGCAGAGTGGGTTTCACGGTAAGTGGTGCCAGCATGAGGGAGCAGTGTGAGTGACCAGTGACTGTGTGTGAGCGCAGGAAGCAAAAGATTTGAAGACAAGAAAAATGAAGGATTTGAAAGGGAGGATGTCAATGCTGACAAATGGCAAAAAGAAAGCGGAAAATGTGTGTGTGTGTGTATGTGTGTGTGTGTGTTGGTAGGGTTCGGTGTAGAGTTGGTGAATGGAATAGGGTGCATAAACAGTTGAAAAGGAAGGGAACTTGTCAGCTAACAGCATGTAGTTTGAGGCAAAACCCTGAAAATAATCGTGAATTGTTACCTTTTGTTATTCACTTCTCTCTCTTAGGAAAAGAAGATTGAGTGATAGAGATAAAGAGAGTAAAATATGAGAAGCTGAAGAAGGATGACGGGGGGGAAGAGGGGTGGGGGGGAGCAGCAGGAGAGCTGAGCCGCCAGACAAACTCAGTGTGCTCTCACAGACACCCACAGAGGATGCTCTGATGAATCTCTGTACGCCCATTAGAGAAAGACACTTGAGTAAGACCTGTCGGGATGTCTGTGATTTATAACATGTATGTGCAGAGCAGTCTCTCTAGTTTTGGGCTGGGTGTGCTCCTGTGTGTGTGTGTGTGTGTGTGTGTGTGTGTGTGTGTGTGTGAGAGAGAGAGAGAGAGAGAGAGAGAGAGACTTTGTGAGAATGCATGCATGTGAATGTGTTGGAAGACTTGTGTGCTGTATATGTGTGGTGTAACAGAGGGCTAATCAAACGTGTGATTGTATCCTGATTCATCTTCTAGCTGCCCCGCCAGTCTACCCTCTCCACAGCCTCTTTCAGCCTCTGTCTGACTGGGCCTCTTGACACCTCGGGCTGTCTGAATAGCTGCCTGACCACTCCATCAGTGGAGGGGTCCTCCAAGGCTCCTTATATGGGGCCCCTGCAAAGTCATTTGGAAAGCGTTGTATTTTCAAAAGGTCACTCAGTGTCACTGTGGAGGACACAGCACCACACAATTCAATTTGCAATTGGGTGCATGAGTATTTTTTGATTTATTTTTTTGGCACTCTGGTGTTCTCTACACCCCTTCCCTCTATATCCTCTGGGTTCCTGATCTCTCTCTGTCAATTTAAACAAACATCTCTGTCTCTCTTTTTTCTTGTTTCTATCCCTTCTTCTCTCTCTTCATGACCTCACTCTCTCACTCTCTCTCTCTCGCTATCACTCTGTCTCTGTAGGTGTAAGTGAGGCTGACTCACTGGTGACCCTGCGTAAAGTGTTTCATCCCTCAGTGAAGCAGCCATTGTCCAGCTCAGTTCTCTTGCCCTGCTACTTCTCCCTCTCCAATACTTCCACCTCCACCTCCACCTCCAGCCAGGAGAGGGGCCCTCGCCATGCCTCGCCCCCAATCCGCTGGACCCGTATATGGGCACGTGAGGGCCGGGCACCCGTGGAGAGAACCGTTCTGACTGTGCAGGAGGGGGAGGTCAGAGTTCATCAGGCCTTTACTGGACGTGTCAGCCTGCCTGGACTGAATAGCGATTTCCGCAATGCCTCTCTGCTCATGTCCAAGCTCCGCTACAACGACACAGGAGAGTTCCGCTGCCTCGTCATAATGGGTGACCAGTACCAGCAGGACTCTGTCTCTCTGGCAGTCACAGGTCAGTGGTATGTGTGTGTGTTTCTATGTGTGCGTCTGTGTTTATGTGTGTATGTGCACACAGGTACAGTCAAAGGATTAAGTTCTTTGTTTTGTAAGCTTTCTGAGTTGAAAACAGTCTTGGAGATTCGGTAAAGCAACATTTTTGTGACAAAGGCTAGATTACTCATTATGAAATTGTATATCACACACATAAACACACAAAACGCAAAAATATGGCCATCGTTTTTCTATACATATAGTGTTCATACATGACATAACATGGGTTTGTGCTCTTGTCATGACACTTAACTGAGCTGAGAGACAGATGATGAACATGTCATTACTAAGACTAGGTAAGATTTAAGATAGGCAAACATGTCAATATTCAGATTGGATAAAAATACATTACTCTGTTGGTCAATGAGAGAAACAGGTGCTATCAAATTCATGAGTCCTCGGATTGGTGGGAAGTGGGAAGTCATTACATTGTGGAGAATTGGCCTAAGAGATTCAAGACATTCTGTTCAAGACATTCAAGACATACTCAGCTCTTTATATTACTGAGAATGGTGGCCTAAAGATAAATACTGTGAAACACTGACTTCCTAAAACCATCTGAATTAAGAAGCTTAGTCATTGAAAATGACCCTCTTGCCAATTTCATTGGGTTCCTTAAAATTTTGTGGCACACATCATTTTGCCCCACGGCACACACTGGTGGACACTCACTGGCGAGAACATTAAGGAAGCACTTCTGTTTGGAGTGTTTTGATGCCTTGAGGAGAAGCTCATTTCCTTCTTTTTAGGTAAATTAATGTCAGCGTCGCCTTTTATTCCAGCAATACATAAATACATAAGCCATGCAGCACAGAAACACACCGCTTATCATCACGGACATGCTGCTACTAGTCTGAGTGACTGTGCTGCTTACTGACTGACACCTGAAGTATGTAATAAGTTTTCCTGATTCTCCTCCACAAATGTGGCGTGGAGCTCTCTCAGGTCTTATACCCATGGCTACGTACAGTTGTTGGAGCCTTTGGAGCTCAAAGAATTATTCAGCGTGAAAAATCAATTAGAGCCTTGAAAATAAAACAGTAAAAGTTGTGTGAAAACCCCATTAGTCTCTGAGCGACCTTTGAGGCCAGCTTAATAAGTAGCGGTGGAAAGTTGCCATTGACACTTTCCTCATTTCACATTCTGCACAGCCTCTCTGAATTAATCAACAGCTAATGGCATCGATTCATTCTGTCAATATTATACTAATTCTGTTTTCCCAATTTTATTGCAGTTTTCCCTCAATTTTTTCGCTTTTTCATTTCTGGGTGAAGTTCTCATTAATTGGTTAATTACCCATAACTCTTTAATTAGAGGCTGTTGATTGATCACCATTGACAGATGCCCTGTGTAGTGTGCTGTGAAGTTCATTTGCAGAGACACCAAAGCAACGAGGGAGGCTTGAGTGGAGTCCAGTGGTGAGGTGTGTCCAAGGCAGGAGTGTTTGTGTGAATGCTAAAGACGCTAGCGATGGGTTTGGCAGTGATGAAGCAGATGCATGAAATATGAACGAGGTTAGCAAAGCAAAGGGAGGCCTCATAAGTTGCAAAACAGACACCAGTGTTTGGCAGGGAAGAGCAAGCAGTAGGGATGACGACTTGCTGACAGGCACAGGAACAAACAGTGCACTTGCTGTTGTATGATAAACCCAGCCAGATCAGTTACCCACACAGAGTTCACCTCTACTGTACTTCTTGTATGATGAAGTCAATCAGCTCAGTTACTCAAACAGAGCTCACCTTTACTTCCTCTTATTATAAAGACAGCAAGCACAGTTACCCAAAGTTCATCCCTACACATTGTATGATGAAGAAAGCCAGCTCAGTTACTCACACAGAGTTCACTTTTGTGCTACCAACTAGGATGAGGTTCTCTGGGTGTTTTGCTTTTAATCAATCTAAAGTTTATATCAAGGAAAAAACAAGTTAAATATATAATAAGTATAATAAAACATTGAGTATATGGGGGAATGAAAAAGAGTAATGGGACCATGTGTCTGAATAAAATCTATTTTCTCAGTGCGTGAGGTGAGAAGAATATGAATCAGAAACAAGTCTGTGTTTATCTGCCATGGGACAGGTGTGGATAGATTTGGAAGAGATATTCTGGCAGAAACACAAAGCTTTTGTTGACCATGGCAGAGGGAGGATGGGAGGGGGTGAAGTGTGTGTGTGTGTGTGGGGGGGGGGGGGGACAGCTCGACCTCTGCTTGCTGGAGGTCGAGAAGCACAGAAGACCTGCTTGTTTCCCGGGGCGAGCTGGTGCATAGGTGCTGTCAGGTGTCGTGGGGTGCTGGCGGCAAACAGGTGTCCTGGCTCCCTCTGACTTCCTCCCTCTCTGCAGGTGCATTGTTCCACTACCAGGCGCCTGCAGAGACCTACGCCCTGTCCTTCGCTGATGCCCGGCGCGCGTGTCAGCGGAATGGGGCAGAGATGGCCTCGGCTGCCCAGCTCATCGCCGCCCACCACTCTGGCTATAGCAGCTGCTCAGCAGGCTGGCTATCTGACCAGACCGTCAGGTGAGGACGGGGTTAGGGGAAAAGCCCTACTTCAAACTGTCTGTCGAAGACCAGTAGAAAAACAATTATGACCAAATGTGAATTATTTTGATTTAAAATAGTAATGCAAAAATTGAGAATAATAGATTTCACATGGCAGTTGTACTTAGTTTAATAAAAACTCTGATTTAGATTTATGTTTTTATTAATACCATAGCCACGTGTTAGACTCCCTCCCCTCAGAGTTTTGGATAAGATTGTGTGTTTAATCCTTAGGGCGATAAGGAAAGTCGTCTCAGTAGTAAAACGGAAATTGAGAGCAATTCGAGTTTTATGCACCCGTTTGGGAGATGACACGATAAACAACAAATAGGGGAACTTCTGGCTGCCCTAATATTGGCTGCCATTCCTAAGTGAACAGCTTTTTATTTCTCAGTCAACCATGTAGGGCTGTGGCACAGCTGGAGAGGTTGTGTTTTAAGCACCCAGGCAAAGAACATGGTAGACTGCCAGCAGGGGAATTTGGGAAGAGGAAAGGGCATCTCTTTTTTTCCACCTGGCGTAGAAGCTTTGGCAAATCACCTTTAACAAGGCTCAGAATGGTAGCTGAATTAACATAAACGAACAGCAATTCAGCCCCCCAGGCTAACTTGTCCCCACCATACTGTACCCGCTCCAATCAAGCATCTTAATGGCTCTCTGCAGGTACTCTATCCAGTCGCCGGAGCTTGGTTGCCATGGACACAAGGAGCTGTATATGGGAGTGAGGAGTTACGGGGTGAGGAACCCCACAGAGATGTTTGATGTGTACTGCTTCACCTCTGAGATGCAAGGCAAGATCTTTTCCTGTTTTCTCATTCTCTGTGATGTGTTCTGTGATCTGTGCAAGCTCATTCGCTGGGAGGTGTGCAGAGGCAGAATCTGGGGGTTAGGATCATGATTGTCTCCAAGGAGACTGTGACATGAAGATGATGAGGTTTCCTGTCTGTTTTTAATAAAATACAGTAGCAATATGATGAATGAAAATCAATGAATGTGACATCTGTGAAGAGGGCTCTTCGCAGATAAATCTTTAGAATTAATCATCTCTAGAAAGGGCATTTTTTGAAATTGTGAGATGTTCATCCAGACTAATACACGCTCTTTCTTTTTTTCTTTCTTTCTTTCTTTCTTTCACACACACACACACACACACACACACACACACACACACACACACACACACACACACACACACACACTACTACCACAACACACTTCTCAAAATTCTCATTTTCTCAACTCATCTCCCACCCCCCTGTGCAATAATGAAAACTTCTGTTTTTATTAGAAGAAAAATTTAAGGTATCAGATCCAGCACACTGAATCATTTTCAACAAGGCTGTAGGATCACAGAGATTTAATAGGCTTCCAAGAGAGAGAAGTTCTACATGACTCTTGCAATTTCACTTGATTTCACCCACACTACTTTACCTTAAAACAGCCTCCCACACTTCAGAGGGCTTGTGACGTGTGAAACATAGAGCACACACAGAAACACAACACACTGTCACTCACACATGCAGCTCAGAGTCATCTCTTGCTCGTCTTTAGGTGAGGTCTTTCTCTCCTCCGCGCCGAAGAATCTTTCCTTACCTGAAGCTGCTGCTCATTGCGTATCCAATGGCTCTCTCCTGGCGACGGTTGGGCAGTTTTACCTGGCATGGAGAGCTGGCCTCCAGAGTTGTGAGCCAGGCCTGCTGTCAGACGGAACTGTCCGCTACGCAGTCACCCAGCCTGGGCCTGGCTGCGGGGAGGGAAAAGAGCCAGGAGTCTACACTGCTGCCCCCAGTACTGCTGCCATGGGCAAGGCCAACAACACAGCCCCATTCAGTCTGTACTGTTACAGAGGTCAGCTCTGAAGTTTCTCTTTGCCTTTGCCTTTGCCTCTTTCTTGATTTTTTACATATATTTAGAGGTTGATAGTTACTGATAGATTGTGAGTTATTGATAGTTCTTAGTTATTGAGATTGTTGTTTTTGAGATGTTTTCTTGTTCATGTTTTGCTTTTCTGTACAAATTCTGTACAAACGGATATAAATGTGATATGACTGATGAAATGAAATAATTTTGACCAGTTTATGTCAGGCATTCTGTCATATCACCCCAATGATGCTTTTGTGGAGTGGTGAATACTGAGCAGTTGTTTTGTTCTTACTCTCTGCAGTAAATCATAATCAAGGCCATTTAATTCAAACTATCAGACAGCACAGAAGCAAAACAACACCCACCACTTGCCACTGTATAGTGTGTGTGCACAGGATTCAGATAGCTTCAGTGCCACAGCCTTGCACACCTATTGAAAGCTGTCACCTGTGTCTATGTCTGGGTTTCAGGTAAACCGCGCAATGTTCTTACCAACATTGTCTCGTCTCTGCTGATCCCCTGGAGGCTGAGCAGCACAGCGCAGCCCAGCCAGTCAGCAGGCTCACAGGAACCGGGGAGCACCACTGAGTCTCGGACGGGCTCGGTTCCCCCCCAGCACACACACACACAGGCGCAGACGCAAGCCACAGCTGGTAAGAGCAAGCCCAGGCCCCCAGAGGGGTAGAGAGGGAAGAGAAGAGCACTCAAGTGTCCTGAAAACCTGGTTTGGTTGGATTTCAGAGACACCTGCTGAGCTTTGGATGAAAACACTCTCTGTCTGTCTCTCTCTCTCTCTCTCTCTCTCTCTCTCTCTCACACACACACACACACAACACAAATATGTAACTTTCTATACAGACGTATGTTGAAAAGAATTCTAGTAGTATTTGTAGTCTGAATAAAATGATGAACTCTTAAAATGTTAAGAGTCATTTTTACAGTATTCAGAATGAATGACTCAAGGCCACCAAACCTACAAGGGTGCCAACCTTAACTTCTGGCAATATGGAATGTGAAATAAATACAAGTCTTGGTAAAGAGAGAAAGAGAGAGGGAGAGTGTGGAGATGGATATTGTGTGTGTGTGTGTGGATCTGTGTGTGTGAGTGCATGTGTGTGTGTGTGAAGCACATTCAGGCCCACAAACCAGGGTCTTACTTAATCATCCCTAACATCTAATGGCCTGCTTCAGTATCCTCCCAGCATTGTAGATGTGCCGGCAATTACACACACACACACACACACACACACACACACACACACACACACACACACTGCAGATGTAAGCACAAGAATTCTGTTCAAGGCCAGACAGTCATCCAGTGGCAGTGGAGAGTGGGAGTAGGGGGATCAAGGTGACAGTGTAGTCAACTTTGATAGGAATTATTATTACTTTGTCATAAAGCACCCTAAGATACAACGCCATTGTCCCTCATATAGGCACAAAACACCCACGGCTACAGATCTGATCTACAGATCTACAGATCTACTCATCTGTAACAATTCTTTTTTACTTGAGTGAGCAAACAGCATTTTTTGCCATTATTTAACAGTTATATTGTTCATTAACTAACTGTGCATCACTGTAACATTATTATTTGAGATATTGTCTGTAAAAACCTGTATCTGTACCCATACTGTAATGAAGTAAGCACAATGTTATCAGTGGCCATTTCCATACAAAGGTATCTTATGGAAATATTTAATATGATTGTTCACATGCAGGAAATGCATAAGCTTTTATTTTGCTCTGTGTTTCTTGATACATGAATTATCAGTATGTCTTCCAATTTCATTGGTGTATGTTGTTGTCACCAATATACTGGTCAATATATGTGTGTTTTCCTAGCATGTTAACATCAAACATCTAACATCTAACATGTGTCTTGTGTCCAGACTCCACAGGCAGTGTCACCAGCACGTCCATGCCAGCCCTTCCAGGTGCTCCCCAGTCCTCCTACTGGACTGGCCTGGTGGACCCAGAGAAGCAGAACATCTCCAGACCCGACTCCTGGTGGTCCCAGGAGACTGAGGCTGATAAGGGGGAGTACGTTACTCTGCAGTTGCGTCTAGGAGACACGTCGCTGGACTGGAGTGGCTCCCTGGACAGCACCCCCGACGTAACGGGTCAAGAGTCAGGCCGAGGAGGTCAGGACAGCCTAGGAGGGTCGGCGAAGGAGGAGGTGGAGGAGGATGATGCGGATGGTGAGCCGGTGTGGCGGACGGTGACCCAGAGTCCGCCGGCGGGCCGGACTCTGACTCAGAGCCCCACCAGGGTGTCCTCGACGACAGAGCACAACGGGAAGGACGCACTGAACAAGATTGTCAGCTCCTTTTGGAAGCCCTGGAACTACTTCACCGGAGCAGATGAGGAGACTGAGCCTCAGGATGGGCCCGGGGCTCCCCACACCACCACACTCTCACAGACGCAGCGCACAGCAGACCCCACCAGCTCACCTGTATCAGGTTTGTGACACAGTTTGACAGGAAGTAGGGTGTGTGTATGTGTGTGTGTTAGCATGCGTGGGCACATGTGTGTGCATTAGGTGTGTGTTCATACATGCATGCATTTTCTCTCAATATCTTCTCTGTCTGTCATGTTGTGAGTGTCCATCAAGTCCACTCCTGGATCAGAGGCTAGCCTCTTTCAGAAACCCAGCACGTGCTTCAGTAAATCGCTCTTTGCTCAGTGCACAGTCGCCTTGACAAGGACTTCAAAGCATCTCTCAGCGTGAATTCCTTTGCTCCCCTTTCCACTGAACTCCAATTGTGTCATTTGGGATAGTTTTTCCTCCCTCTTTTGCCTGTGTTGTTGCAGTTTTCACAAGAGAAATGAAAACATTAACTTGACATTCGAGGCCTTTAATGGCTCCCCTCAGCTGCTGTCTCAGACAGAAACACCAAACAGCCACTGGAGGAAAAAAAAGAATGAATACCACAAACAGTAGAGTTCAAAGAACAATGGCATGAGATATAACATCGGTGACTGCAGAAACTACAGTGGCACAGAAGATTCATACCACTAGCATAAGCAACAAAAAAACATGTTGAATCATACTGCTGCAGACCAGTAATTTATTATCAATTTGTGCAGACACAGGTTATAATTATCTCTAAGTATAGTTCACCGGTTATAGCTATACTGATGGAGGTGTGACCACTTTGCTGTGTAGAAATTGCCTAATAGGATTATGCTTGTTTGTCTTTTTTATAGTAAGCCCCTCACCTCCTTAGGTCTGAGAGAGTCCACACTGAGTCAGTGTTATGGTACTGGGGCAGGTTGTGTGTGTGTGTGTGTGTGTGTGTGTGTGTGTGTGTGTGTGTGTGTGTGTGTGTGCAGGCTACAGGCTGTGTTCATGAGTGTCTGTTGATGGAATAATCTGTAATGGGGACGCCACAAAGAACGCTATAATCAGTATAATCAGTATTTATCATGTAAACAAGGATATTAATAACCTGATTTCTCTGCCTTCATGTAAGCACTTTATCCTGAACATGATCAAAACTGGGATAAGCCTCATATTCAGGAGACTGAAGAGCATGTAAAGGTAGTCACAGACACAACTTCAGTTCTCTCCTGAGCGGTACCCTGCATAGTGTGTGGCCTTAGGACGTCTCTCCATATTCTGTTCTGTTGGAATTGTGTCCTTTGGTTTGCTATTGAGAGATTTATATTTGCATGCTGTGTAACTTCTGCCAACGTCAGATGTTTATTTTTTTTTTTTATTCCGCGTTGTCTCCAAAAAGCTCTAATTTCGACCAAGCTGTCACTGCCTTCCTGAAAAGTAGGACACCGTTATGACAATCCTTCCACAGGGCCTTTTAAGTTGCGTTCATCTCTCATTTTCAGTGTCTATTCTTAGCTTCATGTTATTTGTAGTATGACCACAGAGACCCCTACAAATCAATTCATTCTTATTTTCGTCTCACTTTCCATTTTCCTCAGTTTTTAGCCAAACAACAGCCTTTTAATTCAGACGTAATTTGATACTTTTTTCTATGGAAGGCAATACACTAGAGGACTAGAATCTAGTATATGCAAGCCAAACAAGGTCATAACTACTGTGTTGCTATGAGGCCTACATTTGAATAAACCAGAAGATTTAGTGAGTAAGAAAAGTTCCGTTTATATTTTGAGATGCTCTTTGGTTTGGAGATGTGTGCGTTTAAGTAACAAGTCACTTTTGTAAACACACCACAGTTCAGAGATCACCAAGAAGCGATGTCAGAGGTATCAGTCAGAGCACACATATCCCTTCAGGGAGAATGGGAAGGGAGAGAGAGAGAGAGAAAGAAAGAGAGAGAGAAGGAAAAAGAGAGAGAGAGAGAAATGAGCTGGAGCTGAGGGAGAGGAGTTAGGGCAGAATGAGGCGTGGTAATGGATGCCCTCCTGTCAGCTCAGCGACTTCAAATTAAATGCAGTGCCTGAGACTAGCCTCGCTAAGCCACCAGGGCACCTCAGCTATTTCATCACACGTCCCCCGAGAGAGAGAGAGAGAGAGAGAGAGAGAGAGAGAGAGAGAGAGAGAGAGAGAGAGAGAGAGAGAGAGAGAGAGAGAGAGAGAGAGAGAGAGAGAGAGAGAGAGAGAGAGAGAGAAAGATAAGGAAAAAGAGAGACATGGGCAATCTCAGTAAATAGAGATATAGAGTCAGGGGAATTGAAAGATAGACACACACAGAAAGAGGTTGTGGGTGAGATAGAGGGACATAGAATGGAAAGAGGGGAAGTAAGAGAGACAGAGAGAGCGAGAGGGAAGAGAAAACGGGGGAGGATGAAGAACGATGAAGTGTCGGAGTAGGAGTTGAGTTGAGCAGAGCCAGGAACAAAGCTAGCGGCAGTCAGAGGAGCAAGGCAGGTGCCAGAGAACTGGACTAGGGAGGATGGACAGGAGCCGGAGCGAAGCCAAGCCAGGCCAGGCAAGGTGAGCGAAGATGAGAGAGAGAAAGCAGGGCGGCGTGGCCTCACAGGCCCCTGCAGGAGGAGTGCTTAAGTTAGCCCTCCGTCCATTCAGTTCGTCTGTCTGTTTGTCCATCCACATTACCATGCTGCTCGGCCTAGGTGGCCCTCTACTGCTCTCTGGCCTCATTAATACAAATATCCTCTCTGGCCCACATTCTGGGCCAGGAAACATTAATGTTTAACTGTGAGAGGGAACTTAGTCCAGGCTGGTGCATTATTTAAGCCCCTCTGGCAAATTAAGGGCGGAGGATTCTTGTCCCTGCGGTTTCTAAGCAGCAGTAATGAGCGATGGGGTGCGTGTCAGTAAATGAGAGGCAATATGCAGGGGACTTCAGCAGTGGGGCCCCAACTGCTGTGTAAATGCTCAAAGCTGTTTGTCATCCAGTCATGACTTAGAGCAGTCTTCACGTGAGGGTCACATTTGACAGTCTGGCAGGACAATCCACTTACCACAGAATGCAGTTATTTATAGCATTATATATCACAGCTTACATCATATATTATCACACTGTTGCAAAAATCATGTTTTTTGTTAAAAAAATGTAGTGAGAGGGTCTCAGGTTAGATTTTTAAAAATATGGATGCAGGAGTCAATGTTATGGAATATGAGCAATGCATCATGGATCCAAAAACCCCATGGTGACCATCCAGGCAGGAGCCCTCATGGGAGAGATGATGGAAGTGGAGATGTGAGGGAAGGGGGAGGAAGGGCAAATGTGTGGGAGTTGAGAAACATGGAAATTTTGGGTTAGGAGCCATTGGAAAAGTAAGAAGCACGCATCTTCAGCTTCACGTGGTATTTGCCAGGGAGCCAATGAAGTTGCTGAGCGACAGAAGTACTATATTATAATGAAAGGCTTCTTCCATAATGATATGGATAGCTGAATTCAGCTGAACAACTTGGATGTCTGTGAGGGCGTTTGAGAAAGACCCAGGAGTTAAAATAGTCGATACACAGCGTGGTATGGTTAAAGTAAATATAAGAAGAACATCAGTATCACTGTTGTGGGAGGAAGTTAGGATGGAATGGAAATAAGATTGAATATCTAGTGCACAAATCAATGAACAGTAGCAAAACGTTTGCAGGATGATTTGACATTGTCTTCTACACAAAGAATTTACCTGACCTGACTGAAAATATTTGTCTCTATGGAGCCTCTCTTGTGTATTGTGTTGTGGATGATGCAATTATTTAAAGGTTTGCACTAAGACTTTAATTTATTCAGTCAGAGTCGAGTCTCATTTACTGCAGGGCGGAGAAGCAAAGTCAGGGTCACACCAAGGTGTCAAAGAGAGATGCTTGCCTCCTCTGCCATGGATGATCCTGATGGCTGCCTGCAATGAGTTTGTTAATTAATAAAACATGCTTTAAAAGCAGAGGGGGGAAATAATTAGGTGTAAACTGAGTTTATAATTGCGTCGTTTCTCTGCTTGTGATTTCCATAACGTTCCCATGCATGACATGCCTACTGAATTATTGAAGCCTCAATAATGATTTAACACCTCCTCCAACCCAGAGTGCTGTGTGTGTGTCTGTGTGTGCCTGTGTATTTGTGTGTGCCGGTAAATATATTTGGAGAAAATATTCCAAACAACCTCATCAGGAATTATCCTGAAAAAAAAGACATAAAAGAAAAGAAAATACACAGATCTATCCCCCTAGTCTTGGTTCATCTCACAGTGAATCTGATGAAAGAAGCCAAAAGTCTTGTGACGGCTGATTACAATGTGTATCTCCACGTCAGGAAGCCAGCTGTGGCTGCAAGGGGGTTTTGAAGGTGAGTGCAGATTTAAGGGTAGAGCATGAGTGGGGCCAGGAGCAGTGCAGTCCTCAGTCTTCTGTAACAACTAAAGTGGATGACTTATTTAACCACCGTCAGGCTGAGTGTGGCAGCACACAAGTTCTGAATGGCTGATGGCTGGTTTATAATGAGCTTGTACAGAAGGGTATAGATTAGGGGTAGATTAGTCTTTTTGGATAAAAAAAAAAAACTTTTTTTCATGAAGCTCAATTAAATGACAGACTAGGCATGAACACGCAAGGCCTACCAGAAAGTGTTTATTTTCTCATTTAAAGAAATGATGAATATCATCATGCTGTGTTTAATTGATCTAGTAATGTAAATAATTACTATAGAATAGAGTATAATAGTAGAATAGGATTGGACCAGCGTCTTAAGTAACCGAAAGCAAAAATGATGCCTGGTTTCACACAGTATCATCACCATTAGTGTAGCTGCAAATCTGTGATTGGTCATACAGAGGTGTGGTCTTGACCTGTTCACCTTACGAGTCTGTCATCAGCTCTTCCTCATGAACAAGCTCTCATTGTCCTTTGTTGAAGGCAAGCCATTAAATTATTAGCCATTAACAGTTGATATATGAGGTACTCATGGAAGTGTCATTCCTATCCCACAGGGCTTATGTCATGGTGGGGCCGAACCTGGCTCGCCAAACCGGCCCCCACCTCTGGGCCCTCACCTGTGGTCTCCAGCACCAGCAGTGCACCAGGGAAACCTACTGGTTCAGCCGAGTCGGTTAAACCAGGCCAGGGATCTGCATCTGAGGCCACCATCACAACAGGTGGCTGGTCAGTGGTGCTGCCGTCCAATGGTGATGAGGGGAAACAGGGCAAGAGCAGCAGCAGCAGCAGCACCACCACCACCTGGAGTGAAGTCAAGCTCAACACCAACCTCTCCAGAACCAGGTCCACCTCTACCCCGGCGTCCAGTACAACATCATCCACCACCACTGCCGTGTCGTCCACCACCAGCAGCACTCAAAGAGGGAAGGGAGGGGAAGAGGCCCGGGGGGAGATCCAGTACGAGCGCCGGCCACCCAACACCGGCAGAGCCAGGTCCAAAGGTGACCGGTCCCAGAAAAAGGAACCCAGAGTGCCCAAAGGTTCATCTACCACTGCCAGCCCCACCACCGCTGCTTCCTCTCCCACCATGACCTCAAACCAGACACCAAACCTCTCGATGGGGCAAGGGAGCTCTGTGAAGCCCCTGACAGAGGACTCCACACAACTGATCAAGTCCACCCCTCTGCTGTCCACTGCCCTGGAGGCGTTTGGGCCCGGTGGGAGTGGAGGACCAGCACTGACCGCAGAGGACGATGCACAGACTCTCGGCTCCGGAGTCCTGCTGCCTGGCAACCCTGCAGAGGAATTAGCCCATGGCAACGAGGAGCTGGCCAAGAGGAATGGCTCAGGTGGGTTTCTTTTTTTGTCTCTTTCTTTCTTTCTTTCTTTCTTTCTTTCTTCTGCTCTCCTTCTCGTGCTTCCTGACTTAGATTATGCTTTATTTTTATGTACTGCTGGATGCTCGCTACAAGAAATTTCAAGGTTCAGGATGTTTCAGCAACACAATTGTTTTGTTAAAACTCCCAATGCATAAGAGTTTGTTTTTTTTCTTGTCATCTTCTTTGCCTCTCATCTTGTACTCCTAAGGCAGTGTTGTATCGACACTAATATCACTTTGTAATGATTGTGCAATGTTTTTTTTCTGCTTATCTAATTCAATTAGATTCATATCTGATATACAGACCATCTACTGCACTCAAAGGACTGAATTGCCTGCTGGAAGAACTGTCTAAAGGGATGTTGTCCCCTAGGATATTAGGGTATTAGACTCTTTTAGATACAAAGTGCTATCTATCTATCTATCTATCTATCTATCTATCTATCTATCTATCTATCTATCTATCTATCTATCTATCTATCTATCTATCTATCTGTCTGGGACTGAGAAGTTGGGCATTTTTGTTGTAATGACAAAGATGAGAGCCTTGTGAAAGGTGTCAGCCATAAATCTTATAGACAAGTCTTTTCCATATTTCCAGTTTGTGGGGTCTTTCAAATGCCAATGAGGAAATGATGAAATTCCAGCTGAAATGGTTAACTATATGCTTGGTCTTTTGTATAGAGATGGTGTGAGTCTATGACTGTATCCTAGTGTCCTGAACCCTCAGACACTTAAAATAGAAATTCAGTGTGAATCAATCCAGAGCCCTGTTGTTCAAGGTCACCAATTGCTGTCAGTAGGAGAAAGAACGAAAGAAAATGATGCAGCATAGACTGAATAATGAACTGGCAACTAACACGAAGTGAATATGGCACAGTATCTTTTGTTCAGTTTCATTTCATTATGACCCAATCAGTTAACATTAGTTAATGGTCCATTATTCGGTCTATGTTGCATCAGATTTTCTGGTTCTGTTTCCTACAGACAGCACTCAGTTACCTCAAACAACAGGGCTGTTGACTAATTTACACCGGATTTCTCCTTTAACACACATCCATCAGCCAATCATGAAGTCCATTCATGCCAGTGATGTTTGAGGGGATTCAAGGCTTATGGCTCAGAGAGAGCACTGGGATTTATAGTAAATATACAATAGGTCTCATCTCAACAGTTTCATGACATAAGCCTGCGGTCAAATGATCAGCAGACAAAGACAATACCCTCATGTTTATGTGGGGTGATTCCCTCTCTCTGTCTCTCTCATCCTGTCTGTCTTTTTCTTTGCCTGTCTGTTTGGCTATTTGTCACATTCTCTTAAAGTTTTGTGTCAGGTGACTTTCAGGGGTGAGGAGATTATGGTGTTGTTTTAGAGAATCCTAATGCCTACGGCCTACTGCTGAGCTACAGCTAATCTCTCTGCTGTCATCACCATCAGGCAGGCCTCAGTCACTCTCATTCAACTCACACTTCTGCCTTAGTTCTGTTTCCTCTCTCTCTCTCTGTCTCTCTCTGTTTTATTCTGTCTCTCACTGCCTTTCGCCACACTCTGCTTCCCACTTTCTCTGTTTTCATGTTTATCTCTCGATCTCACAGCAACCCACATGAATAGTTATATTCAGTCAATAAGAGCATATAATGGGTTATGGTCCTTGTTAACAAGGACACAAGGATACAAGGATATAGGGAAAGTTTATTGTCACATGTATGTAGTTACTGGGGATAAAAAATGCAGTGAAATTGTATGATAAAAGGGGAGGAGTTAGGGAAGGGAGGGTAGGGTGGTTGGCTCCTGAGGATGGGCATAGGTGATGGCTGGTCTGGGTTGGGGTGGGATGGGATGGGCAGTAAACTGTGGGTGGGTGTAGGGGGATTATGTTCAAGGGTGGGGTGGCAGTGTGCTGTGTATACGTAGGGATGGGAGGGCTTACTGGTGATGGTAGGGGTGCGGGGGCCGTTGGGGGGGGGGTGGTGCTGGTGTTGGCAGTGGTGTGTGTGTGGGTGGTGTGCTGTATGAATCTAGGGGTGGGGTGGCAGAAGGGTAGGCCATACAAGGTCTTTGTCAGATGTTTGGCTTGATGGGTGGTGGAGAGGAATGCTATGTGTGGAGAGATGTAAGACAGGTCCATAGAGTAGTGGGGGATGTAGACAATGCTGCAAGTCAGGTGCATGTGAATTTGTTTGTGTGTGTGTGTGTGTGTGTGTGTGTGTGTGTGTGTGTGTGTGTGTGTGTGTGTGTGTGTGTGTGTGTGTGTGTGTGTGTGTGTGTGCAATGTGTTAGGATGTGTTTGTGAGTGTTAAAGAGTGAATGTGTACACAGTCTGTATAGAGTGCATTTAAGGTTTGGGTGGCCTGAGGACAGAAACTACATAGGCATCTTTGTTGATCTCAGTTGTTTGAACAGTCCATTATTAGGATGAGAAGAGTCCCTCAGAATCTTTTGGGCCCTTAGAAAATGTACTGTCGTGTTGAATGCTTAACTAAAGTCAATGAACAGAATTCTCACATAATTCCCCTTCCACTCCTCCAGGTGAGTTAGGGTTTGTGTGCAGGAGGTTTGAGATGACATCCTTTCTGTACATGTTGACTCTTAAGGCAAATTGGAGGGGGTCAAAGGAGCTTGGGAGGGATGAGCAGATAATGTTTTTCACAAGCCTCTCAAAACACTTCACTGTAGACGTCAGGGCCATCAGTCGGTATTCATTTAGACATAATGGACTTTTGTTTTTCAGCACAGGAACAATAATGTACTTCTTGAAGCAAGTAGGAACTGTCTCTTAAGCCATCACTGCTATCTGATCTGGCAGATTTTCTGCAATTAACCTTGAAGACATTGCTCACATCAACCTCAGACACACAGAAAGGTGTATCCCCACTAGCGTCACAACACACTGTAACTTGTACAAGATCTTCTGTGTTTTTAACATCAAAGTGAGCATTAGAAGAATTTGGATCTTGTCTTTAATGCAATTCTTACTTCTCTGTCCACCCATGGCTTCTGGTTAGAGAATCTTCAGATCTTTTCAGTTAGGAAGATGAATCATTTAGCAGATTGATGTAACTCAATGCTACTTCTATAAACTCATTGATATCAACAAAGGTCGTTGGAAACATCTCAGAGTTGCTAAGGGCACCCTGTAACCTGGCTTCTGATTGGTCAGTCCAGCGCTTGACCTCCTTCATCACTGGGGATTCCCTCTGACTTTTCTGTGTGTATAAAGGCACCTCAGCAGAAAATGGAAGTATGATCTGATTTTCTAAAAGCTGGTAGAGACTTAGCTTTATAACTCTCCTTGAACTGTGTGTAGCAGTGATCCAGTGTGTTGTCACCACACGTGGGAGAGTAAATATGTTGAATAAATTCAATTTACAATGGCCTCAGGCCACTGCACTGTAATATAACCAATATTGCCCTTGTTTATTTCTGTGTTTAGTGTGAATGCCATAGTTTTACTGTGGGAGGCCTGGGGCCTGGTGCCTCATACAGCATGTGATGGCGAAAGTGTCAGCTCATCTCCACAGTGATCGATTTTTCCACCCTGCTTATTTTTATTGAGAGCTCTGAGTGCACAGCGCAGTAATTTGTGCTATACTCACTGCTCCCTATGCTCCCCACCCCAAAAAAACACCTTATATGATTGCTGTGCTTTTCCCCATGTCATTGTGTCACATAAGTACCTCAATCAGTGGTATGGTGGCTGTAGCCTGCGCTCTGGATGAGATGTGACCTTAGGGTCCCCGTCTCTTCCCTGCTTCTCGCTGAGAGGAAAGGACATTAGCAGTAACAGCACTGCAAAAATCCACTGGTTTGGTTGATTCTGTTGGCTGTGTCTGTGGAGATATGCACACTGATGTGTGTCATCTATGAGATTGTCCTAATTTCCAGCAAAGAAGAGTTTGACTGAAGAGGGTCGATGCTTGGATAATGGGGTTCTTTAAAACAGATTTGTCTGTCAAGGTCTATGTTTTATAGAGGATTCTTGGAAATGGCAGATGTGACAACTTGTCTCTTAAAGTAGCTGAAGGTGTTATCAAGGGCCTCTCAGGAACCATGTTTGAAAAGGGGAGGTTGGCACAGTATGAACCTAACAACCCCTAGAAAGGTTATTATGTGAACTTGGAGAGAGTACTACTCCCATTCATTTCAATTGCTAGTTACTTAAACGCAAAATATAGCTGACTTACTTTGGAGCCTAAATTGTGCCTATTTCAGCCACAAGTAAGCCAATTAAATGCCTCATTAAAGACGGCCACACATCATGCCATCTGTGATTGACTGGTTGATCATCCCTGCATTGAAAGCGCCAGTCCATATAGACAGTATACTTATGTGTCCACAAGTAATGTGACACTGCCATGTCTTAGTCCTCTGGGTGTATTGTAATGTTTATAAGTCACTCCATGTAATGTGTGTGATGCTTGAATGGATTAACTGATTTTCTCATGGAGATTTATCCAGACCTGGCATTTAATCAGCCTGTGTGTTTAACAGGCTCAGTGAATGAGCAACCATTAAAGAAACACATCTGTAAGGACATGGACATAATTAAACGCAACCAAAGCCTCACCAGTGAGTTTGCCAACAAGCATTGCCATCAGTTCCACGGTTGATCTGTGTTTACCCTTAAGGCATGTTGAAATGTGCATTTTAATAGGAATAGAGGTGAAGTGGTGTGCGTATGAGAGTAGGTGTCATGCTCTACAGTGGAGAAGCATAAGGTAGGAGCTCAGTGAGACTGTCATTCAGAGCACAAACATGCCAGGAGGAATCAACTTTGCAGTCAGATGAGAGATCACCCCCTAATGAGGCCATTAAACACCCTTGGAGGGAAGTGAGAGACAAAAAAAAACATGACACACAATTATTTCAAATAGAAAGTCTGAGCATAATTAGGTAGAAACAGAGATGGCAGGGGGCATTTTGAAGATTAAATATTAAGTATTCCATGTGCATTTCAATATATACATAGCTCTTTCTTTTTTTTGCTGATCAGTCTGTTGACTACTTTTTTGTTCTTTGGAGAGCTCCTCTCCTTGTCTCTCTCCCTCTCGGACGGTTGCCATGACAACTGAGGCAGAGTGCTCTGGATTGGTTCCAGTGTGTTGAGAGGTGCAGTCTTTGCAAACATGTACCACAGAAACAAAAGCGCAATAAAGAAACGAAGAAAAAGAAAAGGAAAAGGAAAGAAAGGAGGATAAAATGAGTGGAACAGGTTTGCTTGGCAACCAAAGAAAATTCTCAAGCATGGTTCTCAAAGTGCCAAAAGAACACACGGTAGGATTTAGACCAACTCAGAGTTTCCTACAGATCAGCAGAAAGCTAATTATGTTAAGCCCTAGCACTATATGTGTGTATGTGTGTGTTTGTGTGTGTGTGCATGTGCACATGTGTATGTCTATGCGTGTGAGTATGTCTATGTGCGTGAGAGTTTCAATGCATGAGATCAGTTCCTTCAGGACCACACAAACTTCCTTTGTTATTTAAAGCCCAGTAAATACCATGATGGTGCTGGTGATCTTTACATATTTGGGTGTTGGGAGTGCACAGAATTACAGTAAAACATGAAAATAACGGTGCAAATTAGATTGAATCGGTTTCTACATTTACCTGTTATAAAATGTTAAATGAAACTCTGGAAATACTGATTTAAATTAAATGAAATGCTGAAGTTGTCCTTCCCCAGGCAGTAGCCTCAGCTCAGTTTGATGCTTACACTTCTTTCTTATAAGTATTGTATGTCCTTTTGCTCCAGAGAGAGAGAGGAAGAGAGAGAGAGAGAGAGAGAGAGAGAGAGAAAAGAGAGTCAGAAAAAGAGGAGTGGAAAAGTAAGGAACAGAGTAGAAGAGAACATTTAGATGGAAAATTGTGATTCAAATTGCAGATTTGACTGTACCCTGTGAACTGGAAACCTTGATGCAGGTGGGGTTAAACACTTATGTCCTCAACAGTCTGTGTTACAGGAAAACTGCAATCAGAAGCTGGAAAGTGTTTATGGTCAAAAAGCTACAGGCACTTAAATAGCATATATAATTGTGTGAACTCCAACCTACACCACAAACAAAAGTGTGATAGACAGACAGACAGACAGACAGACAGACAGACAGATTAGATAGATAGATAGATAGATAGATAGATAGATAGATAGATAGATAGATAGATAGATAGATAGATAGATAGATAGATGCATGAGTTAGTGTGTGAGATAATGAGAGAGAATCAGAGAGAAATATTGGATGCTACCATAATGCAGCAGTCCAAATGGTGTCCCTGATGACATTAAAGGAGATTTATGGGGCAACTCTCAGCCTTTATTCATTCTAATGGTCCCGCTAAATGTGTGTGAGGATTGAACATCCCAGGCTGCTGTGGCACGGCCATATGGTAGATTAGTGGTGGGGAGATCAGGGCTCAAACCAGCCAGGAGACACTTCAGGCAAGCCAAGAGTCCTTTGGGTCTCCCTTTCTGTGTTGTACTGCATTTGTTTTTTTTTTTTTTTTTTTTTTTTGGGGGGGGGGGGGGGGGGTATGGTTTGGGGGGTATAAGCCCTCTGGGTGAGGATGAAGGTGTAATGCTTTTAGTGGGTGAGTCAGCCTCTTTTAGATTTTAAATGAACAGCATGTAGGATGTCAGCCCCTTTCCGCTGTTCTCTGTGCTATCCTCCTCTCAGCCTCTCAGCTGTCTGATATAGTGTCTCATTTGAAGCCTTTCTTTTGCTCCTCTGACATCATGCCCTCTTGACTCTTCAAGGAAGTTTTTAGTACACTCTGCCCCATTAAACTAGCTGTAGTGAACGGCTCCTTATCTAATGGTATTGTCCCCTCTAGCTTTAAGCATGGCGTAGTCCAGCCTCTGTTAAAAAAAGTCCAGTCTGGACCCCAATGACCCAAAAAACTTTTGACCCACCTCTAAACTACAATTTTTTTCCAAGATTTTAGAAAAAGTAGGTTTCCTGCAGCTTTCCTCCCACCTAAACAACTTTCACATGTTGGATACTTTGCAATCAGGTTTCAAAGCCCCTCACAGCACAGAGTCTGCCTTTATTAAAGTGCATAAGGACATCTTGCTTGCCATAGTGGTTCATGTGCTATCCCTCTCCTGCTTCACCTCGGTTCTGCATTTGGCACTATATACCAAAATATTCTGTTGGCTGGCCTGCATGACAAAGTAGGGCTGCAAGGCCCAGTCTTGAACTGGTTTAGGTCCTATTTGGAGGCTAGAACCTTTTGTGTTAAAGTAGGCAGCCAGTCTTCCTCTACTCTGCAAGTAAATATGTTGTCCCCCAAGTACGAATTCTTGGCCCCCTGCTCCCCTCCCTTTATATGCTGCCCCTGGGGTCTGTCCTCGAAAAGCATAACATTCAGTGTTACTTACCTAGCTGCCCTTCACACCTGATTGCATTTCTAAACTCAACAAATTGTTTAGCTGTCTTGAGGATATTAAATCCTGGATGACACGCACCTTTTTGCAATTTAATAAAAGCAGAACTGTAATTATTCTATTTGGCTCATCCTCCCCTGTCACCAGCCTTGGCAATGGACTTGATCCTCTTTCGTCAAACCTACAGAGCACAGTCAGAAATCTACTAGACAGCTCCTCAAATTTCAATATCAAGTCAGTAGCGTAGTTAAAGGCAGCTCCTATCAATTAAGAACCATAGCCAAGCTTAAACTTTTTCTATCCCCAACAGACCTTGAAACAGTCATCCATGCATTCCTCTCCTCCCATTTAGACTACTGTAATGTTACAATCAAATATCAACAAATTCCAGCTTGTACAAAATGCTGCTGCCAGGCTCCATACCAACACAAAAAAAGAGGGAACACATTATACTTTTAGTTCAGCTCCACTCACTTCCAGTTCAGAACTGAGTTGACTTTTTGTTTTCAATACCTTTAATGGTTTAGCCCCACCATACATTTCTGAACTTCTGCTCCCACACTCAGCACCCAAGCCATTCAGGTCACAAAATCAATCGCTCCTTACCGTCTCATGTTCACACCTCAAAACCCATGGTGACCCTGCCTTTTCTGTAGCTGCTCCTACAATTAGCTCTTTTAAATCCAAGCTTAAGACCTATCTTTTCTCATTTGCTTTTAATTCAGACTGACATCTGTTTTTATTTTATTTACTTACTTGTTGTTGTTGTTGTGCCACCATACATAATCTTGTGTCGATGTATTGTCTATTATTTCATTCTATGTCCATGTTACGGTAAGACTCCTTAACTAACTTTTTTAGGCACTTTGGCCTCAACCCCTGTTGTTTTTAAATGCGCTATTTAAATAAATGACTCAACTTGACTAGGAAGTATACCATGCTACCAGTTGAGAAATATTCACAGAGCATGTATGTATGTTTGGATCTGATGGTTTCATCATCGCTGTATATTTAAAGACTTTACTGTAATATCATCGGCTTACTCTCATCAACACTAGAGCTATGTCCTGAATGTGGAGTCTTGAAGCAAGGTGAGACAACACATTGTCATGCCATTTTAAAAAATCTTATCTTTGCATGTTTATGTTTGTGTGTGTGTGTGTATGTGTGTGTGTGTTGTGTCTGTAGCATGCCAGTTGAGCCCTTGTCTGCATGGAGGAACCTGTCTGCCGGAAGGAGAAGGCTATGGCTGCTTCTGCCCTCAGGGTTTTACCGGAGAGAGCTGTGAGATTGGTGAGACAAGAATATTGATTTACTCAACATGAATGATTCTTTTGTTAACACCCCAACAAAAATGTTGGAGATGTAAAAAAAAGTTATCAAAACGTGAATGTATACAATTCAGCCTCAAAACCAATCAGTGGCTTTTATTCCAGCAAAATAGATTCGCTCATTGTAGAAGTACCATCCATACTGTGGGTGGAATCTTCTCATCGACCACATAATGGTCAACACAAGCTTTGTGGTCTCTTTATGGGAATCAATAAAATTGCTGAGCCAATGTTTGGACTGATGCCTCTCTGGGTTGAGGTTTGTGGTACTATAGGATGGCAATGATGATAATGGGAGTTTTTCTTCTTTATCAATGCTGCCATAATGCATTCCATACAACCCACTCCAAGAGAGACCAAAGGCCTTAGTGAACAGGTATCTTTTAAGAAGCTTTTTGAAAGACAGCAGTGTGGGGGCATGCCATATGTGAAGAGACTGTTCCAGAGCGTGGGGGAAGCAGCACAGAAGGCTCTGCCACCAAAGGTCCGTAGCCTGGTACAGGGGGATAGCAATCTGGTCCATGCCAGAGGACTGCAGGCACCTTGACTTGACTAACACAGTCAAAAAATTTATTGTTTCATAAGCATATTAATAACTCATAAATGGTCATCATAGCATCAAAAAACACACAGTGGGACATTACCTGTAATGTCATATTTGTGTAGCTTGACGGGTTTATCTATATCACAATTATAAAGTTATGCTCATTAAGCCTACTTGCTAGCTGACCTAGCCATGCAATGATGGTCTAATTCATATGTTATTTTGGTAAAATGCCATTGCAAACATCAGTGGCACACCATTGTCCTAAAGTTCACCCTCTCAGGCACCTCCCCAAGGCAAGTTCATATTCTTGGTGCCACGTGCATCACGCATGTGCTGTCAAAGGGTTTCATGCCAGAACATTATGACTTCTCTGCCTGCTTTGAGCTACTGCATGAGGTCGGCTCTTCTCAGGAATGTTTTTCATAGTGTGAGCTCAAAACTAAATCAAACAAGTAAACTTGCTAGCAGCTTTTTAAAAAAATTCTTCTTCCATATTTACCCACCATTGCTAGTATGATTGTTTTTCAGCATGACTGCAAGAGTAGAGGAATGTCAGCTGTTTGTTTTTGCCGCACACGCTCACACTGTTGCCAGCTGTGCCGTGAGCCACTGAAAGTGGAGCCCGTCCCGTCTGATTGTTTGTGTCAAACACACTGTGAGTCTCTCGTTCCAGACGAAAATTTCACACAGCCATGATGAAAAGACTCCCTGGGACTGCTGCACCCATGATCAAATGCCATTTTATTCTGTTAGAGTATAAACTGAATGTGGAGCCCTCGTAATTAGCCATCCATCCCCTGCAGAAAGCCCCTCTTCCTGTCATCCCCTGTGAAGTTTCACATTGCTCAAAGATATGTTGCCAATTTCAGCACACTGGCAGAGATTAAACAAGTTAATCTTATTTACTTGATTGTCATTCCATAAGAGGGCATTTTCCACAGTCCTCAGTATATGTTAGCCTTCAGCACGGTGTAGAGTTTGTACAGGGATCAGAGGGATCTGAGGTATTTGCAGTGTTTCCTGAGAGTCTTAAAGCTGGTGCATTATGCATGAGGAATTCAAAGATTCACAAGAGGAGACAAGCTTGGCCGGGTTAGATTCCAGAGATGAAAATACGATCTTCTTGTCCGGCTCTCATGTTGCTTACCCCATCACTGTGCCTGACCTCTCTTCCATTGGCTAGTTGGCTGTATTAAATTCAGTTTACTGGCTGTGGAAATCAGCACTTAGATTTTCTTGTTTGGCCGCATTGCCAAATCACGCTTTCCTATAACTGATGCACATTTCACATAACACCTCCTGAAAGTGTTCTTTGTTTTTTGTTTGTTTTATTTAGGGTGTAAATGAATAAGACATAAGATGATCATTATATAATTTTTTAACATTGAGTGCATCAGTCATAGTTCTAGCATATGTGTCATTGCCTGACGTGAAATAGCTGCATATCATTTCATAAACTCTGTAGTATTTTATCTTCCCTTTGAAGATAACTGAATGAAACTGAAAAGGTTTTATGGGAGAGCTAATTCTATGTCTCTCCAAAAACTGACATTCTGTTTTTTGAAAGAAAGTGTGCTCAACTATAAATCTTATGATTGTGATTTATTGGGAAGGATGTCAAGACAAAGTTTCGGCCTAAGCCATCTTCAGCGTCTACTTGATGTGACATTCTGTACCAGTGAAATAGAGGCTTTGGCTTAATGATCCACTGTATGAGTGGAGCTGTCTACTATTTCTTTAAAAGCGCTTGTGTGCATCCCCATGCCTAGCACTGAAACCCAGGTTACTACAGCAAGGGATCAGCAGATGCAAAACACTCTCTGTACACATAATAATAATAATAATAATAATAAGAAGAAGAAGAAGAAGAAGAATAGCAAAAATTTAAATAAACAGTTATTTTTTATTACTGTTATTATTATTATTGTTTTATTACTTTACAATAAAGTTATAAAAACCTAGAATGTTTTTTTTGAAGATTTCAACGCTAGTTTTGAGCTATAATGTAAAATGGATTAAACCAGGAATCTCTGTGCAACAGTGACTCCACAAAATGGGATTACCATACATAATCTTTGTCCTGTTGCACTGTGTGAGAGCGAGATAGAAAATTCTGGAACAATCATGTACAACCGTGAAAACTCAGGGCACTGGCGCATGGCTTTCTGAGTGTCCTGGTTGTCTTGGAGAATGGAGAGCAGTGAGGTTTGATTCAGACCAACCACTCAGACTAGCCTGGCAGGCCTTCATGTTGTCTTTCAGTGAGACATAAATAATAATAAGAGACGAAATCTCTCAGTCTGCAAACTCCAGTTGACTTCCCACTCATCTGACTGGCAGGGCAGGAAGGCTGGGGAGTAGTACAGACTGATGGAAGTGCTCTGAATGTGTGTGTCCATTGTGTGTGTGTGTGAGTGTGTGTGCGTTTCTGTTTGTATGTACGTGTCTGTCTCTGTTTGTGTGTGTGTGTGCGTGCGTGCATGTGTGTGTTTTCTCCCTTTCAGAAAGGCACAGTGGTCTCGTTGTATATGCAGTATTTTCCTCTGGGGTGAGGGTGAGCAGGCAGACATTTGACAGGCTTATTGGAAAGAATGGTGTCGGGGGTGGTGTTTGTGGGTAGGCCTGGTGTGTGTGTGGGTGCGTGTGTGTGTGTCTGGGAGGGGGACCTGTCAGTCCCTGCAAGAAGAGCTTAAAGTCTGAAATGTCACCACAGTTTTTTCTACACTCTGGATGGAGTCCAGCAACAAACAAATGCTGGGACTCAGCATTCAGTTACAAACACTCTTTCTCACTCTCACTCTTTCTTTCTCTCTTTGTCTCTTTCTCTCTCTCTCTCTCTTTCTTTCTCCATCTCTCCCCTTTTCTTTGGTTTTTCTCCCCACCTCTCAACACCTGAGCCCAGCACTCACCTCATCAGTCCTCCAGCTCTAGGAGACCCAGTAGGTTCTGGCCACGAGCTGATGGTGGGTGAGTCTGTTGGACTTCATGGAACAGTGTTGTGTAGGGAGAGAAAAGAAGAGGACAAGAAAAGAGGTGTACAGGTGTAGGTGCAGAGGCACATGCTGTCTGTCAACTCAACTCACCACCACTGTGGTGCCATGTGGGATGAGAGGTCCACTCTCCTCTTTCACATCCTGGCTGTACATCTCAGTGACATTTGTTCTCATGCCAAGAATAATACATGATTGGTTTCTCTCTCTTATTATTATTATTATTATTATTATTATATATTATATATCTTACATTTGTTCTTATTTTGTTAGTAACTGTAGTGTTCTATGATTCACTAATGGCACTAAGATAAGAGAAAACTTCTTGTCAGACCATTAACTGGCCGCTCAATGGAAGGAAACATACATTTTGAATTTGTGAACTATAAAAAGCGTATGAATGTAATAATGCTTCAGCGAATGATGCATAAGATTAACAATAGCATTTTAAGGTAGACAGAATATTGCTGCATGAGACCCATTGTGTATAATTTCTCCCTTGAACCTCAGGCTCTTGCGCTTTGCATTCCTTAGACACTGAATTTGACATGACAGCTCACCAGTCTTGGGTTACGTCAGGCCGGCCTATCAGAGGAGTCGCTCTGAACAAGGACATTGCAGACAGCCACGAGGGGTTGGGGGCAGTAGAGGGTGAGGAGAAGGCTGGCCTGCACTCCAGTGTTTGTCAAAGCAATCCTAATTATGGCAGAGTGGCGGCACTGCCGGCCCCTCTCGGTGTGACAGGCAGTGATGAGCTCTCACAGGGCAGCAGCAGCGACAGTGGCAGCAGTGGCAGGGGTGGTGATGGGCCTCTTCTGGCAACAGACTGCGGACGCATTGCAGATGGTGAAGGACTGCTGCCACAGATGTCCAACGAGCTTGACGCCTCCCAGAGCTGGAGACCTATCCTCCTCCTCTCTCTCTGCCACAGGGTTGTGATGCATCTGCTCCTGGTGCACTGTGAAGCAAGGGGAGCCCAACACAACATGGAACAGACAGAAATCCAGACAGCTGAATGTCACAGCTTGGCATTTGGGAGCAATAAAACAATTTGCCTAAAAGCTTATGTAAGAAGAGAGGGAGGGATTTAACATTTGATTTCTCTGATTGGTTGAAGCTGGGTTTTAGCATGATGTTGAGAAGTCTATATGTTACTGAAGATAATTACTGTAGTTCCTCCCTTTCCTCATCTCTTTTCATGTCTCTGTCCATTCCTTCATCCCTCACACCTGCATCTGCATTCACTGATTCAGGCTTGGAAAACAGCAAAGATGCTGTTGCTATAGAGAATCCAAAGTAATCAACACATGGCAGTAGAACAGTTCAACAAGTAAAGCACTTACAGTAATAGCATGTAGGGCACAGAAAGACATCGGTAAAGATATCTGGCGAAAAATAGCAAGTGTCTAATGTGCAATTTATTGAGAACACAAACATGGCATGGATAACAGCTTGCAAGCATGCTAGTAACTGGTGTCTTAGGCAGGTAGAGTAGTAGAGTAGAGTCCTTGGCAGCCTGTAGAGTAGTAGAGTTGAGTCTTAGGCAGTCTGCAGAGTAGAAGAGTAGAGTCTTAGGCAGGTAGAGTAGTAGAGTAGAGTCTTAGGCAGGTAGAGTAGAAGAGTAGAGTCCTAGGCAGCCTGCGGAGTAGTAGAGTAGAGTCCTAGGCAGCCTGTAGAGTAGTAGAGTTGAGTCTTAGGCAGGTAGAGTAGAAGATAGAGTCCTAGGCAACCTGCAGAGTAGTAGAGTAGAGTCCTAGGCAGCCTGTAGAGTAGTAGAGTTGAGTCTTAGGCAGTCTGTAGAGTAGAAGAGTAGAGTCTTAGGCAGCCTGTAGAGTAGTAGAGTAGAGTCTTAGGCAGCCTGTAGAGTAGCAGAGTAGAGTAGAGTCTTAGGCAGCCTGTAGAGTAGCAGAGTAGACTAGAGTCTTAGGCAGGTAGTGTTGTAGAATAGAGTCTTAGGCAGGTAGAGTGGTAGAGTCTTAGGCAGCCTGTAGAGTAGAAGAGTAGAGTCTTAGGCAGGTAGAGTAGTAGAGTAGAGTCTTAGGCAGCCTGCTGAGTAGTAGAGTAGAGTCTTAGGCAGCCTGTAGAGTAGAAAAGTAGAGTCTTAGGCAGCCTGTAGTGTAGTAAAGTAGAGTCTTAGGGAGGTGGAGTAGTCTGTCTGGTCATGGACATCTTTCCCAGACCATAGAACTACATAGAACATAGCCAAGGTATTTAGGGGCTATGATAAGTGTCTTAACATGACCACATACATGTACAAATAAACTTTGTAAGTCTTTGTAAGTGTCTGTTTACAGTGTACTGTTGTTTTAGGGCATTCACTGGACCTGACCCGATGTATTTGAAGGAGCCTTCTTGGACATATCTGCTGGCTGTGTTGGGGTTGCTGATCCAGTGCAACTTTGTTTCTATAAGCTGTGGCTAAGCCAGAATGTGCCAACTCCACAAATTGGTGCCGCAAATCTGAACTTAAATGCTTTTCACGCCAGTATGGGAAATCTCTGCTTCAACATGTGTGGAATTATCTTCACAGCAAGGGGCATGTTCAATTATTGAATTTCTCTTCTTTTCGCATACACACACACACACACACACACTCATGCACTCACTTCTTTCACTCCTCTCTCACTGCTTCTTCATCCATCATGCCTCCATACCTGTTCCACCATCCTGTCTCACTGCATACAGTCGGTAGCTCAAAGGAATTTCGCCCAGGCAGAGCAGGGTAGCGCATGTGGGCTGACTGGAAGAGGGGCCCGCATCCCAGCTGGCATTTTAATGGATTTTGGCCGGTTGCCGGGCCTGGCAGAGAGAGAAGCCAGAATAATTACAGTGTCCTCAGGAGCCAGACGTGTCGTATTTAGAGTGGGCGACGCTTGTCCGATGCAGTCGCCTGTGCTCCCATGGCACACAGGTGCTATCTGTGTGTGTGTGTGTGTTTATGTGTAACAAGCCAGAAGTTGATACTTGGTTTACTATGTGAAATGCCCACAGGGAGCATAAAGTTCTCAGAGATAGTGAAATGCCACTCTTATTGACTTGATGGATAGACTGAGATACTATGTGGGCGTGAAAATGAAAGCTGTGGGAGTGTGTTTTCTGGATTTCCCTCATGAGCGCTGCTTTACATGAAAGAAAATGATTTCTCTCTCTCTCTCTCTATCTATCTCTCTCTCTCTTCCTCAGAAATACTGTTATCTGTCACTGGAAGCTTGCACAGAAAAAGAATTTGCTTGCTCAGAAACCAAGCATGTATAATTGATTGTCACACTGTGTGTAGAAGCAAGAACAAACTGCTGAAGATAATCAAATAGGTTGTAAACAGGTAAAGAAGTATTTATATTCAAGTACATGTGCACCTTTCAGCAAGCGGTATGTATACTGCCAGCCACATACAAGCACACATACAGTAAATGCACTGAACATATCACATACTAGGACCTTTTGTGGCTGTTGACAACGCTTTGTGTGCTACTACAATTAGTGCCTAATGCCTCTGAGCTTATCTGCAAAAATGGAAGTGGGTCTTGTGTGGATAGATCAATGTGGGATTGATTGATTTGTTAGAGCATTGATTGGTTACTTTATCTTTACCCTGCCATTTAATTGGCTGGCAAGTCAGTTTGGGAGTCGCTTAATGGACGGGTTTATCTCTTATCTGTGTGCTTTATCTGCCTCTCTGGCAGTAGGATTAAGTGGATACCCTTCTCACATTGATTGACATCTAGTGGAATGGGTTTGAAAAGAAGATTTTTTGCCTGTTTATCGGTTCTGTATTTGTCATTTCACTGGTGTGCTAGTCAGCTCACCTGTCCGCTAGGCAGTTAGTGAGTTTTTTATATAGTGGCTCTAAAAGCTTTGAATGTATGTCTGAATAAAGGATTTAGAGCAATGCTGTGGTGTGAATTGTGTGCGTGTTTGTATGGGTGTGCATGCATGTATGTGTGTGTGTGTGTGTGTGTGTAGCAGTGGTAATTGGCATCTGTCCAGACTGCCGCCCAGAATGTAAATGCTCTTTGGCAAGCAGAAACTCTGAATTAATTTGGCCACAGCCACTTAGCTAAAGCTGGTGTTCCTCACACATACCAGCGTTGCAGCGACTCAGCCATGCAGACTGCTTGGGAACATGGAGCTTTTTTCTTCATTTTGTCCCATTGCCAATGTGAGGTATTTCACACATGAAGAAGCAGATTATTGGTGTTAAGTGTGTAATACTAATAAACTTGGTGGCAAGAATTACAAACAAACAAACAAACCAAACAAGCTGTGTCTGTTTATGTGTGTGTCTGTGTGTGTGTAAGGGGGATGGCAGTGGAAGAGGATCTGGGGATATAAAACTGTGTGCACAGTTGCATTGTACCTCTAACTGGTGCTGCTGTCACCTTGTCTGTTGTTCCCTATAGATGTGGATGACTGCCAGTCGAGTCCCTGTCAGAATGGAGGCACCTGCATTGACAAGGTGGACTCCTTCACCTGTCTGTGCCTGCCCAGCTACAGTGGAGATACCTGTGAGAGGGGTAAGCAGCAATGACGCCACAGCACAGCCAAGTCCTTCTCACTGAAATGGATCTCTTATACAGTAGCACCCCTCGAACGTCCTCTATTGTAATTAGCCAGATCTGGTTGCCTATATGCAATAGTGACCCCACAGGGGAATGCAGACATGGGTCTGATATAGCAGAGATGAGCTTCTTAATGAATGTGGATGGCACACTGTTAAATATAGCAACAGTTGCAGGACAGGACGACTGAAAATCTACAAAGAAGAGGAGAGTAGGTTATATTAATAATTCTTCTCACTCAATAACAATACATTTCCTGACATTTAAGAGGTTACAAAGTTATGTCACACTGAGCTCCGTCACCTGTCATTGAACCACTGTTTAAAACTCAGCTGCATTGAGCTTTCTGGAGCACAGATGATGGAGACCATCAACACCGTGGTAAAACTATACTGTAGGCCTACATGGCAACTTCAGCACCTATTTAGAAAAAGTCTAAGACCAACACCAAAGACCAAACACCAATACATCTGTTTTAGTAGGCAAAAGAAAACAAACAGTTCACAGCCTTGATTGTATGCAAACAACATCAATATAACATAAACATATTTTCCAGATCCTTTTGATCCTCAGATTGTAAACCTCATAGGGCCAATCTTCTAAGAAGGACAAGGTAGAAGACACAGAACTAACTAAGCAATGCAACCATGAGGAGTACCCAGTCAGAATGCCTCCAAGTGGCAATACAAGGTACCACACCACACAAGTAATACCGCACGGCCACAGTCAAGTCAACTCTACTGTAATGTGGTGTAATTGTGCCCTTGCTACCTTCATTACCACCTTGACTCAGCCATTGACACCTCAGATTCCAAGTAAGAGTGCTTTCTGGTAGACCTCACCTGAACCCTACCAACACCCAATCCCCCCCGCCATCCACCTCACCAATAATGGAGGTGCCCAGTGACATGACATACCACCTCACACCTCCACACACACACTTAAGCTCTCCTCACACCTCCTCATTCTCACAGGCTCAGGCTCTGATTCTGGGGATGCTGTCCAGTGCTCAAAGCCATTACTAATGATACTGCAGCCAGCGTGCTTGACTAATGCACAGACTAAGCAGACACCAGAGGAATGCCAAAGGGGCCCCCATACTGAATACTAAGTGCTGATTGGATGGTTGTCAAACAGCTTCTCAGACCTCCTTGCACCCAGGCCAGTGAGGGGCAGGTAGATGTTGGCTGGAGATGGTGGCACCCTCTTGATAATATCAGTTTTATAAAGTGATTACAGTGATTAGTGATTACAGTGATTAATGATGATCACCTTGATCAGATCAGTGATTAATGATTGATGATCACCTTAATCAGATGATTGATTGTTTGAATTGAAGATGGTTGATTGAAGACTGGGCAATGAAATTGTGAAAGTGATCCAAAGCATAGCTTTGTACAGGTAAATAGCATATTATACAGTATGCAGTATGCAGTATACAGTGTATATATATATATATATATATATATATATATATATATATATATATATATATATATATATATATATATATAGATATTATATATATTTTTTTTTATATATATATATATATATATATATATATATATATATATATATATATATATATATTAACATTAATATATTATATATATTATACATATACATATATACATTATATAACATTTGCTGGGTTCCCATCCAACTTATTGACATTTAATATTCATATGAACAAAATTCAGGATCAAGAGTGAATGTCTGTCTATTTCCTTCAAGTGTGTAATGTGAATAAAAAATGAACGTCAGGCTAATCAAGTGACGTGTTTTGACCAGCTGTTGGATCATAATGTAATGCAGCCAGGACAATATCAATGGGTAGAAGCACAGTAAATGTGAATATACGCAAACAGTTTTCATCGACTTTAATGACATCATACATTATTCGCATCAAGAATGAATCCATCCCTCTCAAGAGAATTGAATTTATATTCACATTAGAGGACTGATGCAAGTTTCAGGTGTTTCCAACCGAGGATTTGTTATTCTCATAACTTAAACACACATTAACAAGTTGGATGGAAACCCAGCTATTAATTTTACTGATTTTGCTTTGCCAGTTCTTTTATGAGTTAGATGATGCCCATTGAGTTGAAGTGTTTTTAGAAATAAATTACTTGCCAACAATGTCTTAAAGGAGAGAAGGCTCTAACTCAAGTATTTAGCTTTTAATGATGCCCCAAAATATTCAGCAAGCCCTAAACTGTACAATGGGGAACAGGAAACTCAGTTAAATGTCTGCAGTGAAACATCTCCATGGACA
The DNA here is from genome assembly GCA_027481765.1 of Tenualosa thibaudeaui. NCBI lineage: Eukaryota > Metazoa > Chordata > Actinopteri > Clupeiformes > Clupeidae > Tenualosa > Tenualosa thibaudeaui. The sequence continues at coordinate 10,510,123 of JAIFZK010000017.1, read as the reverse complement.
TGTCTTCACAGAAATGAAAAACTCTGACAGACCATATACTCCCTCAACCAGATTAACAGACACTCTCCAGCTGCCTTCTCTGGGTTTGATCTCTGGGTCCATTTAGAGTGAAGAGCTCTGATGAAATCTGTGGTAAATGAAGGGTGAGAGAAAGAGAGAGAGAGACACAGAGAGAGAGGTGCTGACAGAGGATAAGTGTCATTTTGGAAACTCCTCTGGCGCTGTTATTCTGCACTCCCCAGTCAATCACTTGACGTGGTGTTAATTATCACTCTGCAGTACTTGAATCTCTTTCCCTCTTTCTCTGTATCGCGTTTTTCTTGTAGGCACCTGCTCTCTCTCCCTTTCTTCTCCCCTCTTCTCTCTCCCTTATGTCTTTTGACACTCTGTGCCCTGTCATGCCGCGGCGCACTGTAAGTTCATAAGTTGCGTTGGCTATATAATTCTATCTTCATTACGCTTTTTTGCCAAAGGCGGAAGACAAAACTGAGGATATTTCCTCCTATACTTCCTTGACCCGTGGAGGTTTGGTGGGATTCTTTCCATCCCCGAAGATAACCTGTTCACGCGCTTTTACCTCACGCACTAGCAGATCGGTCTCCTCCATCAAAAAACGCTCCTGTCTCCCGGGTAAATTCGCCATCGTAATAGCAACACACGATGGAAAATGCGCCGCTGGCTTTTAAAGGGAATGAGAGTATAAATCCTGATTGGGTAATTGTATGTTATGCCCAAAACACACCCATGACTAATTAAGTACTTTAAGACCAACCCTTTTGAACCATGCGCCTGGCGCAATGTTCGCTTTTCCCGCTGTCAAAATACCAAATTGTGTCGGGAACGCCCCCAAAGCAACTTGCGCGACAGACTTTAGACAATGTGCATATAATCATGAAAACAGAGCCCTCTGACTCACACACAAATTCTGTAAACACAGATACAGACTAACAGATACAAGTCATTGTAATTTCTTTCTCTTTCTCTCTTTTACTCTCAAACACCCACCCACCCATGCAGACACACACACACACATACACACACACACACACTCAAGTGACACTTTGTCGTGTATTCACTCACAATACATGTCATTTCTTGTCTTAGTGTCTCGCTCCTGCTCACTTGCGGCTCTGCTAATGCGCCCGCAGTTGCCAGCACTCCGCACAAGCACCAGCTAACAAGAAGAAGCTGCAAAGGCACATACAACCTGTGCCGCCACTCGCTCCTCTCAAATCCCCTCAGAACACGCACACTCTCTCCCTTTCTCTCACTCTTCCTCTGTGACACGCCACTCTGTTCTTACCCGGTCTCACACACCTCTCCATTTTTGCCATGAAAGAATCCACCCCCCCTTCTCAAAGCGCATAAACAACCCCCTGAACTCTGAACTCTAGGAGCAGTAAGTCCAGCCCAAACACTGAGGGGTGTGCAGAACACAAGCAGTACACAAGGTGCTTTCTGCTCACTGGGAAGAGCTTTATTTAGCCAGCATTTAATGGTGTGATGCACATTCTGCTGAGTCATCTTGGGCTGCAGTGCTTCATCAGACACAGTGCATGCTGAATGGTCAGTGTGATGATAACACAAACTTGGTACTGGAGAGCACTGAGTTCACTCCTTTGATCAGTATTGTATTTCTCTTTTCAGTGGGTTTGGTATCAAACCCCAATCCACCCAGGACACATCTTGTACTGTCTAGTTGTGTAATGGCATGTGACACTGTCTGTCACTGTTGTCTTGACTTGGTAGTTACTGACAACTGGGCACAGCCCAGACTGATGACCCTAGTAGTTCCTTCAGTCACTCTGCCCTGCTTGTGTTCAGACTCCGCCCTCATATACAGCTAGTAAGGATGTAACAGCAATGTCTGCCTTTACTTATTCGCACCTGCGTATTCATTATGTGAGTTGTGTGACAGTAATGCCTTTTGAGAAATGTCCTTTACAAGAAAAATAGCATGGAATTGGATTTTCTGAATTTTATTTCCCTCTAAAATGTACTCTGCCCTTCCCCTTTTCTCCTCTCTCTCTCTCTCTCTCATGTCTCTTTCCCTCTTTTTTGTCTCTTTCCATCTGTAGACACTGAAGGATGTGAGCACGGCTGGAAGAAATTCCACGGCCACTGCTACCGTCTGTTCCTACGGCGCCACACGTGGGAGGACGCAGAGAAGGACTGCCGTGAGCACAGCGGTCACCTGGCCAGCGTGACTTCCTCCCTGGAGCAGGACTTCCTCAACGGTCTGTAACCTCCGTCACCTTCCAAAAAAAAACTCTCAACTCTCAACTCAAATTCTCAACTATCCCATACACTAGAATGCCATCAAGAGGGCAGCAGAATATATGTGTGACATTTTTGATCCCTTATTACAGATACAAATCAAGTGATTGTAGCACTGGGATCCTCGAATGCATTGCTATTTGGATTTATACCTTCCTTTATTGAGATGAATGCAATCATTTCAACCATTACAGGAGCTGTAATATATGTGACGTGAGGTCTTAATGGGTAAATGGTTGAATGTGGTCTGATGTTGGGCATTACAAAGGTATTAGTCTGTGGCTAACACAGTGAAATTTGCCTCAGGTGTGTGGCTAAAGAGGCTGTTTTCTGATACTCGGCCAAATTGTCCGTAATCATGAGGAACTTCATGAGGGCAATTAAATTTCCCCATGCCATTAGGGCATACTTAGAGCTCTGGGAAAGCATTGTGCTAATTACTGATGTCCATTATAATAGTTGCATTCAAACACTTCATCAGCATCCAGTGGGCTCTGCTATCACCGAGCCTCTCCCTCCAAATAGCCAATGTCCAACCCTGATAAAGGATTAACCAGACTCCTGTGGTCAAATAATACCTCTGTCAAGGGCCCAATCAAAGTGAAAAAGAAAGTGGTGTTCAGTCAGATTTGGTAGGAGAAGGTGAAGCAATACTATGCACTCCAGGAGTCTTCAGTATCAAAACCATACAAAATGAAATAATAACAGCACTGAGTCTTTGCAGAAAGGCTCATCCATCTTTAAGGCCTGCTGATGACAGGGCACTATAGACCGTCCCCATTCTGTTAGATGTTAAAGCCCAATTTAGGTGTTATTTTAATTTTTTCCCTTGAAAGTGATGAAATGCTGAGTAATTGCTATTGTGTGTGTGTGTGTGTGTGTGTGTGATTTCTTCTCAGGTCTTGGTCGGGAGAACACTTGGATTGGACTGAATGACCGCACTGTAGAGGAGGACTTCCAGTGGACTGACAACATGGACCTGGTGAGACCACCTCCCTTCCACTGCATCTAAATATGGCCACTGTGCTGTAACATGATCTTTATGTCTGTAATTACCCACCCAAACTACTACTGCTTTAAACCAGCGCCTCTCATACATGGACTTATTGAAAGTCAATCAGCTGTAAAAGTGGCAATTTGTGGTGAAGAATATTGGCTACATTTTTCATATCAATGAGTTTCAGCTCAGTAATTGGAGTGGGCTAACCTCACAAAATCACTACTCCTTCTTAAAAATGAGGTCGCTGAGAAAAGTCTTATGCGCACTCAATGTGAGGTTGAACCCATTAACCTAGAATGCATTTGTTTCTGAATTTACATGAGTTGGACAAACTTGCAAAGAATAATACTCAAAATGTTTGTGGAGGCATAACACAGCAGGGCTGATTTGAACAGTAGCAACCTCACAATTTATTTTATGCAATTTTATGGCATAATAAGCAGAAGAATGTGTGAAAAAGGAATTTTTATTATTGATAGTTGTCATTGACTTTAGTACTTTTTGTCACTGTCCAACCTTGGATGCTTGGATGCTCTTCAGATTTTTGAGAACTGGCGAGAGAACCAGCCAGATAACTTCTTTGCTGGAGGTGAGGACTGTGTGGTGATGATTGGCCGGGAGGATGGGAAGTGGAATGATGTTCCATGCAACTACAACCTGCCCTATGTCTGCAAGAAGGGCACAGGTGAGCACAACCATCTAACCCAATTACCCAATTTCTCTCCAGTATTAGCATCTATTCTCTTCAGCCAAAGGGTCAGTCTCTGTCTGCCAGCATACAGCCAACAGATAGACTGTGACAGCGCACGTCCGCCTGTTCACTCCTCCTGCTCATTCAGCCAATGCTAGTGCAGTTCATCTGTAAACACGGCTCTGTCTCCTGTAACCAAAGTGGATATTGATCTCCGCCCATGCCGCTTCCTTCTGGCTATTGTACTCAATCAACCGTGTGGAAATTGTGATTTCATGTCTGCTCTCATTCCACTGATGGAAATCAATGCACATATACTGGAAACTGACAGAGCACGGTAACTGTGACTGCTGATATGGACAAAAATCTTTACCTTAGTGTGCACAACAGGGAAAATACGTCCAGTATTTAGTCCTAAACAAATACAAAGAGAGAAATAAGGGATTTTTTAATGTATTTTTAGGAGATTTGTGCACTTGTGTAGGCTGTACATAGCTTTCATCTCCTCTTGTTGTCGAACAAGGACCACCTCTGTGCCCTCAGAGCCTTCCAGAATGTTCTTCTATCCTTTTTCCTGAGAGACATTCCAAAAGACCTAGCTTTGGTTGTTAGACTTAACTCTCTCTCACTCTTTCTCTGAAGTGTTAATGTATGCATGTTATCCTACCTTCTTTGAGCTCTCCAAAGAGGGCTACCGTTAACCATGTCAGAAGTTGAAGGAGAGCATTCAGCTCCACTCCCCTCCTTCCGTGGAGCTTAGACTGTCAATTACAGCTTTCACACCTCGCCCACAATTCCCACGATTCCTTCCCTTTGTTGAACAAACTGGAAGGCTCTCTTCTTTTGAATGAGAAAGTAGAGAGAAGGCTGGATCCCCTGCATGTATAGGACAGCAGCTCACAGCCTCCTGGATACATAAATAAAGACATGAATACACACATGTACACACACTCCCACACACACACACACACACATGCACACACAGGGAGAGAGAGAGAGAGAGAGAGAGAGAGAGGGGGAAGTCAAAAGAGCAGAATATAAAGGTGCTATTTAAGTAAGTGGAAAGAGTGGAATGTGCAGTGTAAATTAGTGGTTGGAGCAGAGGCCTCAGGTGAAGTGTCAGCCGTGAAAAGTAAAGGCCGGGGGCCTCTCTGAGCTCTCCTGGAGGCTGGCCTGCAGGTTTGGCTCTCTGGGCTCTCCTGGAGGCTGGCCTGCAGGTTTGGCTCTCTGGGCTCTCCTGGAGGCTGGCCTGCAGGTTTAGCTCAGCTCCCTGTCTCTGTTTTGCTCATGTGTGGGCCCTTGGGGAGTCCATGTCCCCCTACACAGGGTGGTCCTGATCCACAGACCACAGGGGCCCCAGCAGGAGGGCATGAGAGCCAGGGGGACCACTCGTGGTGTATGCCGGTCAGAAAGGAAGATCTCCGTGTGACACAGGAGCATCTAATAGGCCTCTCTCAAGCTGTGATGATGAAGATGTACTAACCAGGACGTCTGGGACACAAGCTGCTTCCAAATTCAATGCATATGTGTGCAAGGGACATTTTTGTCCTGTCTAATGTTGATAATCAGCCTACATGTGCCTGCATTTGCCTGTTTGTATAGTGCACGCACCCAAAGGTTTCATCAGGAACCTACATACATACACAAAAGTGTACATATTTGAATGTCTCATCTAATGTCTTTGCTTGTTGAATCACATTTAGCTCCATTACTCTAACCAGTATATGCAAAAGTTGGTTTGATTTTCACACTCTTTTAGGTTTTTTCAGCATTCTGCTTAGTGATGAATCTCCACCTTCAAATATTCTACTTTCCCATGCTATGTCCAAGCTAGGTTAAAGTTCTGTCCTGTATATGTCTGATGTCCACAGTGCTATGTGGGACTCCGCCAACAGTGGAAAACGCCCATCTAGTAGGGCGGCGACGGTCTCACTATGACGTTCACGCCACAGTACGCTACCAGTGTGCTGAGGGATTCTTCCAGAGGCACATTCCTACGATCCGGTGTCGTGCCAACGGAACCTGGGAGAGGCCCAAGATCATCTGCACAAAATGTGAGTGATCACATTTTTAACCTGGGCTTGACCACCATACTGGTTTCATTGCATGACAAAAAGTATTAAACAGGCTATACACAGTTTGCATTAAAAAAGAGAAAACTAGCTTAAATCAGTCCATAGGCTTGTTAATATTTGATACAATGTAGACTGAATAATAGTGAACCTGCCACAAAAACATACTGAATGGGGCACAGTAACTTATTATCAATTTCAATTTCTTGTTGGAACAACAGGGCTATGGATTAATTCACACTGTATTTCTCCTTTAAGATGCAGGCTGTATTCCAAAATATGGTATCCTCCTTCTTTTACTGTGATGAAAATAAACTGAAAGCATGGCAAACCCCACAATAGTGTTTTTATTCTGTTCTCTGCAGCAAGGAGATCCCACCGCTACCGCCGCCAGCACCACAGATCACACCATGAGCACCGGAGACACCGCCGGCATGGGGGTGGAGGTCACAGGGGTCGTGAGGAGGGTCATGGCCGCTACTGAACCAAACACCAGGTCTAACAGTGTGACATCACTTTCTGGTACCTTGTACCTAGCTTCATGGCTGAGGGGAAATGTCATGGAGAAAAAAAAAATCATGGCCTCATACAGACGGTTCTTAATGTTTGACCCCTGTTTTGTTATTCTTTGTCTGTATCCAGTATGTTCTTTCCCTCCTTCTCTCTCTCCCTCTGTTCTTCTGCCTTTAGTACACAACTTCTGTCTACTTTCCATTTGACTGAATGTACCTGGAGTTTTCAGCTTATTCACATGACTAATTTCAAGTCCTTAACATGCAAGTAAATACCTGATTTTTACGTTTGAGAATGGAAGCATACATGATAGTTCAGTATCCTTTGAAAACCCCTGAGGCCAGACTATAATAGTGGTAATAATAACATACCCAGTGTACTGTACTGTATCACCAGTGGTTGCCTGGGACATACCGTAGGAGTGTAATTTATTTTAGTGACATTAATAATGTTTGTTACCATTCTAAATGAATCTACTAGATCTTGTGATACACTAATATGATTTCACTTGCCTTTCCAGTGGGACAGGGCATCTCCAAAAGCATGAACTAGTGCGATCTCTTGAGTGTGTATGTCTCACCAAGGCAGCTGCCGAAGGCTTGGTAATTGCACAAGGACTGGCTCGTTTAATTCCCGCTCGGGATTGCAGAAGGATCCCTGAAAAGCAGAACTGATTGTTATTGCTGGTCGTGAATTTCTTTCTTCTTTATCTTAGTTAAGACAGAGCCACAGCCCATTTTCAGCTGGGTCGCAGCTCACAAAGCATACAGCAATAGAGGTTTAGGACATTGGTTTTAGGAGCCTGTCACTAAAGTTTCTTTACAATGATGATATTATTTGGTCTTATTTTGAAATAGTCTTATATAAACTCTGTGTGCTCTGTATTCTTGCCCTGCTGCCTATGGCTGTAGAAGTCTGAGTATTTGTGTGAATGAGATAATGAGATTGTCTTTGTTGAACTTTACCCACCGTTATTTCTCTTGTGTTTGTCGTGCTTGTTGTTGTTGAGCAGTCAACTGTTGAGTGCCCACACACACACACACACACACACACACACACACACACACACACACACACACGGTCACTGAAGTGTATGTGAGAAGGCGAGCAAATACAGACACAACTACAGACACACACACACACAAACACCCTGTCACTGAAGTGTATGTGGGCAGGCGAGCAGACACACACACACACACACACACACACACACACACACACACTCTTACCCTTACTCATCCTCTAATAGGTTTCCTTCACCTAGAATTTCCATATTGTCATTTTAAGACCAACTGACAACAGGTTCTTAGTTGTAGACCAAGCTGGGATGGGTAGTGACCTCATCACCTGTACTGTGAAACAGAGGTCATGTTGCGACACAGAATAAAGTTTGTTTTGGTGACATCATGTATGACATACAGTGTGCAAAAGTTCAGCAGAAATCATTCACCATGTCCAGCATGATGACATCATGAATGTCTGTTCAAGTAAGACTTTACCAGTCCAGTTGACGTAATTTAAATAATCAATGCTGACATATCACCCCTCATACCCCCCCATGTCCTATTTTGCAAGAAAAGAAGATTGGGGGGAAAGTCAGTGGAGTGAACTCCTTTTGTAAATACTGTGCTGTTTGCTGTGTGTTTATGGTTGTGTTCTTCATTAGGTGACCTTGTTTGCTCAGACAGTTCAGTTCAGTCCAGATCAGTTCTCGTCCCGCCACCACCAGCAACCATTCAAACAGAAGCTATTCAGACACCCCCTTTACTGATCCTGACTACCTAACCCTATTCACACTTTTCTCTTATACACATTACACTCACAGCATAAATACAACACACATACTAACCCCCGAGACACAGTTGTGTCTGTATATGGGGAGTACAATGCTGAAAAGAACACAATCTATCTGGCGGCTTTACACCGGAGGCAAAATAGGATGAACAGTGACTCAGCAGTGATGCTTTTGTTCCTTTTACTGTTTTTTTTTGTTTTTGTTTTTCTCCTCTGTCTGCTCCCAGACACAATCTCTTAGCGTGTGCTATCAGGAGAGTTTTTCTGTGGTTAGACAGGAGAGAGGAGTGTGATGAATGTAGTCTCTGAGGTTCGCATCTTCTTTGGTATTTTTTCCTCTTCTCTGTTCTTCTTGTTGCTGTGTTACATTCTTTATTAAGCGAGACAAAAAAAAACAAACAATAAAGCTGATTGGATCAGTACTGTCTCTAAGTAATGAGTGTCTTGTTTACTTGTCTCATCACTTGTGTGCCACAAAATAATTACAGTTTAGTGTAGTTATCCTTCAAAAGTGTATTTGTTATGGACATTTGTTGGTCTGTTGTGATATGTACATTGTATTAGCACAGTATGAAGAATGAACATAGCTAACAAACACAATGTAGACATAATGTAAACATAATGTAAAGACAATGTAAAGATATTAAGAGTTCTGATGCAAAACCCATCTGTGATTAATTTACAGAAATATATTTATATTATTTTCAGTTCAACTCCAATTGGATTGTTTTGGCTTGATTTGTTTTTACTTAATAATATTTTATTTGCAGTTTGATAATTACTTTAATTATTATTAAAACAACTTGATTTTTGCATATTTCTGAAAATGGACTTCTACAGGTGACAACTTGACCATATACGTGTTCTCCTCGTATATGGTCAGGTGAAGGACCGCACGGTTATGATGTACGTGTACGGTCTGGGTCACTCAATCCCAGGGGTGAAAAGAGGTGTCACAGCATTGCAGCATTGTCCTGTTATATTGCATAGCTGCCAACACACTCCCGTATTTCAGATCCATCACCTGGCCGTTTTGTCATTTTTCCCTGGAATCTCCTGTAATTTACAAAGCCCAAACTTCTTTAGGAATAATCAAATTAATATGTCCATTGTTCCCTGTTCCCTGCAAAGAAATCCACCAGATTTTGCTACTCAAATGTTGGCAGGTATGATATTGCAAGAAAGATAGTAAGCCCTTCAGTAGTATGCTGACTTTGTCAGGCATGGCTATTTGGCAGTAAGACCGCTAGTTTCCAACAAAGCCACCCCACTGCTGCTTTGGAGCAGGCCGTGTCTCAGGGGGTGGTCATCAGCTCAGAGAGCCTATGGCTGAATGGCTTTATGAGAGGAATCTGAGGGGAAAGGTTGCAGGCGAGCTGGTGAGAGTCGCCTTCATCGGCAATGTCGTCAATCTGCTCCCAGCAGCACACCTCCTGCTGGGACATCATACTTCATTTAGTCAGCGACACAATCCCAGTGTGTCCCTTTGGAAGGGCGCCCCAGAGGGGGGGGGATCTGTGGTGTTAACCTGCTGCTGGGTTACCCTTGACACTTGCCCTTTTCTGTGGAGGGGGCTTCAGAGCATAAACAAACACACATTTGCAAACTGCACACGCTTTTGGACTGCACTGAAATACAGCATTACAGTCTTCCTCTTGCTATGTTACACACACACACGCACACACACACAAATACACACATGCACATGGATGTGATGTCATGACTCTGAGTGTATGCAGATCAGTAATAATGGTAGCCTTTAATCCAAATGCACACTCACAGGGCAGTTTATGAAAACCACCTTAGAGCCACAAAATCCTCTTTCACACTGACACCAACACACACACACACACACACACACACACACACACACACACACACATATGTGTGCAATGCTGTGTTGTGAGTAAGAGTGTCAGTACTGCAGAAATGATAGTAGACTATAATGCAAAAACATGCTTGCAGCACAGTGTATAAAAGCCACCTTACCCACAGGCTCTTTCATGGCTAAAACTTATGATGTCCCCTTCCTCTACATGAGTAAATGTGTACCCACTTCACAGCTCACTGAAGCTGGCTACAATGAGAGGGACGTGTTTTGGCTATCAAGTAAAGATATGACAGACACATTCCTGTCCTCAATGGATCTGTCTTCAAGTGATAGGAATTATCTGGACTCTCTCTCATTGAGCTATAAAGTACCAGTGGAGCACTTATCTCTAACAGACTCACAATTTTTTATTTATTTTCTCACTGTATTTACTGAATTCTTGCCATCTCTCTCTCTCAGTCTTTCACCTTGAATGCTCTTTCCTGAAGAACACCTATTTGTTTCTAACCCCGACACTCCAGAATAAGTGAGGGTGAATTTGAGAGCTTTGTGCTCTTGATGTGGCTTGATTTACTCAAGTCACCTCCCCCATTATTCTCCTGATTTCATTTTGTGCTCCCCCAAAGAGGCCAATTTTTGTCCATTCCATCACATTCCATGAAGCAATTTTCACATTTGTCACTCTCCCAGTCTCCCACAGAATACAGTGTGTGCATGCTTGTGTGTGTGTTTATGCGTGTGTGTGTGTGCGTGTGCGTGTGTGTGCACGTGCAAGCCTGCACAGGCTCATGTGTGTGTGCATGTGTATGTTGTACAAACAAGCACAATGCATTCAATTTCAGTCAGAGCAGCCATGATGATCTCTCATAATTTCTCTCATTCTCTTTTCTCACATTCTGTCATTATATTTCTCATTCTGCTTCTACTACCTGAGATCCAGACCCACATCTTCAGTCTCATATTGATCCATTATTTTACCACTTGAACACTTTATTTTTTAAACATAAGTACCTGACCAAGCCTGGATTAAACTTAATTTAAAAAAGCAGAGCAGCAGGTTGTAAGACAATTTTTCGGTCTCGGACTGAAGTGCTACTTGAAGGCATATTGTACTTACTGTACAGTAACACAACTGTCTGAAACAGAGACTTGCCATTTGCAGTTGTTACATTATTTGTACTGGAAAAGACAGAGGGTCCATATGCTCAGACACTATAAGCCACATTAGGCACCTTTTCCATTGCAGTGAAAATGTACACTTGCAGTGAGCAGTGACGCAGAGCTACAGTTATGCCAGTGCATCCGTTGCATAAAGGCCCGTCTAATGCTTACTTTTGGTTGGATTTCACAGCCTCCTTTCAATTGCACGTCTGGATTCCTTCACACTTCCAGCGTGTGGGCTTCAGACGCATGGCTATTTGGCAAGGTTGTTGTAAGGTTAGAGCGTGGAGTGACACGTAGATGAAAGGAGCATCTCAGCAGTCCCGTCTTTTGCTTTGTGCCAGGCTTTTTTTTTATGCTGCTAATGAGCAGTCACAAATCCAGCGGCCCAGGGCTGCTGAGATCAGAGACAGCGTTTCCACGGATACCACCCACTCTCATTAGAAACGGGGGACTGAGCTCATCCCTCTGATCCACTCGCCCACACACACACTTACACATACACACACACACAAACTCTTACAGAAATCCACATACCAGTACATGCACACAGAAAGACACACATATCCATAGACACACATGTAGAATTAAATACACACATGTATGCGCACAAGACACAATGTACATACACACACAACACACACACATAGCCGTATATTTATATACAATAACATGCACCAAATGTCAGTTTCCAGTGAGGCCAATTGGTAGTGTTGCCATGACAGGTATTCTCCAAAGCATCAAGTAACAATGTAACTGTTACTCTCCCTATGGTGACTGTTAGAACTGCTCCAGATCAGTCAAACTATGTAAAAGAACTTAGCTCCACCTAAAGGACAATGTGTGTAAAGATGTACCTGCCCTGTGCAGACTTCGGATGATTAAACAGAATTTAGCTGACCTAGTCCACACATAGAGTTAACTGACCCCAGTGTATAGCCCACCTTTTCAGGCCTGTCAAAATCTGAGTCAAAATCTGAGGTAAAATGATTATCTCAGTGATAGCATACTTGTCAACAAGCAAAATTCTTTTGAAATTCTTGGAAAGAACATGCAAAGATTTCAGAAGAGAGAAAGAAACCACACAGATGAAGGGGTTGTGGAAATGTTCTGAAATGGTTTAGAACAGTTCTCAACTAAAGTTTAAAAAGGTCATGGTAAAACCTTTAAGATTATTATTTTAAGATCCTTTCATTGTAGTTCTAAGAGTGTAGGGCACTGGAGGTAACCAAAGGTGAACTGGCCAACAACCAACACAAAGCTATCTGACATCATCATCACCAGATGACTAATTGACCAAGGAAATCCACTGAGCTAAAATGAGTAAGTAAATAAAGATGTTACCACTGATGAGGTACTTTGGCTTTGTTGATGTACGTGTCTTTAAGCCATGTTAACCTCTGCCCTAGTCGTCTCTCTTCCAGTCTGACAGGAAGAGCAGCACATAGAGTTTATCAGAGGGACAACAGTGGGGAACTGAGCACTCGTCATAGGGACTGATATAGCTGTTGTCAGTCTAGATCAAAGTGACCCACTGACTGTGTGTCACGATGGGATTATGTGAAGCACTGTTGCCACTATGTTGCTGCCACTACACATTACCTCACACAATGGATGTGACAGTATGGGGCATTAATAGATTTCAGAGTAGCATCTAAAATGAGAACATGCTCACTCTGACAAAAGTGGGATTTCACACAACTGGAGAGGCCTCTTGTGTTGAAAATGCGATCACATTTTAATGCTGAGAAATAATAACAAATCCTACAGTAAAAATACAACCCACAACAAACCTTCTCAAGAGATAAAAATTAGAAGCCTAGAAACAGAGCATTCACCTGCTAGGTCCTGGGGCCCTTAGTTGAGCACCTACACCTAGGATTGTACATGAGGTTCTCCATGAGCTACTCTTGAGAAATGTCCTCTGCTGTTAATATGCCTTGTTATCTTCACTGATACAGACTGATGACTTCACTGATAGATGTGGTGACCACTGTGATGCAAACTGGCCCTTGTCACAGCAGGGTGTGCCACGGGAGGGGGTGGTGGTGGGGGATGGGAGGTTGAAGAGGAGGTGAGAGTCCAAAGAGATAGGGCTAAAATAGTTTGGCATCCTTAGCGTGAGTCAAGCTTGAAGTGAGATAACGTAATGTCTGTGAAGGCGCGGCTGGCGTGGGCCCATCAGTTCATGCGACACACTGGATCTTCTTTGGGTTCCAGTCAACTCGAGCTTCAGCAGTGCACACCAGAGAAAGCCTTGAGTCCAAACCACAACAACAGCTTACAAGGATCTCAAGCTGGTGGGAGTCACACACAAACAGGGATACACATTCATACTCATATATCTCAGATATCTGTGACTCACGTTACCTCACACACACACACACACACACACACACACACACACACACGCGTGCACACACACACACACTCTTTGTTTGCTGTTGCCCGTATCCAGTTTTGTACATTCAGGACTACTTCTTCTTCTTCTCCTTATCAGCTTGGCCCTTGGGCACCTCGGGCATGAAGTAGGCAGGGAGGAGGGCACAGCGCAGGGCAAGGAGGAGAGGCACAGCAAGGTACACCACGTTGAGCCCCATGACCATGCGCCAGGTGTCCGAGGGCATCCGGTAGGTGAAGGGTGTATTAGAGTGTAGAGAAGCCCCAATATGGCACCACTGAGCCTAAAGGCAGATGGAGAGGAGGGTTAGTAATGGTAGCAGAGCTCCTATGGCCATACATTTATGGATGGCATGAAGAACAGACTCCATGGTCTCTCCAGCTTTCATTTCTTCTCCTTTTGCATATGTGACGGGTGTTACCTGAGTCATGGCTCCAGCAAAGAGTAGACTCCAGTCCAGCATCCAGCTGTTTCCAGGAGTGTTCAAACCATACACACACGCACCCATGGTGGGGAGAGCATAGAACAAGAAGGCCAGCATCTGTTTATATGTCATAAACACAACAGTGTTAGGTCTTTGAATAAAAAGACCTATACTTATAATGATGGTGGGCTAGTTATGGAGATAATTTCTAACTCAGGGCCAAATATCACCATTATAACATCAAAATAGTACATAGCAAAATCCTATAGATAAGTTATAACATCAAAATAGTACATAGCAAAATCATATGGATAAGTAGCATAAACTGAGCATTAACATAAGAATAAACAGAAAAAGCAGTTTGGAGCTGCATGGATCTGCTGATTGATTCACCATGATTTTTGGAAAGCACACGTTGTCCTTCAGGTAGGGTTCATACTGGTAGATATAGGTGAAACACACATCCAGACGACAGTCCAGCACCACCTGCACAGGATCCAACAGTAGAGAGGAAAATTGCATAGAGAGCATGTGCTATCGAGGGAGGGACATGGTAAAAAATGAAGGAACAGTTCACAAAGTAGTGTATTCCTGAAGAGAAATTTAATCACTCTCTAGTGTTGGTGTGCTTATACTCACAAAGGCCCTGAGCAAAGTGAAGGCCATAGACCCCAATAGCATAAGGGTCAACAGCAGGTCAATGGGCCGGGTCAACACACTCTTCTTCTGCTGAGCTGCAATCTACATAAAGACAAACAAACAAGGGAGAGACATGATCACTGACCACATGCGAAGACATATCTGTACATTTGCACAAATGCATACACAATCCTGACACTCTCAGGTAGTAATTACTAACTGAATTCCCCTCCCCTATTCCCTCAGTATTCACCTGGTCTGCAGGAATGATTGGCAGCTCTCTAGGCCGACGCAGGAGTGCTACAGCAACCAATATCGGCAGCAGCAGGAATGGGATGTTGCGCCAGAATGCAGGAAGAATACTGCTGCCATATTTACCTGCCCAGCAAAATAACTGATTTTAAAAACTGCCCAGGAGTAAACTTTACGATTGAGGCATTATATATAAAATCAAAGCAAAAAAAAAAATCTTGTAGCAGACAAATGAATGTGCGTGTGTGTGTGTGACAAACCAATGACAATTCCTGGGATGAAGACGATCTGATTGGCTATAGATGAACCTGCCCAGAAAAGGCCCAGCCTGCGAAACGACTTCCTTCAGAGAGAAAACAAACAGCACAATTCACATGTTTACATTGTGGCCTCATTTGTCCCCCCCACTCTCTCCTCATCCCCTCGAAGCACACTGGGTTTAGAGTGTGAGCCCACCCAAGCAGTAGTCACCACCTCCTGTGGTCACTAACTGAACAGATAAAGTGCACTGGTGCTTTCAGCTCATTCTAATATACACCAATTATATACACAAAAAATCTGTCCCTCAAGCATTCTACTTGCACTGTGCATTCACTCCCATCAGTCCTGGCCACATACACCCCCAACATGAGAACACACAGCAACACCACAGAGGTCTCCCCACACCATGATTTATAGCTCTCTTCCCTCAGTCACTGGGCTTGGTTGTCTGCCTGCAGCTTGTAGCCAGTAGCAATGGGAACTGACAGGATTCCATCAAAATGACTGACAGCTCAATCTTTGCCAGCAGGGCTTTACAGGCTAGGAAGATGATTGGCTTGCCATATCAGTTATGCTGGACAAGTCTGGATTTTCCTCTTGATATCTGTGAGAACATTTGGATATGTTTGTACTCTATTAATAGAATACATTTTAAATATTTTCTTTTTTGCCTCATTGTTTGTTTTTTGGATGGCTGTTCCTGCCTAGCATTCTAGACTGCTGGACCCAAGAACTAGAACACATTTCTCTTCAATACAGTGATGCTAGCAGAAACCTTTGCATGTCATACCGTCAAGCAAATCTATTGTAAGCTAGGCTTGAGGTGGAGTCGATGGGTTGAGGACTCAAACCCAACAAGGTTGAGCCCCTATCCGTCAGTGCACTCTCTCACCCTTGGGACAAACGTCGCACCATCAGGAGCTGGAGGCTGAAATGCACAATGCTGTCCCAGTAACTCATCAGGATGGCATAGGATGTGGAGAGATATGGCTCCCCCTGAAATACAAATAGAGTTGTTTTTGATGCCTGGGGTATATACAACTAATGGTATTACAGAATGATTGGCATTGAAGTATGTATTTTTGTAATCTTTCTTTGCTGGTGGTGCATGGTGATGGTGTATGCCAAAGGCTCATGTCTACCTTTTTGAGGTAGAAGCCCATGAAACCCTTGATGTATCCATCCTGCTCGAGTGCGTTTGTTAGTCCAACCATGCAGGTGAAGGAAAGCTCTGCAAACACTGTAGAACAGAACACAAAAAACTTAGAAACCGACCAGTTCCTGATGCACACACACACACACACACACACACACACACTGTAAGCAAAAAAAATATATAATCAAATTCCATCCTTCTGCTGTTTCTTTTCTTACTCCTCTCCCTTCCACTCTTTCCTCTGGACTATTCTCCATCAACTTACTCCCTCCAGAAATTGATTTATGCTGCAGTAGGTGGAAGGTAATGAGGCTGGCTTGCAGACCCAAAGGGATGCCCATTTATATTAAGGTCCCCTGAAGGGTGACTTATCCTGCTGCTGCCAAGAGCTGAGGCAGTAAGGTCACATCTCTACGCTTCAGTCCAGCCCTGCTGATGACTGGGATGAGTGAACAGGATTGGGGTGGCAAGGCAGGCTACACAAATGAAGAGTGACAAAGGGATCAATAGGAGCAGAGAGGTGCTCCTGAAGGAATGAATATGGCCCAGACAAAGATGGATAGAGAACAAAGGCCACCCACACCAAGGTTGGTTGGTGGTAGAGTGAATCCCCATTAATGTACACACACACACACACACACACACACATATACACGCACACACCAAATAAGAGAAGATAGAGAGACGTTTGAAAGGAGGTACCATAAAAAAGTGGGTCCACAGCCTTTTTGTGTCGCATGGTGAAGTAGAGCACAAGAAAGACAGACAGCAGGACCACTGCTCCCATTGCCAGGATCATTGTGGGTCTGCAAACACATAGCTCAAAATGATGGATGGTCCTCACAAACCGCTTCTACTGTTATTAAAGTAACTGGTGCTCATTACAGTAACCATAGCAATCTACTTTATTAGAGTAATCTGAATCGGATTCACTTGTTTGTAGGGTTGTCATAGGACTACTGTATTTGACAGTTCTATAGGCAACAGTTGCTAGATTTTCCAGTGATTTCATAAGATACGAGGTAAAACATGACATGACGGAATGTCACTATGTGTACGTGTGTGTATCGCACACGATTCCACCAAAAATGAGTTTCTGGAGCACTCTACTGGTATAGTTTGGTATGACACTGACACACACATCCCCTCATTCAAAAATGATTTCGTCGTTTTACTCTTTAGCACTAAGCCGAATTCTATTTCTATCACAAATTTAATTAAAATTCAACTTACTCTTGAACCGCAGGAACGTTGTTCATTCCATACAGTACAAAGGGTGCTGTCAGAGACAGGATGAAAACTCCAACCTCCTGTGGCAGACTTATCCCCATGTTTTGATACCAACTAACACAGATTCTGAAATTAATACTCCTTCTCTGTGATCAGTCCTTTTAGTGCTGAAGGCAGGAAAGCCAGCATACGTCGTCCCCGTACCAGCTACTTCTTATACTTCTGTCACTATTCTAATGTGCCTTATCTTGAATTCAGTCCTCGTGGTATGTCGATTTGACTGACCTACAGTCTCACATTAAGCAATGCAGAATGCCGCGTCAGGACAGGTGTCAAAGTCCAAGAACTTTGTAACATCATACCCATAATCTAACTGGCCTGGACCTACTCTGTCGGCTAATGTAACTTCCACAAGAGGGGGCAATTTTACCACAGAATGCCGTAAAAGCATGGGACTGTGTTTTACAGTAAACAAATGGATAACTGTGAGTATGCTACATATTTTACAGTATCTGGAAACAGTCGTTATAATTGTCCACGGGGTTACTGAATAGTTTCATATTTGGACAATCACAAATTTCCAACCCATCCCGGCATATGATGGCTACGTTCTGATGACGAATGCATTGCTGTAATGTAAGATGATTGCATTATGCAGAGACCACCATCCTGCTCGCGAGATGGCATTACGACATCGGACCCGGCGGAAGATCCCACCTTCCTAGAATAAGATGGCGCCGTCGACCAGGAAGTACGGAGAACAACAGTGCTGAAACGGCACCGTCGGAACTGCGCCCCAGAAATAACAGAACCGAAAATTGTGTAATACAACACCTTAGACTTACAGGAGAAATCCTGTGACAAGTTGGAGGCAAGATGCCGTGTATATTGGAACGGTAGCGCAGCCCATCGGGAGACTGAAAGGTGGTCTAGGACCATTATTCTCTAAAGCAGGGATAACGGTTTTTATTCTGGTCTCAGCGTTTAGGGAAGCCAACCATGTCAGGCAACAGACATTTCAACGTTCATGAAGTGAGCTGCTGTATAAAATACTTCATATTTGGATTCAATATAATATTTTGGGTAAGTATGCTTTCTCAAATGACACGTCTGTGCGATAGTATTGTGTGGGGACATTATGACCACCATGTTAACATAAATCGATTTTTTTTCCCTATATTATTAATATTATTATCCGGTTTATACCACTCTAACATGTGTTTTAAAATGTTGTAATTGCTTATGTAATTGCTAACTGGCATATTGAAATGTTATTTCTGTATTGGCTTATATCTAGGCTACTAGAATTTAGCTTGCGCATGAATGACCAGATGCCCGTCTGCGCTACAAAGCCCTTGCCTTTGTTACGACTGTAGTCGTGGGCGTGCAATTCCGTGTGCTGCACTTGTCAAATAACTGAGGAATGCGCGCTTCTGTTTTGACAGAAGCAAGTGGCTTATTTAAACCTTGTTTGCTTTAATTAATCTTCTGTCGTTTCGCTTTTCTATTAGGCTGTAATATTTTATTAACGTTTCCTATTGGGCACCATGCCCATCGTCAGATTTTGTATCAGCAAGGTATTCAGTGCATGCTGTAATGTGAATGGGTTAACCTAACCTGTATGAGTGTGTTTTAAGGCATTTCGTAAATGCACTGTTTAATTTGAAGCTTTTTGAAGGCTTTAAATATAGTTTTGTTTTTGCGCATTTACTGGCAATTTATAGAAGGTATTGTGCTGACTTTATTCTCTACCTAGATTATTTTTCTCAGCAGTATTAAATTGTTCTTTTAAAGGTTCTCACTACTTTATACAAATAACCTTTACTTTTCGAAATTGCCTTCGTTTGTTTGGGGTTTAAAGAGAATATGTATTGATACTCCACTGGGGAACAGTTAAAGAACCCCTAATATCTGTGTCCATTAGAATCAAGCTGTCAGTATATTTGCCCTTTTCTCGCAGACTGCAGGGGGATATCTCTGGTGGAGATCTGAAATGTGTTTAGGTAAAGTCATTTCAGTCTCCCAAGCCCCTGCGTTTCCCCTCTATTGACTCTGGCTCTAAAACACAGCAGCAAAGGACACTGGGTAGCCAACACAAATGCATTGGTTTGGCTCAGTAATTGATAACACATGGACCAGGGGTGAAGAAATATGAAAGTATTCTGTTAAAGAGAAACCAATGTTAATTTGAAGTCATCACGATCACATGTTTTTTTGTTGTTATTGTTATAAAATTGAAATGTTTTTATCACTAATACCTCACCAATACCTTCTGACTTTCACCTTGGAGTTGTTGAGTGAACATGAAAATGAATAGGTTTGTTCTGGCCCGTAACTGTAGAATAGACCTCAGTATGAGTCTTTGGGATTTCACCCGTCCTCTGGGAACTAAAGAATAGCCTGATGGGACTAGGAGGGTTTGCTAGTGGTTCATAGACAAAGTTAAAGGAAACCAGACAAGCCAGGATATGCTAACAGCAATGAGGATATTGTTGTTGGATAAATTATGTTTTTCTTACTTCTGGCCTGCTCTTTTTCAGCTTCTGGGTGTGGCCTTCCTGGGCATTGGGCTTTGGGCCTGGAATGAAAAGGTGAGTGGTGTTTTCTAGAGGGACTCTCTGCTCTGTGTGATCAGCCAGCTTGCCTGCCTAAGAGCATGTGGTGTGTTATGGGGCTGTATGAGAAAATGGTATATTGACCCAACCATAGTGCAATGAAATGAAATAATGTTTTTTGAATGTAATAAATAAATAAATAAATCTGCAGGGATTACTGCAGAGATCAGTGTTTCACATAGCCTAGAGCTTAGTTCTATATTACATCATCACATGAAAACACAAGATTTACATTTACATACATTTAGCAGACGCTTTTATCCAAAGCGACTTACAACTCGTCAACTATCAAGTGTTCAGTCTCCCCTGGAGCAACTTGGGGTTAAGTGCCTTGCTCAAGGGAACAACGGTGGCAGCTGGGATTTGAACCCACAACTTTTCAGGCTACTTGCACGCTAGCAAGGTTCCTTAACCTAACTACGCTGCCACCGCCCAATCTGATGACTATGGCCATTGTAATTGCAATGGGGTCTGAAGAGCGTCAGGCTACGTTCGCTGCCCTGTGTGTCCCGCTGAAATGTCCCTTGACCAGACATTCAGTTTATCGGAGCCGCTCCGAATTCACCCATCCTGACACAAAACAAAAGAAAGATAGATCCTTGGGGTGCTTGACGATTGGACAGACCAGCAGACATTATAATATAACAGAGGTGACAGAGCAAGATAACATAAAAGACAGCCCGACATGACATGACATGACGAATGAACTGAGGTGACAAGACAACATAAGAGAAATGGACAGGTATACACAGCATGAGGTCATCAGGAAGAAGTTCATATGATAAGTTGTTTGACAGTAAATGGGGAGTTTAGTGTAGTAAAGCAGGGTGTTGAAGAACAAGAGTTTTACAGTGCATGTATGAAAAGGCTTAGATATATGCAAATGTGTGTGTATATGTGTGTGTGTATATGTGTGTGTGTGTATGTGTATGTGTATGTATGTGTGATCACACTCATTTTCTGAGTTGGTCTCCCCTGTTTTAAGCCAGGCATTACCAGGGAATGCTGGGCATTCATTTGTATGATTAAGATGTAGGCCATAGTGCACCACAGTTATTGACAGTCTGGTATGTTTTTATTCTTAACCATTCGGTATGCCACTCTGTGTATTTATCTTACATGCATTTAAAGTTGATCCAAGATTATGGCAGTCATACAGGTTTTTAATGTGTGCAGAAATGGATATGGAGTAATTCTTTTTTTCATTCCAGTGTGTAAAAAAATACGAATCAGGGAAGGACTTCTCGTCCATAGAATCTGCCATATTGTGCCACCATTCTTCTACAGAAGCCCAGAATGAACAAACCAAAAAGTTTATTTATAGCGTTAATGTGTGTATGTGTCTAAAGTGGAAAAACATCCTTTTTACTTTCTTTTTTTCCTTTTTTATTTAATTACATCTGATTGTTTGTACTCTTTTTATTTCCTCTCTATCTTTCTCTCTCTCTCGTTTGCTGTTTGTCTCTAGGGTGTGCTGTCCAACATTTCCTCCATCACTGACTTGGGGGGTTTCGACCCAGTGTGGCTTTTCCTAGTAGTGGGAGGTGTAATGTTTATTCTTGGTTTTGCCGGCTGTATTGGAGCGCTACGTGAGAACTCTTTTCTTCTCAAGTTTGTAAGTTCCTTTGTCTTCTGACCCACCCAGCTGTGTGCGCATGTACACACACACAGACACACATGCACGCACACACACGCACGTGCGCGCACACACACACACATATATATATATATATATATATATACAGTGTATACAGTATATAGTCATTTTTTTGTATGCTGTTCTCATGACAGTAGGAATCCTGGGTCAGAGAACTCAGTGGATGGCATTGAAAATCCTTGAATTTGAACAGCATTTTCTAGCACTGAGTATTCTTGTTTTTTGATAGAAGTTAGATAGAAGTTCTTGCAGTATGTGAAAGAGTAGACGTTATGCCTCTTGTGGTTAACTAATCTGTTTTGGTTTTTGTTTTAATCTTAGATGTATTTTGGAATCTCTGAAGACAGGGACCTCCTTGATCTCTTGGCAGCTTTGGAGACTAAGTTGATATGTCCACTGACTTAGCTGTACCTTCACCTTGTAGGGTTGAGGAATAGGTTTCGCTGTTGTGCGGGCTTATCTCAGAAACATGCCTCTGTTTGCTGCATATTCGATAGGTCTTGGAGGAGGTTGACTTTTTTGTCTTTGGGAGTAACCTTGTGTGATCTATTTTCAGTGCGTCCAAGTGCTGATAGCAACTACGTCTTTGTGCTGTGTGAGAAAACAAAACTTTCAGTTCAGTTACAAACCATCATGTGGCTATGTGCAAAACATGTAAAAAATGTAGGAAAAGGGTTAAAAAGCACTTCTTCCCCCTGGGTCTGAGAAATGCTGCACAGATGTATCCTAGGAAGTAACACTGTATTTATATAATTCATCTTGACACTTAACGATTCCATAGAGGTAGTTATTATTTTTAAACAGACGGACGTGATTGATTTAGACTGTTTTGGCCTTCAGTTTTCCGTGTTCCTGGGGATCATATTTTTCCTGGAGCTAACTGCTGGAGTGCTGGCTTTCGTCTTTAAAGACTGGATCAAGGACCAGCTCAAGTTCTTCATCAACAACAACATCCGAGCCTACCGGGACGACATTGACCTCCAGAACCTCATTGACTTCACCCAAGAATATGTAAGCCGTACAGATACACCTTATTGTTTGATCTCTCTCTCGCTCTCTCTCTCTTTCTGCCTCTCTTCCTCCTTCACACACACACACACACACACAGTGTATAGAGTAGAGTATACAGTGCACAGAAGTAAGAGTATTGATTACTCTTTATCCTGGCTGTTTGTCTGTCTGCCTGCAGTGGGAGTGTTGTGGAGCCTATGGACCCAAAGACTGGGATCTAAACATCTACTTCAACTGCACAGACACCAACCTGAGTCGGGAGAAGTGTGGAGTGCCATTCTCCTGCTGCACCAAGGACCCTGCAGTATGTTTACCAGCACACAAACACACACACACACAAACACACACACACACACCTACATTTATTTCAGATGTCCCATTTTTTCCCATTCAACACATGCAGTGTTTAACTAACCTCTGCTCTTCATTTTGACTGTATTGTGTGTGGAGGGATTTAAACTGTACTGAATGATCTATATCCTTACTGTATGTTCACACCAAGAGCTGCTTAAGCTGTAAAATCGACGGAAGTAATTCACTTTCTATTGACCAAAGCTAAAAGCGACAAAAGTTTGGGTGACCGGAGCGATTAAAAACAGCTAAACTTTATACGAACGAGTTATGACACATTTTGGTTGTAAATTATATGGCAGTGGTGCCATCATGAGCGTCAGAAGCAAACATTTAGCAGCGATGCTTTATGAGTGACAAAAATTATTTTACAGCTTTAGTAGTAAAATCTTGATGTGAATATAATGTTAGAGGGTTTATTGTCAGACAGTGAGATTGGAGAGATAAAAAAAAAACTAATGTGGCATTTTTTTTCCATAGGAGGATGTTATCAACACACAGTGTGGTTATGACATTCGTGCCAAACCTGTAAGTGGAACAGAACTGATACTTTATCTTGATTATAAATGAGTTGAGAAGGGGTGGGCAAAAGAGAATGATAAGATAATAAGATGAAGGGAGACGCGAGATGGAGCTGTTGATTATGACTATGAAACATAGGAAAGAAAGAGAAAAAAAGTGAGTGAGTGAGAGACAGAGAGACAAATTCAAAGTAAAGGGACCTGAACACTCTTGAGACTCAAATCAGACTTGAATAGATTTATGATTTGACCCGACCAGTTAAAAATTAGTGTGGCTTGTGGTGAAAAAAAAATCGTTCAAAAGGTCCACTAAAAGAAAACACCACCACAAACTGATTAGATTCATCTCTTTTTTGCTTGCAAAGGGCCTGTGAACAGCTACAAAATGCCTCTGGAAATCTCTGGGTTCAAGTGGAATACTATTGGGTGGTTCCTGCATTCATGACTTTGTCTGAAATCCACCGGTATTCCTCTCTCCAGCTGGATTTATTTTTTTCTCTTTCTCATCCACTCCGTGATGATTTGATTGTTTTGAATGAGCTGCCTGTTGGTCCGCCTACCATTACTCATACTGAAACAATGTGCCTCTCCCGAGTGAGCTGGAGGGAGGAGAGAGAGAAAGAGAGAGACAGAGAGCGGCAAGAGTGAAAATAGTTCATGAGAGGAAAAGTGACGGAGAGGCAAAGGAGAAAAATATAAAAGAGCAAGTGAGCTTGTATATGTCAGAGAACCCCCGCCAACACACACACACACACACACACACACACATACAGACACGCACACACACACACACACACACACTTTCTCAGCTGCAGCCACTGGAAGTCTGTTTCTGATGATGCAGGAATCTTTTAAATAATGGAAAAAGCTGTCCACTGCTTATGGAAAGAATATGAATGTCTCCAGTTGTCTGCCCCACTTGCATCTTGCACTCTGTTTTCCACCATGTTATTGCCAGGACTTGGAACAGAGGACATTCATTAACACCAAAGGCTGTGTGCCTCAGTTTGAAAAGTGGCTCCAGGAGAATCTCACCGTGGTGGCTGGGATCTTCATAGGCATCGCCCTACTTCAGGTGAGGCTCAGAGAGATAGAGTAAATGAGCATTAATGAGGACATGAATAGGGACACTGAATAAGCTCACATGAATGAGGTCATACTCTGACACACTTGAGGGTGGATAAGGTATGAATGCCAAGCCTGCTTGTGGTAACAAGCAACAACAACATATATCACATATATATTTTAATTAATTTTAATGATTTTCTTGAGTCAGCAACATTCATACCTTGGATGCATGAATATAAGGGCAGTGTATATAGAACAAATTGATTTATACAAGCTGTGTAATGTTTTACATACCCTGTTTATCCTCTGCACATAGACAAACACACATTTTGTAGTTGTAGTTTGGTATTTGATCACTGGGCATTGGGTTTTAGTGCCTATAGGTTCTAGAATGGCTTTTTTTTGTCCTGCTGGCACTCTGCAAACTGCTGAACAGTGACATTGTGAGGGTAATGAAAAGTCCATAGTTAGTGGTTAACCCATCCCCATCATTATGTCCTGAAGTGAACTCAACTAAACTGAGGAAGACACTAATAGCTTGTTTTGTTTGTTATTGTCTTGTGGTCTTTTGTGTCCTCAGATTTTTGGGATTTGTTTGGCGCAGAATCTCCTGAGTGACATTGAAGCCGTTAGGGAAAGCTGGTAAGAAGCTCACACTCTTCTGTGCTTGCCCTTCACTCTTTCTCTTTCTTTCTTTCTTTCTTTCTTTCTTTCTCTCT
Organism: Tenualosa thibaudeaui; assembly: GCA_027481765.1. Lineage (NCBI taxonomy): Eukaryota > Metazoa > Chordata > Actinopteri > Clupeiformes > Clupeidae > Tenualosa > Tenualosa thibaudeaui. The sequence goes on along the minus strand of JAIFZK010000017.1, from coordinate 10,484,479 downwards.
CTCCTCATACATACATTCTAGAGATGACTGCCAAGTCCAAACCTTCCTCATTAACTTAACAAAATGCTGATGCTAGCTTGTGTTTGTTTCTCTTCCTCAGCCTGTTCACCTAACAGCGGAGCCGGGGGGGTGTAGCTGAAGTTACACACACACACACACACACACACACACACCTCCCCTCCTTTTTCTATAGACTGGAACTCATCCATCCACAAACCCTCACATGGATAAGGAGTTAAGATTAAGGCGCATCAGGAACCTTTGCAGGCCTCTGCACATCTGGTACACATTTTGAGTACAGTATGCAGCACTTTATACCTGAAACATATTGAAGGAAGAAAAAAAAAAAAACATACTTTGTACATGATGTTTGTCGGATTAAGCACTGAATGACATTGCATAGCAGGAAGATAATCTGTATCTGTGATTTGACCTAATGGAGCTTTCTGAAATACTCTCTCTTATACAGACACAATTTTTTTTAGTAAGTTGTTTTATAAATTGTAAACACTAAACACCTTCTAAAACTAGTTTGGGGAGGGTGGGTGAAATGCACTGCATGCCTTTTGGTATGACTTTGCTACAATCTTTTTTTTTTTGATGGGGGATTTATCAAGCCCTTTTTGTGTTTCTGATGGTTTTTTTTTTTGTTGTTGTTTATTGATTAATTTCTTTGCACTTCCAAGACCACTTGCTGACAACTTGTTTTTTCAGAATCTCTTGGAATAGTGAAAAGCAAATCTCTTTCTCATGGTGCAATCTTTGAATGGTGTTTTGACACAGGCCATGAAAAAAGAAAATCAGGAGATGTAGATCACCAATACCAGGATATCATCTATAGAGATGCATACAATAGAGGGTCATCTCTGCACAGTTTACTATATGTCTGAAACACCATCACTGTGGGAGATGAAACATTCATAAACCAAAAATCAGATCCTTGAGATTTAAATGCAGTTGTAGTTGTCACTTGTATTTTAAAGTTTTTTGCTGACCAGCTTGTGTTATGTCTACGAAACCTAATTTATAAAGAGATGGTCCACCACATGTCTCTGTTTTCCTCACATCGCTGTGAACAGTGTCACAGTCTAAGGGTCTGATCAGCCACAGGGACCCACAATTCAGATACAAGAGGAAAAGCATTGTGAGTGAGAAGCGAGGGCTCTTGTCTGCATAAAGACCTTTTGAGAGTTGAAATGCGACAGCTCCAGCACCTTGTCAGAATGGGGCCAGGACAATAACACTATTGTCATGTAAGCTTTTATTGTGCCATAGCAGTTGACTCAAGGTCCACTGAAAAATCTGTTATGAACTCAGCTATGTTATATGCTAATTCGGAGAGGAGGAACCCAGCCATGGTAATAACAATAAGATATGTTACAAAATAAATATCAAGTGTAGCGTTAGGACACTTTTCATAGACCATAGACCAGCTCTTGACTTTACGCAGCTCAAGTCCATATCCATGGACCAGTTTACATGAAGTTCAGTTGGAGAATGCACTAAAGGACCTCTTGTAGAAGGTGCACATATATTTAATATGTTTGGCTGTTGCCCACAGGCAGGCAGTGTATAAACAGAGCCAAAAGTATCTTTCATTATTGTGATTATTTGTGTTTAAAAATACAGCATAAAATGTTTTTATGGTGTTAATCATTGTTATAATGTTTCTTACACATGTAACTCATCAACAACAGTTGCAGTGCAACCACAAGGTGTGTGCCATAGCATCACAATAGCAGTTTCAGGCATGGCAGTCAAATTGGGTAATTTACCATACACCTTTGTATTGCAGTGCTTAAGGTGGTTTCAATGTGTTTACAGATGGTTCTGAATAAGCATAGATGTCAGTGCCCCACATATTTGTAAGGTACAGTAGGGGAATATGCTGTGTCAGTGCCATACCTTATGATGGTTAAACAGTGTAAGCTCTTGCTCAGTTATAAACAGTGACTTTTGTCTGATAGTTTTTTGGACATTATTGTGTGTATTGTATTTGGCAAAATTATAAGTTGGTGTGATGTGTGACTTTGTAAGCTTTGTTAAAAAAAAGGATTTAAAGTTGAATATGTTTTTAGTTTGGTTTTGTAAATGTGTTCATTAAGTGATTATTCATTGAGCAGATTTGACAGAAACTGTCCTTTAAATAAAGTAATAAAATAAATAATAAAACCATGCAAGTTGCTCAGAAATACTATGTCTTCTTAAAAAAAATAGGTATGTCAGAACAAATAACAGACACAAAGCAAAGCCAAACATATCTGGTGAAGTATTCCAGCTATTGCCAACTTGAAATCAGAATCAGGTCATTGTTTTTCAACACCAACTTTTGTATAACTTTCAGAACCAGAATGCAAATTTCATGTAAATATTTTGAACTTTGTTTCCTCAGTAAAGCATTAACTTACATGACGTTGTCCTGTTTCAAACATGAAAATGGTAAAAAAAAATGACCACTTATTGTCTGCTTTTGGAATGTGAAGCATCTGCATCTTGTTTCCCATGTTACCAGTATTAAATTAGGCCATGTTTTGGAAATTATTTCATTTCACAGTGATGTATACTTTCAGAGTGTGAGGGTTCTAGTTAAACAAGTTAGTAACAGAGCAAAGTTAAATATTCATGAAAGAGGATGTGAATTCTTAGAAATACATAGAAACAAAAGCACAGAGAGAGAGAGAGTCACAAAGACTCAACTGTCTATCTGTGCCACTCACCAAATCATGAGCTGGGACCTTGTGACCAAGGGAAGCAACAGACACTCTTTTTGTGAGCATTTTTTTTATTTGTAGCACATGTACTTGAGTAATATTTTCATACAGAGGAATAATGCATTTGCCAAGGAATGGACAGGACCTGAGAGGTTTGATGAAGAAGAACAAGCTCCTGATTGCTACTGTGGTGTCTGTGCCACTTGGTGAGTGCTTATGTGCTCAAACAAACATTGCATCTTTAGTCTTTGATTCTCAGTGTCTCACCCGGAACTGCTGCTCCTGTTCATTGTTAGTGTTCTCTTGTTCCTTTGAGTTCTTTGTAAGTATATGCTCTCTGGGATCATTCCAAAGCACTGCTTTCAGGAGGCCATTAGGCCATAAGAAGCCTGGTAACAAAACCAGACCCTCATTCTACACTTTTGTTTCTGACAGAGGGTCTGGCATTCAGTGGTGAGATTCGATTGCTTGCTTGAGGTGTTTAAGTTTAAAAAGATTGGATCTGCCCCTGACTAGGAAGGCATGGTCATGCTAGGCCATGAGTGTTTTTGATTTATTTGCACTATTCATGCGAGAACTTATATTTTAGATGGATTGTTTAGGTGGAATACTATTAACCAAATTAAACTAAATGTTTAATATGCTGTGTTTTACATCTCTGTAAATTTTTCAAGTAACCTTAAAGGAGAAATCCGGTGTGATTCAGTCCTTAGCCTTGTTGTTTGAGGTCATGGGTTGTTGCCTGTAGGAAAAACAATAAGAAAATTTGATGCAACATAGACCCAATAACAGGCAGCTAATGTTATATAGTAATAACATAATAATAAGCTAATTATATAGTAATAACAATAATAATATTACAAAATGAAAAATATTAAACTGATAAAGAACTGCTGGGTGGCTTACTGGTTTGAGTGTTGCCTAGTGAGCAGCTCTCTCTCATCTCCATCCCACTGCTTCTCATCCGTCCCCTTCAGTTAGTGCCGCCAAAGTCAAATAGGATTACATGTATATACCATACTGTTTTTGAAATTATTTTGTCATGTCTCCTGCCCATGTGACTGTCAGGCATTGGTCTGGGAGTGGTTGTCCGTGACCACGGTGCTCTGTCCCAGTTGGAAAAGTTCTACTTCAGCTTCCCTGGTGAGCTCCTCATGCGGATGCTGAAGCTCATCATCCTACCCCTCATTGTCTCCAGCATCATCACAGGTCAGGATCACTCACTGCTGTATACTGGCTCAACCTCATGCTTGCTAGATAAAGTCAATAGAGAATATTTATTAAAGTAAGATCGAAAAATCTGTATAGTGGAAGTGTATGTAGCACATGTCTAGGGATATGTCTCAGGTCATTCTCTGCCTTTAGAAATATAAATCAAGTTTGCTGCTTTGTCTGATTAAAAAAGACGAGTACATTTGCATCCCAGGTTACTTTGACACCAGAAAAGGATTGTTTGTGTTTGTGATTGTTTTGAATATTATATAAAATACAGTTGTTCACTGATTACAGTGAACAACTAACTTCACTACTAACTTCATGCAATCACAATGAATGCTCACATGTATGTGCAATGTCTCTAAGCACAACTCCACCTATGATATGCACTGTAATAACTAGCCAACCTCTAACAGGTGTAGCATCCTTGGAGACAGAGGTTTCAGGCCGTATTGGGTTGCGTGCAATTGTATACTACTTCACCACTACAGTAATTGCTGTTGTCCTAGGTGGGTCACAATTCTGTCTTCAGTGTGCCAGGATAAATCTTTGCCATTGCCTTGATGAAATTTGCATTGTTACATTTACATTATAGGATTTAACTCACTTCATCAGACATCACTGATTGATAACCAATTATTTATATGCCTAGTCTCTTTTTACAGTATTACATACTTCTTGCTAGATGGTATTGGCAATGACTAAATGTTATCTCAGGAATCATTCTGGTGATTGCCATAAAGCCTGGAGGATCAGTGAATGCTGATGACATTGACAGGTTTGGGACATCTCAGAATGTGTCGATGGTGGATGCCATGTTGGATCTGGTCAGGTGAGCTGGCGTCTCACCTCTAACCCATACAGTAATTTAAATGATGGAAGTACAAAAAAAAATATATCATTGTACTATTGTACAAATGTATTGTATGTGTCTGACAGGAATATGTTCCCTGAAAATCTTATACAGGCCTGCTTTCAACAGGTAAGAATCCCTTGCTCCACTTTTTAGACTTTTAGACTTTAGATTTCTTGAGCTGTCTTAAAATGTGATGCACACAGACATCACTTGATGTTTCATATTTTAGCATGAACACTGCAGAATGCTCAAGCCAATCTAATAAACAGAGCAGACCATGTTCTTATCTTTAGATCATTGTAATGTGCATAAATAACACACTGACAGATATATTTGGTTACTTTAGGTTTAACAAACATTTCTGGATATAGCACTAAACTACTTTTTTTCCCCTCAAATTTCCTAGTACAAGACCAAGCGTGAAGAAATAGTTCCACCTTCAGGAGTCATGAATGCAAGTGCCTTCCACATCTCTCCACAAGGTGTAAGTGTGATTAACAGCATTGCATTCTGACAAAATAAGGAAAAGAATGTATATCTAAACCATCAAAAATAAATGAGCTGTAGGTATATATTCCACTGCAATGCAAATATCCTTGCTTGCAACACAATTTGTTCAAATTATGTTACTGTAAGATGGATAATGGCAGATCATAGAAACAAGAGCAGTCATTGCAGGCTATGCCTACACATAATCTTGAGGTAGTCAAAATATTGAGATACTGAATCTTGATGTAATGATGTACTGTTTGTAAAAGTAGTTAAAACATTAGGCAGCTTTTAGTCACAGTTCAGCTTCAGAAACCTTCAGAAACTTCAAATGAATAAAAAAAATGCTCTTGATGTTTAGACTAAAGACTATAATCAGATGTACTCTGGGTTCTTTTTTACATATTCTACTTTATATTTTACTTTTTATACTTTCATATTCATTGTTTTTATCCAAACCCCAATAAATTGCCCATATGAATGAAATGATATTATTGATGTTAGAAATCTGATATAAAGCGGTTTGTCTTGTAGTCAGCTGGTTCCAATGCACGCCATGGAGAAATGTGTCAGACCAATATGGCTCAAGACATTATTGCCATTAAAGAATAACAAAGGCATCATTAAATAATAAAGATATGCCTTAATAAATAAAGGCCTAAACAGTAAATAGAAAGTTGGCTATAGGTGTCCAGATTAGGTCCAGATATAGGTGTTGGCAAAATGTGTCCAGATTTGATCAAAACATGGTAACCCCAGATTTAGAATGCAGAACAGTAAGAAAAATCTGTACTGATAAATTTGGCTGGGGGTCTAACAATAAACTATAAATTAAATTAATTTCAACCGAAAGAAAATATGAGCCTCCATATTTTATATTTATTTCTATTTTATATACTCCAATCCTCACGTATGTCACAGTGTAATGAGGAAAATTAAGCCTTTTTTCTTAATGTCTACAATGTCAATCCCTTCATAGGATAGTCCCAGAGACTACCATGTCACAGGATCATATTTTGATGGGATTAACATCCTGGGCCTTATAGTCTTTTGCTTGGTGTTTGGGTCTGTCATTGGACAAATGGCTGAACGTGGTCGCCCCCTGGTGGATTTCTTTGATGCCTTGAATGAGGCGACTATGAGGGTGGTGCAGATAATTATGTGGTAAGGATGGTCTCTTACTCTGCTCTGGTAGCAGGCATTTAGATCAAGCCATCCTTTTGCATGTGCTAAGGTGTTGCTTTTTCTGTAGTTACATGCCAGTCGGAATACTTTTCCTGATTGCTGCCAAAATCATTGCAGTGGATGACTGGAGCATTTTTACAAAGCTGGGCCTCTACATGGCAACAGTGCTTAGTGGGTAAGTCAAATGTTGACGTGGTAGGAAGACTGCAGAAAGATAAAGTTATGAAGTTATGAATGGCAGTTTCAAACTTAAAATAAGTACCCAAATAATTCATAAAACATATTTAATAAGCACATATGTTGCTTTGTTGACTGTTTTGACTTTTTTGTTTAGTTGTTTTTGCTGTTTTTTGGTTGGGTATTCATGCTGCTGTCTTCACAAAGAACCTCACAAACACAAACACTGCTGTGTTGGTCTTTAGTCAGAGAAACAAAAATATGTCTCAATTTTTTTTCAGGTCTGTTAATATATTGTGCAGACCAATGCATATTACATTAATTGTATATTACATTTATGAATTTGATTTACGGAATTGTGAAAAAGTGTTATCCAATATCGTATCTGGTACAAAATACTTTGTTTATTAACAAAATACAACAATAATAGAATCGAGCTAACCAATGTTCAGATTTCTGTTTCTGTTAGAGCTGGGCGATTCTTCCGAATTTAGAATTTTAAAAATAAAAAACTTGATTAATGATTCGATCCCCTCGCTTTAAATGCTGAAACAAATTTGTCACACTGCTGAAACAAGGTTTAAATCAAATAGATTTTTTGCCCAGGCCTAGTTTCTGTTCAGGCACATTTGAGACAGGGAGACTGACAGACAGACACATAGAAAGTCAGGGTATCCGGAAACCAACAATTTAAGACACGTATTAGGCACATAGTTTTAGTTTTTTTAGATATATTATATTACCTAATTCTTTCGTACATCTGACATGAGCAATGAATGCAAATGAAGTCTCCGTTGTTGACTGTTTAATAAACAGGTTAGCCATTCATGCCCTGCTGATCCTACCACTGCTCTATTTGATTGTGGTGAGGAAGAATCCCTATGTGTTTGCTTGGGGAATGGTCCAAGCCCTGCTCACTGCATTCATGATCTCCTCCAGGTAAATTGAGTGTGCACTTGGACACATACACACATATACACAAACAACCACCAAATCACTCAAATTACGACTAAAACCATTGAAGAACATGTTTTAAGCATTTCATGAAGGCATACAATGGTGTAATGCATTATAACCATGGTTGAAATCAAGTCAGTACTGCTGTATGTTCAGATCTTTCTTCCATGTGTTTTGCATGTATGGGGGAAATGAATGAGTGTCTGTGCACCTGTGTCCTCAGTTCAGCCACGTTGCCTGTGGCATTTAAGTGTGTGGAGGAAAACAACAGGGTGGACAAGCGTATCACTCGCTTCATACTGCCCGTGGGAGCAACAATCAACATGGACGGCACTGCCCTGTACGAGGCAGTGGCAGCCATCTTTATCGCCCAGCTCAATAATTACCCTCTAAGCATTGGACAGATCATCACCATTAGGTAAGAAACATACATCAACTAAAGGATATTGAATCTTTTGAGGAGATATCCACAACTATGGATAAATGCCCATGCAGTCATCAAAGCAAAAAATACACATGGCTGATATGGCATGTAGCCTATGCTGTTTTTATTCCTAAACCTTAACCAGTTCTTATTTGATTTATTTCCACTATAAAACTGCAGTCCAACTCAGCTGAATAAGTGACTTTTCTCCTTAATGGCAGCATCACAGCCACAGCAGCCAGCATTGGTGCTGCAGGAGTTCCAAACGCCGGTCTGGTTACCATGGTGATTGTTTTGACAGCTGTGGGCCTACCTGCCAATGACGTGACTCTGATTATCGCTGTTGACTGGCTCCTGTAAGTTGAAAGTGATGATATGACCCAGAGTGTAAACTTGATAACCTATAGCCACCATAGTTGTGTTCAGTTCATGTAATGTTCAAGGGAAGTCTTGTCTTGATGTTGCATGATAAATGCATGCATGATGCATTGTGGATGTTACAGGGATCGTTTCCGCACTGTGATCAATGTTCTGGGAGATGCGTACGGGGCTGGTATTGTGGAGAAGCTGTCTGAAGCGGAACTGGGCAGGAAGCCATCTTCCCTGTCAGCTGTTGAGCTTGAGAATCACCATGCTTCTTTGGGAGTGCCTCAGGACCAGGGGTGTGAGAAACCAAAACAGCCCAATGAAGGTCTCACAGTCACCAGGGATGATGAAGTACAGTGTGCTGCTAATGTTTAACGCCTCAAGCAAGCACAAAACCATGTGTCTATCTGTTTTTTTTGTTTGAATTGCATACTGTGTATACTTGGACAAGAGTCATGTAAATGTATGTTTTATATTTTGAACAAATGTTCAATTTAATGACCATGTTACCATTATCTATCTATCAAGTCGATTTTTGTTATGTATATTAGTATTGTATAGAATCCATACAGGTAAAAAAAAATAATTCAGTGTCAAATTAGACATAATCATGGAAAATAAATGCTGCACCCTCTCAGATTTGAATATAGCTTCAAAGCTAACATCTGAAAAAATCCCTAAAAACACTATTCCACTGCGCCTCTTCGAAACAATCCAGTGCTCCACTAGAGAGGACTGGTCAAAAACTAAAAAGTAAAGCATTGCCAGAGTCTTCAAACTCATACTTATGCATTGCTGTATCAAGCGCTCTTTCAAGTATTGGAATGAAATTTAATGGAAGCAACTGCCGAGAGGAGGGGGACAACGGAAAAAGAAAGACGTGAGGAATCTTGGGGCGAAACGTAAAAAGAAATATTAAGAGATATAAAGAGAGAAAAGTTTAAAGGCGTACAGAAGAGTGAACTGCTGTCTATGTTTATCCTCGTCTTCTAAGATCGTCACCTGGCATGTTTGTTCTCCGGAGATAAGCAGAAAATTAGGCTCTTTCAAAGTTACCGTTATCTATCAGTTGCCTATCGGCCTATCAATGTGATCTTGTTTTAAACAGTTTCTTGAGTCGACTCGAGGACGAAGCAACAAGAGCTTAGTATGAATTGACTAATTAGAAGAAAGTATCCCGTGCTTGTAACGCTAATCTCAAGAAGACCAGCGAATGGGTTTATATAAAGGAGAAAGTTCAACGTCATCTTTGACAACCAACAGCGACGACACGACCCACCCTGCCATGCATCAGACATCTGCCCGGTACTCTTCTCACTCAGCCTTCCAAACCCTCCAACTTGCACGGTACGCGGTTCCAATTTGACTTGCTGTTTCACTGTGACACTGCTGCTGCTACACTCGGCAAGGAGACGCTACTATAATTAGCATAATTTCTGGTACGTTTATTCACTTACACTGACAGTGACGCCACCCGCCTCCTGAAAAGGCAGAGCGCTACAGCGCAGACTCTAAAACTCGTGCTACAATAGAGTTTGATCGGTTGAATGTTATCCTCTTTTGTAAGTCGCTTTGGATAAAAGCGTCTGCTAAATGCCTAAATGTAAATGTAAATGTGATCGGGCACAGACTATTACTAAAACCGGAAGGTCGTTATGTGAATATATGACAAGTTGCGCGGACATCCGCAGCGGCCCCTTGCTCTCCCCACCACATTTCGATTCCTTTGTATGTCTTGTACATGTGAAGAAATTGACAAATAAAAGCTATACCATGCCACGATTATTTAATTGTTGATCTAATGTCTTTTACTGTCTGTGGTTTTAACCAAGGTGTTTTGGTAGGACGCGTGAATGAGAGTGTGATTGGGAATTTGGCCACAGTCTTTTGGTGTTTGGGCAGTTATTTTGACAGGCCACAAATTCCATATTTAATGGCTTTTTATAATTTCATTATAATTATGGAAATAATTTAATTAATAGATTCAGCACATATATGCCTATTTATTAAACAGATTTTTTTGTTAAAATCTTTTACATATTTGCTTCAATATATTAAACAAAGATAGTAGGCCTATTTAAAACTCAAGTTCTTATTATGCCCTTTCTGGGTTCATATTAAAAAGCTTTGAGTTGAGATGAGTCTTATCTGGGATGAAGACTGATATTTCCTTAGGTCCCTAGTGATATCGACACACACATGCACACACACACACTTTTAGTAGAGAAAAGTAATGCCCCTGCTACACAACATATTAAAATTGGGTTGACTAATATGTTTCAAATACCCATGTTTTGGTATTAAGATCTAGATAGGTCAAATGCATTCTTCATTCTGTAACAATGAAATATCTTCACATGTGTAAAAATACATGAAGACATTTTTTAGATCTTGATTGTTGCACTCATCCATATAGATAAGGTTTGAGCAAAATCCGAAGATGGTGCAGAAACAACCTTATGTCATGGAGAGACCATGCACACATAAAAGTACATCTGCAACATTAATAGAAAAAGCTTTTGCATTAGATTCAAACATTTCTTCTAAAATATTCCATGGGCTTCATGTTCACAATTAGCTTAAATGAAAGGGTGCACAAATTGCATTTATTGTTTGAATCAATAAATCATTTTTATTATATCAAACTCACAAAACACACATGAGAATACAGCATGAGAAAAAACAAAACAAACATAAGATTTATAAGTCTGCTCTATACAATACAAGGAAAACCAGAGAAAACCATGAGCCAGGTAAGCCGTGGCACAAACACACTGAGCTAGTTGCACCTGATTAGTGCATTATTTTAAAAACATCCAACCAGATATGCACAAAATGGATACTAATGTTACGGTACATTTTGTAGACTAGAATTTGACCACCAATGTAAATTTCCACCCAAACAAAATATGATCATTCAGTTATTTTTAATGATATGAGAAGTTATAAATAGTCTAAGTGTTACTTATTTTAATATTATCATGAAGTGGCTTTTTAGTTTAGGAAATCTATATATATATATATATATTCATGTAATGAAAACTATTTTATGACATAATTCCTAGTAACCTTAAAAACAGATCTGAATTTTTTGCAGCTTTCTTTTTTGCTGCTTTGTTTTCTATTGACTTTCCAGGAGTCCAAAGTGTAATTGGAACTTCAATAAAAAATCCACTCATTCAACCACTGTAACCAAATTGTTACCACTTATTTCAATTTAGAGTGTAAATTGCATCTTGTCTTCTTAATCTGCATGTAATGGAGATGTCCAAGAACTCAATTATTATTTTTTGTCAAAATGTAATGATAATAATGATGCCATTACCAGGCTTTGTTTTTATCAAATTTTCTGTCAAAACTCAACACCTCAAATAAAACATTCAGTATGTGCTTTAGCTTATCAGAGTTAAATGCCATTTTGAGTGACTCGTAGCACATTAGATCAAAGTAATTAAATGACCAAATGAATAGAAACACTCACTCACCAGAAGCCAGTTAACTCTGGGTCTGGTTACAAACAAGGTTTGGAGGTTTTTGGAGGAAATGTGTCAATTCACTTAGTTTCAGGTCACCCAATGGGCCCTCATGAAAAAAAGGCATTACAAGCTATTTTAACAACCTTCTGCATGATGCATGCCATTGTAATTAAGAAAAAAAAACTTTGGTAACATATTGACATCTATAAATGGCAATAACTGTAGAATATAATCCCAGCAACAATTCCAGTGTCCACAGTGCAATTTTCACATGTAAAAAGCCATACTGTTGTTATATAACAGTAACCGTATAAAGGAACAGAGTCAAACAGTGGCCAATTAACTTTAGACGTGTTCTGTAGAGACACTGGTTATATAGCTTTTACAGACCTCATTCGAATTGTAAGGCTTCTGGCCAAGTTTGGGCAGCTGATGAATGAAGGACTCCCTGTATTCACATTTGAGTTATAAAGCTTTCTATGATGCTCAGCCTAAAGTGCCACTGAGACAGTTCCATAGCATCTCTGTGGCCTGAAAAGCTCATTTCACACTCAAAACGCCCCCCTTATTGCAGTTCAGTCACCAAAGTAAGCCAACGCAAAGTTCTCTGTCTTCAGGATCTTATCGCCTTTTGGTGCCACCAAATCCTATAACAGGCAAAAAACAACAACAAAAAAACATTTAAGACCTGCACCTGGAAGCTGGTGGTCTAATTCAAAGTGCAATTGACATGGAAATGTCTAGGCCTTACCAGAGGCTGTGCGCGTTCCGGTGCTTGCTGGTGGGGTCCTCGGAGCCGTGGTGTTTGTTCCCCAAGAATGACCAGTGGTTGGTTGACGCCTTTTTCAAAGTACATCACAGTCAGGCAGCATTAGACATTTATAGTCATTTTTAATGTCATTATAGTCATAGTAATACGTGACCTAATTTTGCAAATCATTCAGGGACACCAACAAGCATGAATATTACAATGCCCCTAGTACAGTGACTTAACAGCCCATAGGCACCAAAGCAATGTTTATTTACTGCTACTGAAAACCACTAGTCATGTTCAATTCTTGGCCAACACTATGTAAATATGTGATGATGCTAGCTAACAAGCTAGCTGATTAATGACTACAATAGTGTTGACACATCCTTGTCTGTGGCTCACCTCTGATTTCCAAAGAGGTATCCCAGAATTCCCCCTGTGCCCATGCCAGTCCAAAACCCTCCTCCTGTGTTGTGACGAGAGCCATGGTGGGGTCTGGTGAACTGGTCAGCAAAGCCATAACTAGGGCCTGAGTGAAAGGTAGAGTCTGATCCTGGGTAGCCTGAGGAGTGATCTGAAACAAATGCATGAAAGGTAGAGTTCAACAGCCAAAACAAATTAAGCTCCAAGTGCACTTCATTTTGCATGTGCCAAAGAATATTGAAATATATTCTTCACATAACTTTAAAATACAATTTTAAATGTGCAGGAGAGGCAGACACAAGTTGTATTTTTTCCAAAAATAATAAGCCAATTCATTGATTTCAGAATGTTTTGAGTCCAAATAACATCCAACATCAACCACCAACATGAGTCACACTTTGTCTTATCAAATTATTACTAATTGAAAGCAGAATACAAAATTAAATAAAAAATATTAAATGCTAAAAATAAACAGTTATGACATAATTAAACGGAAAAGACAAAATTTAGATTTAATTAAACTAAAGGAAATCTGTAAATAATTGCAAACAAAGATGTCCCAAGATGTTCCCATATCCATCCCCCTTGATCAACTGAACCTGCCTAGGGAATATTTAAGCTTGTGGAACGCGTGGGCCCTTCTTGAGAAAGTGTGTGGTATGCAGTACATGAAAAACAGCATATGAGTAGTGTATGAGGCTCAATAAAGTGCACCTGCAGTCCATTAATTAACGAGGTACTGGTCATGTGGTTAGTAGGCCTATGCTGCTTGCATACAATGCTGCATACTGAGAGAGTAGTGTATGCGGCTCAATAAAGTTTAAGGAATTAATGAATTTATGGGAGTGCTGGGCAGAAGTCTGTGTTCCACTATGTACTAGGGCACATGCAGTATGGAGCACAGCAGTATGGCGTTTCAGAAACAGCAACTCAGTGCACCAGAAAGTTTTATTTAGGCAGATGGCCGTGCCAGCTAAAACTTTTCAACCACACTTTAATGACAAAGAATCAACAAAGAAATCAACTATTAACAACACTATGGTAAAGACAATATAAATTAGGCTACCATACGTAAATTATCTGTAAATGACTAGGTTCGCATAAGACTCATAAATCGATAAAAATGCATGCATCTATTTATGTGAACGCGTATGATAGAAAGGATTGGCGGATCATCTTTGCGGGTAAACAATGGTTAATAAAGCCTCTGTAGAAATCAAAAGTCTATATCTTGTGCTTGTACTTGTTTAGTTAGAAAGTGTATGCCTACATTATATGAATACATAAGCTAATGCAAATCAAAACCAAATCTGATTTGTGCTATTGTGGTAGGTCAGTATAATAAAAATCTCTACCACCAAGTTTATACCGTATATCGTTTATAACGTCCACCCCTAATTTAAGGCCAACTTGACGCCCTTTCCGGCAAAAAAATTGCCCAGGTTTGTGGAATTTTAAGTGAAATTTATGGATTCTAATCATACTATTGACTTTACTACCAACTTCACATTTTAAAAAAATTCCTCTAAAATAAAAGGCACACTTCAAGCAACTGCCATGGCCCACATGAACTAATGCATCTGCAGTTATGATTTAGAGCTCTGAATGTATATTAGACATACTGCACACTATTTCATTATATTTAAGTTTTTTTAAGGCCTTAAATTCATATTTTTAATTTTTAGACTTTTTAAGAAACCAAGGAAATCCTGGATTATCATTACATTACAGATGTGAAGAAATGCAGAAGTCAAACAGGAAGTGTAAGTAGTCAATAGGACATGCCATCTTACCTTCTCCCATGTAATCAGGTTTGAACCCTGGAGGCGGGGGACCACTGTGACCATCCTGGCCATGCTGCTGTGCTCCATCCCCAGGGAAACGTTCCTGCCCTTGGCCTTGCCCATGTGTTGGCCCGCATAGGAACATCTTGTACACGCCGTAGGCCACGAGCAGCAGCAGACCCACTACAAGCAGACCCCCAACGCTCTCTCCATCCCCTGATGGGTACTGCCCATAACCAGAGTTGGCTCTCTGCTGCTGCCCCCCATGGTGGTGTTTGTTGCCTGAAAAGCCATTGAAGAAGCTGGATGCAAATTGGGAGAATCCACTGGAGCCCCATCCACCTCCTCCTCCACCCCAGCCCTGGTGGGAGGGTCGACTACGGCCTTCTTCTGTCAGCTCCAGGGTGTACTCTAGACCGCAGGAGCCCCTCAGGATGTAGGGGTCGTCAGGGTGATTGAAGCCTTCGCAGCTCACCTCGATGCGTCCAAACCGGTAGGCATTGTCCATGTCTGCTTTGCACTCCCACTGACGAGGGGACAAAAAGGGTTAGGTTTACTATTAACTGCATCACCATGTAACATTTGAGAGACTGGGCTTCTGGGAGTGGGAGAGATCAATTTACACCAGCATAGGCTTCTCTCATTCCGAGCTTAAAGATGAGCTACAAATGTCTACTTTCTACTACAAACATGCAACAAGTTAACTGAGCAAGCAGCCTACCTGAGCGTCAATTCCATCCCAGCCTTTGTTTTGACACTGAACCACCTCAGGCACGAAGGATCCGCAACCCGCTGATCCCCCAACACACTGCAGCTGCGAGACGGGGCTTGTGCGTCTAGCTGTAGTAAGTCTGCCCTTGTATAAGGTGAGAACCTGAACATCACGCAGCAATACAGCTCCTGTGGTGTGCAGGAATAGTTTAGACTCAACCATTAAGAATCATAGACTGCTCGAATACGGACAAAATAATGTACGTCTCGCAAAAAGACGTGAAAGCGAGCACAGTTCAACTCATCCTTCACATTTTGCTGTCATTAGGCTACTTCCGCAACAACATAAGTTCTGTTAATGTTATCGTTCAATTTAGAGAGAATCTCACCTTCATTCCAGCATCTGATGAGTGGGAGAAACAAAACAACCGATATAATAATTAATTTCATGGTCGCCATTGTCATTGTGAAGATGAAGACTTTTTACACGCCTGTCACAACTTCTAGCTTTGTCACTTGCTGCCTGACTGATACAAACCCGTAGCAAAACCCGTAGTATTCGTATTTCCTCATCGTCATCCTTCGAGTTCTTCTTCGCTCTATGCTCTCCTGTCTGATAAAGTGGCGCCATCTATTGGAATGGGGTAGAATCATCTCCTTACAAAGACAACTCTGCGACTACTTCCAATTGAACATTTTAAAAATAAATTTCAGTGTGCTGTTACACTCCAAAAATATGGAGGCTGTCACTGCCATCCAATTTTAATAGCTGACAATGCAACTATTAAAATTAAAATATTTACGTTCTATTCTACTGGTTCGAACACTAGAGAAATATGCAAGCTTTTTAATGAGTTTAAATGGTTACAATGCTAGAGGTAAGTCTGCACACCACTGAAAGTCGTTCACTGCAGACTGGCAAATGAACAGCTTCAAAAGTCTACGATTTAATTAGGCTACTTAAAATACCATTAGATGGCACTATTTCCTTTAGCCAACCATCTCAATGCAGACTTACAGCCAGTCCTCAGAAATGTTTCAGACACTAAAATAGGCCTTTTGGAACATCACAACATTCCAAAAGAATCCCACAGAAAATAAATTTAATTCTAAATCTTAGTTCTACATCTTTTTGTGAGTGCTTTGGATAAAAGCATCTGCTCAATGCATAAATGTAAATGTAAATGTACATCTTCATTACACTCTGTAGGCTGATACGCTACAGATATAGGCTCTACGCACTGACTCTAAAAAAGGGCTTATTGCACTATTTGCCAATTTTATTTAACCTGCATAATAATTTGTGTATAGCCTCTGTCTGTCATGATTATCAGAACAGACTATATCTATATTCTCCTCTTCCACCTCGTCCATACAGCACCAGGCAAAAGTATGGACCTACAGTACCTTATTCATGGGTTTCCTTTATGTTGAAAATAGCACATGTGATAGGCTAGTTAGGCTAGGTGGGCTAGGCCTGTGCAGTTTTATATGTTGTATGCAACCAACTTTTGCTGATGATAGTTTTTACACTCTTGTCACTCTTCAGAATTCAGAATATGGCAGCTACTTCTGAATCAGATGTTGTCAGTGATATTAACATCCTTAGACAGTACACAATGCCACTGAGGTCGTTGTGCATACCAACTCCCATGCTTTTGTCTCTGTTAGCAGCTCTCTCATGTATAAGAGACTCTGGACACATACTGGTCAGGTCTCCAATGTAGGCTACAGTTTTGGATCATTGCCTAGTTTGAGGTGGCCAGTTTGGTACCTGGTCAGCCAATGGTAGAGGTCTGTCCTGCCCTGCCTGCATCTCCTCATGTGCACTTGCTTATGCAACCTCCACCTCTTTGGCTGCACTAATCTGCTGAGATTTAGAGCCTTTGCCTGCCTCTCTTAAATCCTGCTATGGTTAAAATAGGTTTAGGCCTCAGCTTTTGGGCCTGATGTCTCCATTACTTTCTCCTTGAGATCAGACTTGCTGCTGAGCAAGGCACACTGGTCAGTGACAAATCCACCGCCTCCCACAGGGAGATCCCACCAAATGGGGTTCCTCAGTTATCTGCTTCCCCTTCTTAGTCTCACTGCTGTCAGCCCTCTCTCTCTCTCTTTCTCTCCCTCTGTCCTTTTCTTTCAGAATGAGTGATGTGACAGTGCTCTATCCATACAAATTCAGTGCAAGTGAAAGTGTAAATTGTTTTATGAATAGCTGTTTTAACCTTAATACAGTTACTTTCTCACCCCCATCTCTGTCATATTTAACCAGAGATAGTGTAACAAGACCTCGCAACTTCTTTTCCAAGAGAGTTCAGCTGTAGATGTTGTCTTCCAGAGTGTCATCCTAGCTTCTGCCTTGAGGCGCAGCTTAGATGCACCTTTGGCATGTCATTTTAATTCTCCTCTTCATGCTCCGTATGGTGCACTCAGCAGTCGTGTTGGGGATTAAAGACTATGTTCTCTCTCTCTCTCTCTCTCTCACACACACACACACACGCAGGTGCACGCACACACACACACACACACACACACACACACACACACACACACACACACACACACACACACACACACACTAACACAGAGATGCTCTCTCTCTCTCTCTCTCTCTCTGCCATTGACCTTAGAAGTGGATGACATTTATGCCTGAGAGCTGTTGTGTTCTCCAAAATCTCGTTGCAATGTATAAATATATTAAATGCATAGTCTGCTCAATTTAGTCATTTACCTGAAGGCCCTGTGATTTTGCAGTTACTACAGTTATTAGTGCTAGGCACTGGTAGTCTAATTATTGTCTAATATTTGGTATTGTGCTGAGCAGTGACTTGGAAATCATACACTGTGTGAATAATTTCCTGCAGTGGCTATCTCATGGTAATGGTGCTGTGGGGTAGGAACTAGCTCTTGAGATTGGTTTTATCTAGGGAGGTTTTATTTAGGGCGGTGGTGGCATAGTGGTTAAGGAATCTGGCTAGCATGCAAGTAGCCTGGAAAATTGTTGGCTGCCACTGTTGTGCCCTTGAGCAAGGCACTTAGCCCTAAGTTGCTCTAAGGGAGACTGGCCCTGATGTAATTGATAGTTGACAAAATATGTAAGTCGCTTTGGTAAAAGCGTCTGCTGAATGCATAAAATGTAAATGTTTACCTTACAGTAATTTTTAGGATAAAGTTCATATCCCCAGCTTGGTAGGAAATGACAGGAAGAGGTGAGCCTTGGTAGTGCATACACACCACAGCAGATCTAACCTAGAATATTGTACATTTGTTTCTAAATGTAGTTCTGTCTTACTCATTCACAACTTTTAAAGTGAGCATTGTTTCCAGAGGGTCCTTGACAAAAGATAAAGATTGTCTCTTATTGTTAGCAACATTTTTTTTACTGTACTGTGTTATCTTCAATATCTTTATAAAAAGGTTCAAGAGAATTAGATATTTGTTTATTGCTTATAGAGACACTGCAATAAAACTGACTATTTCTACAAGCTGAAAGAGGTTACACTGAGTGTGTTTCAGTCTCTGACACTACTGTAGGCTATTGTTTGCTACGCTATTCCCAGAGCAGATCTTTACAATGAAAGAACAGTGATCAAGAACAGTGACCAAGATAAGCTTGCATGTCCTCAGCAGACTCAGTCCGGTCCAGTAACCACACTCCTCACATTGGCAGCTATTAACAGACTGACAGGCAGGCAGGCAGCAGATTTAACACTTACCGCTCCTAATCTTCTCTTTGACAAAGTTGCATTAATCTATCAATCTATACCAGTGGATTAACAAGCATTGTGCCTTTTCTTCTTGTGGATCAGTGGCAGACTCTATTTCCAGGGTCAGAGTGCCTAAATGCAAAATTTAAATATTTTCATTCTGAGACAGGTGTGAAGTTCTAATTAAGCTTAGAGGACGCCTGGTGAAACTGGGCTGAGTGACTGTCTGATTGCATAACATCTGTCTTGGCTTAGGAGCTTCTGGCTAAGCTTAGGCATGACCCTACCAAAGAGCTGTCATGAAGGTCATGCTACACTAAGAGTCCCAGCAAAGGGCACCCAGGGATACATTTTTATCACTGCAGCAGGAGAACAAAGGGTCTGAGAGGCTCTTGGAGGGAGTGCATTGATTCTCCACTGAGTCACTGATTCAGCACCACAGCACTGATTCCCCACTGTACAGAGAAGGGACATACTGTGGATTAATACTGTAACTTTGACGACTTGTGGTCTCCCACTTTATGCACTTATTGTTGAACCTTTCCCCCTTTTGTACTGCGCTTTGGTCAGCAAAAGCTGTGTTTAAAATGTGCTGTATAAATAAAATAGGGTGTACTGACTAATTTATATACTTAATTATCTGAATTAATTTGCCCATTTCTGATAACCTCACTGCAACTTCAGACAACTCAATTGTGCCCAGTCTAACCATGCTGAGACTGATATTTGTATGCCATGCTGCAGGAATGGGGACTTGGATCTGACCTTCCCAGTAGTGGTTATTTCTGATCAGTGACATGCAGAGAGCTCTAAGTACTCTTCCCATGGGAAAATACGGAAACAAAAGGATTTCTCGCCATGCTCCTTAACAGTCGTGTGATTCAAGACTCAAGATTCTATTGAGACTCTAACCAATAGTTTCCATATTGTAGTTTTGGTATGAGCAGGCGTCCTCTCTGGTTGAAGGACAGATGGGTGGGGGAAGAGGTGTCATGCGGTCATCATCAGCTCCTCCCTGTACCTCGCTAAGCACCGTGTGGCAGCCTCACATTTGATCTCTTAGCACGCACAGAGGGGCGGTGAGATTTGCGTTCGCTGATAATTCCCTGACTTCGGGCTTCTCTATCATCGACAAGGCAAACGTAGCGGTAAAGAGTCTGTTTGTTTGATTTTTATTTGTTTACTTTTGTTTAACTCTCGACACGTCCTTTCATGCGTTGGATTGACTGACCACTACAGAGACTCTGGAATCCCCCTGACCTGTCACCTGCGTCTTCAAACGAGGTTCAGATACATTTTCTGAGTTTTCAATTGCAAGTAGCCTAACAGAGACAAGTAGTGCATAGTGATGCATAATGCTTTCGTTCTGTTCTGTGTGTGTATGGCAATGTAAACCTTAATATAACTTTTGTAAATGACTTTGGATAACACAGTTGTTTTTTAGTGATTTATTAGC
This sequence comes from Tenualosa thibaudeaui, assembly GCA_027481765.1. Lineage (NCBI taxonomy): Eukaryota > Metazoa > Chordata > Actinopteri > Clupeiformes > Clupeidae > Tenualosa > Tenualosa thibaudeaui. The sequence goes on along the minus strand of JAIFZK010000017.1, from coordinate 10,463,794 downwards.
TTTGGTCTGGTTATAAATGTTGGTTTAAATATTATCCTTTACCGTTGTCTGTTGGTGGAAGGCTAAGGTACTTTGTGCATATTCCATCTTATGTCATGCAGACTACTTTGCAATGTTTACTTAATATGATTAGATACAGATAAAAACGATGGTTTGCCCATACCCGTTCGTCGAAATGAATCAACATCGGAATGTTCAATCGCATGTTCTTAAACTGCAGGTAATTTCTAAAAGTGCAAGAGTGCAGCATCAAGGTAGCGGTGAGAGGGAAGCAGCGAGGGCTCAATGTGAAAGTATCTCTCGTGTTAGGATGCGCCTTAAACCTGCTTATCATAAACCCATAGCCCAATTAGCTCTCCACTAAAGACTCTTTCAAAAGGAGTTTTAAACAATTTCCTTATTTTGCCTTATGGTGGTAGAGTGCCAATTTGGGTGAGTAATAATAAAAAAATATTTATTACACAATTACACAATTGCCATATGCAAAATAAAAACAGTAGTCTGGGCTGCCACCATTGGGATCGCTTGGGAATGTCCTTGTTCTCCAATGAAACACACATGAAATTAATGTAGATAGGAAATGTAGCTAAAGAACATGACATGCAGTCATTGTCAGAGCTGGAATTAATGTTGTTGTTTTTTAATCAATGTTTTCTTCAAATGAATGTGTTCTTGCTTTCATTTAAAAGCCACCTTTTGCAGCATATCGCTACAGGCAGGCAAATCTAATTTGTGAGAAGCAGAATAAAATATGCAAGGACAGTGTTGAATGCAGTCAAGCTGAAGCAGTTCCATGGTCTATGGGTACCGTGTAGGTGGTAAAATGGGAGAACTGTACAGACAAGGGAGTATGAGGAAGAGAGACTACCACAAGGGTTTGCAAAGCCATGTTACACCCAGTGAACAGCACTTCTTTGGGAAATTTCATCCTATAACAGGAAAATGACCGAATTCACACCTACTAACCACACTGGAAGCACCAGTAGAATAAGGGTTCAGTCAGGATTTTGACAACTGATGGAATTCTGAATGGAGTGGCCAGCATAGTTTCTGTAGGCCTGTCTAAATATTCTGGAACTTTTGCGGGAGCAGCCTGACTATATGGAGGAAGAGTCTGTCAAGCCAATCTATCTTGTGGGTGATGCTCCAGAAAACATGTTGTGAAATTACCTGGAAAATTGACCACTAAAATGCCTAGGGTCTGTCACACTATAATTGTTGCTAAAGGTGTTTTTTTATTTATTAATAAGGAAAGCTTTCATAACACATTCACCAGCTCCTGGAAAACAAATAGAAATTCCCAAGTAAATCCAAACTTGCTGAGTTTACTGAGTATGCTGCTAGTACACACTCATCAGGTTGAGACCGCTCGCTTAGGATCACTGCTGTCCTAATGGGTTTACTGAAGCTGTTACCTGGAGGTTGTTGCTGATACAGTGGCTGCTATAGGTTTAATCTAGACATCAAAACTACATTCAGCTGTTATGCTAATTTAACTTAAAAACAAGATCTGTATTAGGTGATTCTCATATTCATGCCATGCAACAGTCATATTAAATAGAATTTCCAGCCCACTTTTGTGACAAAACAAGCCAGTGGTTCAGATCTATTCTGTAATGAACCAACAGTATGGAAAGCACTGTGTACTGATGTTGCGTTTTTGGTATTGCTATGTGACATGCCATATGGCTTGTGCTGTCCAATCATAGGCATGCAGTCACTAAGGACTAAGCCTTTCCAGTACTGCAGGCCAATCTGATCATGGCAGTTGAGAGGAGTAATCTCTAATAAAGTGCTATAAGCCTTTATAGATGTTTTATAAGAGGTCATAAAAATGGTGGCAGAAAAAAAGCAGAATAGGAAGATGACATCATCAGATCATGACATTGTGACAAAAATGCGCAAAAAAGCAGAATAATATACAAAACTGGATCCTAGAGAAATGCATATACAAATCTGAGTGACTAGGTAGTATATCCTGAATTTATATATCCCTGACAGTTTAGCATGCAAATTTGGCTTTATTGTGACCATGGAATGTCAGAGTCAGAGTGGTGCTTACATAACCACATTAAAAACTCCAGATGCAGTCTGTAGTGAACTAGGGTTGTGTTGTGTAACATTTGAAAAGTCTCTGTTTCTATACGTGTTTGATTATAGACCAAATGTCCATGACCATTGTAGTTCTATAGATGTTCCCATTTTTTAAAGCCTCTTTCTCTCTCTTTGTCTCTTTCTGACAGGAATTATTATGAGGAAACCTTTGGGGACTCCAGACCCTGTCAGGTACCTAGGAGCCTACAGTTGTATTTAAAAGGAACCAGCTACACCATGTGCACAGGGCCCTAGGCCTGAAGCCACGCCTTTTGGAGTCACGCAAGCTCTCCCCTCTCCCTTCCTGATGGTTCTTCACACCCACACAGACATGGGCCAGTGCGAGACTCACCAGGACCCCTGGCAGACAAGAAGTCCCCGGCATCACATGCGCAAAAAACTTCGGCCGTCTCGCATCCTGGGATTCATCTTGACTTTTGTAGCGCTGGGCGTGGTCTTCTTTTGGAGTGCCTTGAAGTGGACACTAGTGCCCTCATACCAGAACTGGTTTTTCAGTTCCACTTCCTCCTCCTCCTCCTCTTCTTCGTCTGATGCCAGCCTGTTGTTGGAGACAGCACCACATAGAACCCTGCTCTCCAGCGAACACCACGCCAATGCCACTGCCTCCCCTGACGACCATCCCATTGCCATGCGGTCGTCAGATGAAGGTGGGGACTACCCTGAGGACTTGTTCTCCCTGGAGGAGAGGAGGCAAGGCTGGGTGGTGCTACATATGTTTGGGATGCTCTACATGTTCATCGCCTTAGCTATCGTGTGTGACGAGTTTTTCGTGCCAGCACTGACTGTCATCACGGAGAAGCTGGAGATCTCTGATGATGTGGCCGGGGCCACCTTCATGGCGGCTGGAGGGTCTGCTCCAGAGCTCTTCACCTCCGTCATTGGGGTCTTCATCTCCCACAGCAATGTGGGCATCGGTACCATTGTGGGCTCAGCTGTCTTCAATATCCTCTTTGTCATTGGGATGTGTGCTCTCTTCTCCAGGGAGATCCTCAACCTCACCTGGTGGCCCCTCTTTCGGGATGTGTCCTTTTACATCATAGGCCTGATCATGCTCATCGTGTTCTTCCTGGATAACTACATATCCTATTTCGAAAGCATTGCGCTCCTTATGTGCTATGCCTCCTATGTCACCTTTATGAAGTTCAATGCTCAGGTTGAAATGAAGGTCAAGAGCTGTTTGGGCCAGAACCAAGTGGATGAGCTGGATACGGCTCCTAAGGTAAGTGTGGTTAATGTTGGTTAGCAGGGGAGAAGAACCGGGGTTCAGAAAACAACATTTCACATCAGTCACTTTACTGATACTGCACCCAGTAGGACATTCTGGACGAGAATCAGCTGGTTGAGTTCACAGCTGGGGCAAAGACATGGTCACTTGGTCAGACGGTCACTGGTTTTGCCTCATACGGTATGGGGTATTCATCACCAATATTTCCTTCCTGAGTCATCTCATTGATCACTCTGTTTACCCAAGTCATGATAGCCATTACTTCACCATTTACAGATTGTAGTGATTACTCAGCTCTATAAGGGATGGTCTTGACAGACTTACTGCCAGAGGTTCTTTCTGATTAGGGTTACATAGTAGATTGCATTTTGAAGTCCTGGGAAGGTGCCATCTAAATCCTTCTATTGATGAATGGAAGATTTGGCTCTGATAGGTCCTGGATGGCACATGTTGCTGACTAAGCTCTCGCATCTTCGCAGGCAGGAAGGCAGGAAGGCAGGCATAGGTGATCTTCAGGCTACTCAAGGACTTGGGTCTCAGCCAAATCAGTTAGCAATACTTATTTACCAGAAGCTAGCTTACTTGCTGAATAGTAACTCCTCCTCCAAATCCCCTTCCCTTACTCCTTCTCCAAAGCTCCCAGCAGGTCACATGGGCCCTTTGGGAAACTATTGAACCTGACTTTGATGACATTTATTTATGTGTTTATTTGTTTATTTAAGTGGGGAGATGACACTGACAATTCCATAACTGGGCCATATTGTGTTAATTGTCATGTCATCAGTCACCTTTATGTTTAATGAACTGCAACATCAGGTGCCCTCTCACACACTTCACATGAACTGCATAGTAGTATACTATATGTTTCTGTCAATTGAGAACACACATGTAAAAAGCAGTGTGTCTTGCCAGAGGATTTAGTTCAAAGAAGAGTGTCTCTCTCTGTGATTGGTACCCTATTTCTTCACTTGTCCTGACACAGGTGTGCGGTCATTCCTGCTATGACATAAAAACACTGAGCTTGCCCAGATTACTGTGTCAGTCAGACAAGCGCAATCATTAAAATACTAAATTTTTTGTTCCCATTTCCTTGAAATGTACAGAGAGGTATGGACTAAACATGGTTTTTAGTGCTTGTGGGAAGTAAGGTCAAGCTTGATACAGAATCAATCCCATTGGTGAGAAGAACCCATAAGCTTGCATGGCAAATATTCTCAGACAGCATAACACGGACCAGCCACACAATAACTCAATTGTAACACAGTCCCCTGTAACTTGAGTGTTATAATCAGTTCTTAAAACAACTAGAAGAGGAAAAAAATCTGAGTTTTACCAGAGTTCATAATATGTCAGGGTTGTCAAAATGCACAGTGCATTTTTGCATGTTTGCCAACATGATGGACCTGAGGCTGATATAAAGGCCCAGTCCCTGCAGATCAAACAGCTCTCACATTCATGTACGTTGTGTACTGCATGCTGTAAGCTTGTGTAATGACTCGCTTACTGATCGTATACTGGCTTACTATGTGACATTACAAGCTGCACAAACAAAACAGGTGAAGCAAAATCAGAACTCAGCCATTAAGATTGGCAACAAAGGAATAACTAAAATATAGTCATGCATATATATATATATATGAATCTGAAAGATATGTCCAACCTGTTGTGTTTCTTTTGTGCAGCTGGAGTCCGATTCATTACTTTCTGATGTTATATGCAATCCGTCATACGGAGCACAGGTGAATTGCAGTAGTTCCAGCTTGTTTCTTCAGAGTAGAGATCCTTTCTTGCAAGCATCAGGGACATATACTGTACCCGCTACCACTTTAGACTTGCACAAGAAACAGACAAAAAAAACTTTTTATTGCACATGCAAGGATGTTGTCACATATTTTCCAAAGCATCCATATGTAACAGACATACAGTATATGATTCCAGCAAGCAGTACTTTTAAATGTACAGTATTCATGTACAAACGTTGGTATAAAAGAGATCAGTGTAAATCAAAATAATAAAAAATAAAAATAAAATAAATTGCTGTATTTATACCATATATTCACTTTATGGGTAGGATCAGGCAATTAGAATGGCATAGCCATGCCTCTTGTATCAAGAAAATTACAGTTGAAGAAAAAACTATATTTATTGAAAGGGGGTAGCCAAATGCAAACCAGTTGAACCAGTACAAACCTAAGTTTGTACAACACACTTTTAATGAAACTTTCTTGCTGCTGGCAGAAGTAGGTTTCATGTGGTCCAACCGTCCATGAACTGTAATGTTTGGCTACTGTCCCTGAGTTAGTTTAGAGGTAATCCCAAGACAAGCTTGTAATCCAATGATCTGAACTATATATAAACAGGTGCTCCGGACTGTCCCCAGCAAATCACAGGCCCCACTTGGCATGAAATAGCCTATTTACAATAGTTCTCTTAAACATTTCCACATGGTGCAGTTTGGTCTGTATGGCTCAAGATCTCTGATTATTATAGAAGAGAACTGAGACAGAAGCAGCAAAATGAGTGTAATTAGTTTAAAAATGTGTGTCTTGTGTTGGTAAATCAGAAGGACTTTTAATCCCTTACCAACTGCTTACCAAGAGTGACGACAACAAACCTGCTGTGACTTAACATAGCACTCCTATCTGACCTGTGACATATTTTCCACTTTTTGAATGTGGTTATCACATTTTGGCTATTTTAAGTTCTACAATTTGTAACTCGATTATATATTGTCTCAATAAAGGAGGCCATTAGAGGAGATCTAAAACAACATTTCAAAACGATGGACAGTGAAGTAAAGAAAAACAAAAGAAGTTTATTGGGAACTCTGAACCTTTGTGTGAAACTGTGAAATGAAGACAGTATTCAATGGAGTTGATGTATGAATAATATGAATGCTAACTGCAGGTCACTGGATCACAAGATGCTATATCTAATTAGAACCATATTAGTTTACTTTTATTTGACCTCGGCATTGGAACTCTTAAAAAGTCCATCACTGCAACTGTTAAAAACTCCATCACTTTGCAGTTTGGGAAGAAAGTTGTTACGTTGTGGCTTGTTAAGGTTGCTGTGGAAGTTCACACGCATTGGAACGCACACGGTTGAAAGTCACCTGTCTAAATGCGGTTATCTCTTTCCATTAATCCTCTTTAGTTCTCCTGGGACTTTCTTCACCCAAGCATAGCCACTCCAAAAAAGAATCTGTCCATCTTATTCAGAGATGCCTCAGTCCTTCTGCCTGGCTTTGCTTACATGTAGACATGTGGCAGTAGAACTTTCATTTTAATATTGTCAACCAAATGATTAGCAGTAAGATCTTTTGGTTGATTTTGGTTCAGTGTGAGAACAGTCTATTCATTGTATCTCAGTAATTAATAAATAATAAATAAATAAATCACAAAAGCATATATTTTTTCATGCAGCACAAATTATAAAGATTTGTACTTTTGTCAGAGGATGTACATAGATGCTAGTAGTAGAAGTGGTAATAGTAGTAAACGTAGGATTGTAGTGTACATGTTGCTGAATGGGTGGTCTGGAAAACAGATTGAGGAGGAGAAATATGATAGGCACCGTGCACTGATAAACTGCAAGTGTCAAATGTGTATTCCATCGCTCATTAAAATGCTAATTAAAGTGTCGGCATGACCATCAGAGGTCACAGAATGGCATGGATAAATCACTTAATCTCAATCTGTTCCTCCCTCATAAAACAAACTCCTTGAAATAAAGCTGCAGGTTGTCATTGACTTCTGCCAATGACTGCTGCCAATACTGAAGGTGTAGTAATGCAGACATAGACAAACATCAACCTATACTGCAATAGCTAATGAAAATTAGCTCCATTACCTGCCTAATAGGAAATCAGTACATCTTTTGCCAGCGTATCTGACAAGTGTATGATCTCTGCTGTGATTAGCGGTCTGTAATGTAGAACAGAAATTCAAATGGATTTTGGTGAAGGCTCTGGAAACCAATGAGCTCATGATACCAGCTCAGGATGCATTTACATTATTATCCCTCGTGCATAAATCTTATTATGGTGAGTAAGATAGCACCCCCCTACTAGTTGGCTTACAGTGCATTGAGATCATGTCCTATGGCAGAATTGCGTTAGCTTTTGCTCTCGTTCACATTAATCAAAATGGATGTCATGGGAAGCACTTTTCCGGAGGTGTTTCACAAAGGAGCATCCATTCTGCGTTGGAGCTACAATAAAATTAGAATGATATCTTTCAGTTGGCCTAGTCTTCTCTCACGTTGTCATTGCTGTGCTGAAGCAGTGCTCTGGAAGAGGCTTTGTCTCTGCTTTCTGTGTTTAAGCTAAGACTCACCAATAAGCTTAGGGCAAGGTGGGGAGGAAACGTGGCAGAGGGAGGTGCGAGAGCTCCTGAAACGTGAGTGCTGTAAGTCCTGGCAGTGAGGGAGCAGAGCAGGGTTTAAGGTCAGGCACAAACGTGCTGTTTTCTTTAAGCTGCAACAGGACATGGCAGTGATTAGACTCAATTACCCTGCCTGCACTCTTGGACATAAGCAAACTTGATTTCTTAATTAGAATGTCCATGTATGCATGACATTTGCCTATGAGAACTCACCCTTTTGTCTCTGTGCCTATCAGATTGTTCTAGCTAGCCGATATTTTTTCATTGAAAGACCTCAAGGTTGTCAAGGAATCTGTTTTGTAAAATCTACATTTGCACACTGTCAAGTTTCAGATTGTTATATCTAGTCAAAGATTGCATCCCCTCCCTGTGATGTGTTTTGAGTGTATTTAAAAGTAGTCTTTCCACAATATGTCTCTCATATCCTCCTGTCTTAGAAGAAAACTAGCATCTCTGTTTTATGGACAAGTTGCTTTTTGTTCTGTTTGAGTGACGCTCCTTATTGAACATCTCAATTCAATCTGACTGTTCATTTAATCTTGTTCACAGGTCAAATTATTCTTCAAACTGCATTCGACATCACGTCTGTTTGCTTAGTTTTGACATTTTTGAGCAGTATAGATAGTAAAAGGGTTATGAAGTTAATACAAATTTAATATAATGTGGAGGTATAATCACCAATTTGTCATTAATTGGTCTGTTGCATGGTAATTAACTCAATTATCATTGATTGCATCACTTGAGCTTTTGTGCTGGTCCATCCCCATGAAAGAGCCCCACAGGAGGCATGGCTGTCTGAGATCATTTGCCTAGCTCCAAAACCAAACACTCTTTTTTCTGTGAGCATAGAAAAGCTTTATTTCCCACAAGTAACATGTCACAAACAAAAATACTGCTTGCTATGGTATCATACTGTATCCACATTCAAGATAAAAACATCAGAGCAATTGTTTGTATTGCTGATTTAAAAAAAAACAAAACAAAAAAAAACGTATGACACATACTGTATATGTCCTGTGAAAGATGCTGGCTGGTCCTTGCTCAGTAAACCTGCTTCAAAGCAAAAAGCCAGTGTCTGCAGACTTAGTTACGGAACCAGGTTTCATCACTGGTTGTCTTTGTCAATAGTTTTGGGTACACTTGCAGAACAGATATCAGTACAATAAAAAAATCACAACTGAGACTTCAGTGCTTGGTAGAATTTAAATTGATACTATACTATTTATATATTAAAAAACAATTCTGCTTATGAACAGGACATTATGTCCTGTATTAAATACCACTAATAGCAAGCTGAGGCACTTTTTTGCAACAGCAGGTAATATTTCATTTCGTTTCAAGGCACTGAAGCTGCTATTTGTATCATACAGCATTTTGCAGCTCAGTGATTGCAGCTTAATATGATTTGATAGTTTGAATGAGTGTCTATGTAAGAAGTCTGCAGACACAGTCTTTAGTGTATCATGCTGCATGTATGGAGAGTCTGCAGACACAGTCTTTAGTGTAATGTGCTGCATGTATAGAGTCTGCAGACACAGTCTTTAGTGTAATATCCTGTATGTATGGAGGGTCTGCAGACACAGTCTTTAGTGTAATGTGCTACATGTATAGAGTCTGCAGACACCGTCTTTAGTGTAATATCCTGTATGTATGGAGGGTCTGCAGACACAGTCTTTAGTGTAATGTGCTACATGTATAGAGTCTGCAGACACAGTCTTTAGTGTAATATGCTGTGTGTGTGGAGAGTTGCAAACCTATACAAACAAGATGACCAAGGGTACTTTTATGTTTGCCCACACTAGACGTTTGTGCTTTCCTTTTGATTCTGACTAGTTCACATTTGCATCTGTCTTTTAAGAAGCCATGCATCTAGCTAGTCAATATCACCAAATGACCATGCTTACAGTTTTCTGTTCTCTTTTTTTAAAGGCACCTCCAGAAATTGAGAATGATGAAAACAAGTTATCGGTATGTCCATTTTGTTTGTTTATTTGATACAACAGTTTACCACCCATCCTTACTAAAGTGGGTTTTGTTGTATCCTCTATCTGATTCCATATTGAATGTTTGTTTTGCTTTAATGTCAGCATCCCTAGCTGCAAAAGAGGATGGCAGAACATATTTTTGTGTCTTTTAACTTTATCCAAAGTAAACAGGGTTCAATAATAGCGTACATTTTATACAAATGTACAAAGCCATTATTCTCATCCTGTTAGCTAATATCGTATGCAAACATATTGCCTAATGATGTAAATGTAAAACCATTAATGGGCAAGCTAAATAGATTGCGGAAGTCTGTTGACATCGATAATAATTTAGACTGGTGGCTGCCCACAGGCAAAGCCTCGTCTGCAGAGGGGAGGAAGCTCAGCATCATTACACAACACCATGATGAGGAACAGCATCTTCCAGCTCATGATCCACACACTGGACCCACTCAGTGAAGGTATATGGGAACATTTACCCTTCAGAACACACAGCATAGCTGTTGCTATATTGTGATTACACATCCCATTCTATTCTGTCATACATATGTTTTACACACACACAATTGTACTCCAGTGGTCCATAAACATTTAATGAGGCCAAATGTTTGTGGCCAAAAGTCTGATAATACATGCAAAACTAGTCCAAACAGTCTGATACAAATGATAGAAAATTATGCAAAAAACTGTGTGCATGTTTCTTAGTGTCAAGTGCAGCCTGCCTGTCACTATTTAAAGATCTCAGATCTCACAGAGAACATTCCTAAGCCAATCTCACTTGTCTACAGGGAATGTAGACAAGTGAGATGTTACATAATATTCCTCAAAGTGAATGCATCAGATATGTTACATTGTTCATCTTGGCCTAATTGGATTTGTATGCATGTGTACCTTCTTTAGTTTTTGTTTGCAAAGTTAGAGATCCATGAATGATTTTCATGTTTGTTTTTTTTTATTTGAAGGGAGATTCAAAGAGAAAGCTTCTATAATGCACAAAATAGCCAAGAAGAAAGGTGAAGACGAGATCAATGGGGGTTGGTACTCATGTTATAGAAGTAAAGTCACCACAAAAATATACATTTAAATCAATATGTCCAGTGAGCTTAACTGTATATTTCTTTCCTCTTCAGACAAAAATCTCCCCAACAGCTCAAATGTTGCAGTGGAAGTCACACCACCCATGAACGGCAATGCAGTTGGAGAAGGGGTAAGGGAATCAGTCTAACATGCTCCTCTTAAGCACAATATGAAGACAGCATAAAATTGGGTCCAGTGGGTAGGTTACACATACTTTATTTGAGTCAGTAAGTCTAAGAAGAAATTAGACTATCAAGTGCTGATGTAGAGGGCAGACTTTTTATACATCTAGTTAAAAAAGATGCAAAGTAGAATCTGGTGATGGTGGTGAAGACACTTTATTTCAGTACATTCAGACTGTCTTTAGTGCAAATGTATATGCATTGATGTTTCATTGTGTGTAAGCTCCTCAAGGACTAACTAAGCACCTTTGTTACATGGCGTGTAATTGATCTTTAGTATAAGGAAATGTGATTATTTGTTTATGTTGGTGTTTTTGCTTCATCAAGGAGGATGATGACGAAGATGAAGACAAGCCCCTGAGTTTGGCTTGGCCAGAAACCAACCGCAAGAGACTGACATACCTCTTAATCCTCCCCATTGTCTTCCCTCTGTGGCTTTCCCTGCCTGATGTCAGGAGAGATGTGAGATGTTTTGTTCCTAATAGAGAAACATTAGCCTGGTATACCAAACACTTTCCCATTGTTTCACTTCGTGCAAAGCATCTGGGTCAATTTATGTACATTTGCTTCCTCATGGGCAGATACTTTCTGTAAACTTTAAAACTATTGGACATGCCACTACCACTACCTTGTGGTTCACTATCACTTTCAGCCCTCCCACATGGGTTTTTTTCTGTTCGCTGATTGGTCAGACAAAGAATTGTCGAAGCTAAGCTAAGCCTTTGGAGAGATTCCTAACGTAGTACTGTTGTGAAATGCAATATTAAGCAGAAGTTCAAGGCGGTGCTAGCCTGGCAAGAGAAGCATTATTGAAATAACTGAATAATATCATGTAGAATTTGGTACTAAAAATAAAAAAAAATGAATAAACCACTTAGGCAGCAAAATGTTATTTGTGTGCCATTTGTGGTCATTAATGGTGCTTATTACAATTTTATTTTATTTTGTTTTATTCACAATTATCTAACCACTGAGTGTTGGGAACACCTATTCAAATTCAACAGATATCTGCCATATGATAAGGTGAATTAATTGCTATCAAAAAAAAAAAAAAAAAGATTTCAAAAGTATGTGCTCCTATTTCCAAGCATTGTATACATTTACATTTACATTTATGCATTTAGCAGACTCTTTTATCCAAAGCGACTTACAACTTGTCAACTATCAATTGTTCAGGGCCAGTCTCCCCTAGAGCTTAGGGTTAAGAACGTAGGGTTAAGTGCCTTGCTCAAGGATGAAATGATGCACATCATAGCATTGTGTAATGTGAAAATATTGTATTTCTGTCCTCATCATTTTCCTTTTAGTCTGCACGGAAGTTCTTCCCTCTCACCTTTATTGGGGCCATCTGCTGGATTGCAGCTTTCTCCTATCTCATGGTGTGGTGGGCTCACCAGGTAAGCATCGGAGAAGCTCACTCCATCACTGACTATTTCTGACCCAGGAGGTCTAGTGCACAAGCCCCATGATGTAAGGGAGTATTTCATTTTCTGTTGGGGACCATTTAGGTTTTAATTATTATTCTTAAGGTTAATCACTTTTATCAAATGTATTACAGAGATCATGGTGACTGCCATCAGTTAAAGGAGAAATTTAGAGTGATTCAATCCATAGCTCTGTTGTTTGAAGTCACCAAGTGCTGTCTGTAGGGAAAATAATGAAAAAAAATGATATAACATAGATTGAACTGAAATTAATGAATGGGGCATAGGAAAATGAAATTGAGCTTCTGTGCCCCATTCAGTTAGTGTTAGCTGCCGGTTCACTATTCTGTCTGTGTTGTATCAAATTTCCTGTTCTTTTTCCAACAGAAGGCACTCCATGGCCTTGAACAACAGGGCTAAGGATTGATTGATTTCACCTTTAAGCTGACATAATTACAATACATTTATTTAGGTTAAATATGTCGAGTGCACAGATTGTTGCAAACAATATTCTAACACCACTACTAGACATAAATGTGTGTCTCATCTGTTCTTACTAAATCTACATACTTTGTAATCCTCACTAATAGCCTGTTATCACCAAACTCAAGTCTTCATATTGTATACAGTTTAATAATGCAGTATATTTCCCTCATAAATTGCACCAAGTGATGGATTTAACTTTTGCATAAAAAATGTAATATATGCATCTTTAGAATTCACTTCACTTCTGCTTTTTAGCAGGTTTGACCTTAAATCTATGGCTCTCTTTGTGCGCTTCTGTGGATACACTTGTGCCATACAGTCATGCAAACCAGTCATACAACATACAACAGTCATACATTTTCCCCGCCCTTTTGTAACCTGTCAACTTCTCAGTCTTAAAATAGCAATTGCTAACTTGTTAGAATACATTACTGCTATATTAGCTGTGATTCACTGAAGCATGAAATAAAAGAGATTCTCATTTCCCACTGGTTTTAATCATAGGATACAGGGACTCATGAAAATGCATAAAGTTTTTTCCAGACCTTTAAGCATATCTTAAACCTGAAAACCTGTGTGATCATGTGTCTAGTCTATGCAGAAAAATCTATACAGGCAGACAATCTTGGTGCAGAAGGGGAAGCTGTTGCTAGTGTCATTATTGGCATCATCTATAGAAGTACGCTTCCTGCTTGACGTTTGATTGGCTGCAGGAGGTCATATAGCGGGAATATCAGACAGCCTGTTAAAAAAAGGGACCTGCAATAAAAATCCTCTTAACCTAAAGCCAATTAACTGTTCTTAGCAAGCAGATGAACGCTCTAAAGTCCTCTCGCTGCTTAATCCTTGCAAAGAGTCAACATTGCAAGAGATATAAAGTTCTGGGTCCAATGCTTTTATTGCTGTTCTCAATTTAAAATACCACTTAGAATGTGTAATAATACCAAATAAAAATATCTAAACCAACCAAACCAAATCAATGCATGTAACAAACACACTCAGATGTTTAAAACATTCTTTTTTGTGAGCTTTTCTTTTGAAGAAATTAGATGCTTTTACTTGTAATTGAATTAGTGCAATTAATGAACTGTACCTTCATGGTTAGCTTAAATACGTTTTAGAGGAATGTGCTTCACAGCTGTTGTCATCTTCTTTTGCAGGTTGGGGAGACCATTTATATTACAGAAGAAATAATGGGATTGACTATATTAGCTGCCGGTACCTCAATCCCTGACCTCATCACCAGTGTCATTGTGGCTCGCAAAGGTCTTGGAGACATGGCTGTGTCAAGCTCAGTGGGCTCCAACATATTTGACATCACAGTTGGGTAAGGAAGACGCATAGACTGCTGCTCATGCTGAAAAAACTCTGCAGGCTGACAGACCAAGACACATCGTTAAGTGTAGAAGATTGGGTTATCTATACAACCATGGTACTTTGAAGGAGATAATGAAACTGAGAACATTGTTTCACCGTTAATAACATTGCAAATTTTTTTTTTTTGTGAAACAATCCAAGATTGCCAAAACAAATGTCACTTGAAAGGCCTGTTAAGTCAGGGATAGTGAACAATGCTGTGCACATATTCAAAGTTTATGCATGTTCGAGGTGGTAATACATCCACAACACTACATAGAGTACCTGTTACGCCTCAAAGTGCCATAACCTTTGATATACAAATGCTGTGGAGTTTGTTATCCCACTTATGTCACTGTTGCCACATCCACATCCATGTTTTCTCACAAAATTCCCCCGTTTTGATGACTAAGACTCATTTGTAGAACTATCCTTTCCTCTACACATCAACCGATTCATTGACTTACCAGGGTGAACTGCTGTAAATCATTGTAAATCTGTCTTTATCAAGGCAGACATATTTATTCATAGGCTTGTCATAAATGTTTAGTCCACGTTTTCATGTGTGAGTCGTTGACCTCAGTGACCTTTTTCATACAACAGACCGGTTCATTCTAACGGTTGTGGTTCTTTTCTGTAGGTTGCCATTTCCCTGGTTGCTGTTTTCAATTGTGAATGACATGGCGCCAGTATCAGTAAGCAGTGCAGGGCTCTTCTGTGCCATCGTTCTGCTCTTCCTCATGCTGCTGTTTGTCATCATCTCAATCGCTGCCTGCAAATGGAAGATGAGCAAGCTGCTTGGCCTCTTCATGTTCCTGCTCTACTTCGTCTTCCTCATTGTATCCGTCATGCTGGAGGATAAAATCATCATCTGCCCTGTGTCCATCTGAGTGTGAGACCGTTGTGGTCCCCTGTCCTAACCAACCACGAGACTTAATAATACTCACTCAGTGTTCACACAGATGCATGTGTGGACAACAACATCTCACTGTGGATGCTACTGCAAAAGTCTTTCCCTCTTTTGTACTGAAACACAGGGTTATATCATCAGGAAATCAAGAGCAGACACAAAACACCAGGGTCCAAACAAAACAGCTTCAGGGGTCTACCTATAAATGCCGATAAATTGGTTTGCATGAGTGACTCTGGTGGAATTATAGCTTTAAAGATTACTTTGAAAGAACTGACTCATTTTTTTTCTAGCTCAGAACCTTTTGAGAGAGCAAACCAGTGCAGGCCGTCCAAAATACTGCTACTGTGATCTGTGGGTATGAGCACATAAAATAACTGAGCCATGGTGACACCAGCAGTCAGAAGACAAAAATATGAGGACACAACGCTAACCACAAGGACAAATGGGTCTAAAGGAGGAGAAAGAGTGTGTCTTTGTCTTAGAAGTCATATGGCATGTCCTCAGGAACTGTATATTAGCACTGACAATGCCAGTGAAAGGATTATATTTATCTATAAATGTGTATTTACTTTTAACTATCTGTATATTTATAACAATTCATTTTGAAGTTGATATGGTGCATTCCACAGAGGCGTACACAAGCAGAAGCCTTCTGTCACAGCAATGAAAGTCAGATCTCACACTCAGTTTCCAAAGCATGCAGGGTGACTAAATTGGCTTCTTATCATGGTTTGGTGTTGATAAGTCACTTGAATGTTTGTTTGTTTGCTTGCATGTTTTATTTCTTTTCATCAACTTTTAATATCCAGTAACCATTGGCCGCAAGCCATAAGAATAGTACTTGGATTTGTAGTTAAATATCTACTGAGGTCACACAGACAGAAACACACGTACACATTCACTGAAAAAATGTTCAAAATATCAACATGCACAGAACTGAAAACTTGTATGTCAACTCATAAAAACGTGTTTATATGTAAGAATATGGCAGTCTATCCTGTTCACATTCCAGATGAAGTTTTATATCTGTAGACACAAATTAATGGTCAGCACCTCAAAACAAATATTCTCAATGGCCGCTTATATATCTTCTAAATGTGTAATTATGGGTATTTAGGTTCACATAACAAATGCATATGTTTCTTATATCTTGCTGAAATTACGTGATTTGTTAATAAAATGTAGGAAGCTCTATCGATATGCACACTTAAGCATAGAGTATTTTTCGGTCTTAAGCAGAATACTCCAAACATAACATAGCTTTTTATTTGGCAAAGCATAAAAACAAAGCCGGATTGTATGAGACATATTGTGTAATATGTATAAATTGGCTTGTGCAGTGCACTTTGCATGAAATATGTTCATTTTTCAGTGTTGCTATGCAGACTATTTGAACCTGCTACCCAGGAGGACTTGCTTTTGCAAATCTTTCTATACTCACCTTCAATCAGCTACAGTCACTTTTGCTGTAAAATTCAGCGCCTTTTTTTTAGATAAGGGAACATGTATATTTCATCCTTTCCGGTTGTACATATAACCTGACCAATATTGAAAATAAACTGAAATCTAAAGAGACGCCGTGTGTTGTTTACCAGTAAATTTTATGGCAAAATTTAGACAGACTATAGGATTACAGCTGTGAAATGAAAACATAAATAACTACTGAGAATTTCTTTATAGGTGCCCACAATAATTAGTTAAATTGGAAAGTCACCTCACCAATAGGGACAGTACCCACTGAAGGGAGAAGACAAGCTATCAACAAGGACCTGGAGGAGAACAATTAGCCAGTCATTTTGTGATTCACTTTCACTTTGTGAGTCACTTATGATACTACAGTAAGGCCATTTGTAGTCAATAATACCAACTACTGTGCATGCTATCACACATTATAAACTAAACACTCAGTCCAGGAGGGTCTTTTGAACAGGTAAGTAAACCTCAAAAAAGTATTCTTCTTCAGAAAGTTGTATTCAAGCAAGTCTTCTGTGTCAGAAAAGATGACTTCACTCCATGCTGTAGGTTTTAAGTGCTTGACCTCGTTGGAAAATGTCATAGAGTCAAGGGAAGATTTAAAGATAGATTCATAAGGACTTACAGTAAAGACTCACAGAATATTTAAGGACTAAAGTACAGTACAGATACTCACAAAACCTACTTAGGTACCATTACTATACATCTTTTCCTAATACAAAGAAATAATTTAATAAATTCTGCACCCTTTACTTGATCTTGAACCAAAGTAGTTTTTGGTAGGGTATCTTACTCAAGTGGGACTTTCAGATACTTTATACAACACTGAATACAGGCACACATAGGTAAGATTAGATATGTTGCAATATTCTGTTGCCAAGACAGTCATGCACTGTGATGTCAGGAGTAGGTGTGACATCACAATAAGAAACCTGCAGCAAAGTAAGAATTCCAGAATTCCATCACTTAATCTGATCAAGCACCAGAACATGGATGCAAAATAATGGTAAGATATATCTATCTAATTCTATTTTTAGTACCTTGTAAACTATATGTACCTTCCCTATTTTGTCATCTTTCTTTTGTAATAAACAATGTATTTAAATAAATAAATGTACATAATAATATTCTAATGAATACCATTAATTCAAGAATGAAGATTGTTTTTATTAGGCTACATCTTATTACACTAGTTAAACTCTTAACCTATAAGTTAACTCATTCTTATATCTTCTGCTGTGATGAACAGACCCCATATTAGATTGATGAGCAGCAAAAGCAGATAAGCAGCACTCAATCTGAGAGCTGAGCAGGTGACCATAATGGATACTAATTATGGCAGGTTACAGCTACTCGGGGTATGTATATTAACTTAAAAAATAGAGCACCCAAAAACTTGTGGGCTATAAAACACTGAGTTTCTGACACAACAATATTATGGCTTAGACAAAGTGAGCATCAAATTGTTTTTACCATAATAGGTTAATAATATGATATAAAACAGCTATTTCTCCCACTGCCCACTTTTCTCGTCAAGATGAGTTACCAAGCCAGAAAGGAGGCTTGTCAGGAGTACATAGAATCCAGATTGCTGAAAGCGCAGACAAGATGGGACGAAGAAGTGAACCGCTTACAGCGAGAGATGGATGCCAGACTCAAAGATTAGAACTAGAATGTGAAGAGAACTTAGCCATGGCCTTAAAGGCTAGAACAGGCAGTAGTACAGAATGGAAGAAGCAGGTGAGTGTTTCTATGTTCTTGGCTATTACAGAAAGCATTAGGGTTCAGATTTAACTTTTAAACCTAAAAGTAACAGACAGGCCATGTGATATATGACACATACGAAAAAAAGACACAGACATACTGCTATGTATGATGTATTTAAAGCCAGGTCCTGTGAACTTGTTTCAGATATCATCACCAGAGCGTGATATGAGAAGAGAATGTGGCAGTTATAAAAAGGACACAAGGGCTCATAACCTTGAGAAAGACGGAAACTTGGAAGAAAAGATTAAAGAGGCAGAAAGATGGAAAAGACAGGCAGAGAGCAAAAGCATAAGAGAACAAGATAGGAGAGACAAACAAAAAGAGAAGACACTACAGAGATGAATGACAAGATGAGGCATTTGCGAGAGGAAAAACAAGAAAGGATGCAGAAGGACCCGGGTAAGAAAAAGATGAACAGCCATGGAGACAATGAACAGAGTACTCTAGAACTGAACGGGAAAAAGAAAAATGAGATAGGAGAGGCCCAAAGGTTGAAGGATGAAATGGAAATTAAACGCACAAAACAAACCGTGCGGAAGTTAGTGACAACAAACATGGAGAGTGAAGGAAGTCATGAAGATGACAGAGACAGGGTTCTGGAAACTGAAAGGATGAAAGACCAGGACAGGATGAAAAAACAGAGACAAAATATAATGGCAAGAAATCAGGGGGAGGAAAGGATGCAGGGCTTAGGGATCAATAATGAAGATGTGAAAAGGGCACTAATAACACAGACTGATGTTGAGAGACAGACAGAACAAGAGAGACTGAGGAGAGAGACAACGCAGATTGAATTCCAAAGAAAGAGAGAGGAAAATGAGAGACTGAAAGAGGAAGAACGAAAGATAAACAAGTTGAAGGGGAAAGGCAAAGAGAAGGAGCTAGACTGAAGGAACGAGCAATGGAACTTCAGAAAGTGAAAGAAAGACAAAAGGAAGAAGAAAAAAAGAGACTAAAGGTTGAGGTGCAACAACGGAAAGAGGAAAACGGATTGGAAGAGTCAGTGACTGACATTGAAAAAGAGCAAAAGAGATTCAAAAAGGAACGGAAAAAGACAACAGAGATAGAGACTGCAAGAAAGAAAGATGAGGAATGTTTAAGAAAGTTGGTGAAAGCAAATGAAAGAGAAAAGGACAGACTGGAGAAGGAAAAGGAGAGAGTGATGCAAAATGAGCAAACAGAGGACAGACTCCATAATTTGGAGAGAGCAAATCAGAAATACAGAATGGAGGAACAAAACAGAAATATAACAAACATAGAGAGTGAAGGAAGTCATGAATATTACAGAGAGAGTGTTCTGGAAACCGAAAGGATGAAAGACTGTGACAGGATGCTGGAGTTAGCGATCAAAAATGAAGATGTGAAAAGAGCATTGCAAACACAGACTGAAGTTGAGAGGCAGAAAGAACAAGAGAGACTGAGGAGAGAGACAAAGCAGATTGAATTCCAAAGAAAGAAAGTGGAAAATAAGAGACTGGAGGAGGAAGAGGAGGCAAGAAAAAGAGACAACGCTGCAGTAAAGGAACGTGCAAAGATAAAAGGAAAAGGAAACAAAGAAAAAGAGATAAAAAGAAAAAGGAGGAAGAAAAAATTACACTAAAGGTTGAGGTGCAACAGCAGAGAGAAGAGAATGGATTAAAGGAGTTAGGCATTGCCATTAAAAAAGAGAGACTGCGAGGCTTAGAGGAAGCAACAGAGGAAGAGAAGGAGTGTCTAAGTGAGTTGATCAAAGCAAATAAAAGAGAAAAAGACAGAATAATACAAATGCAAAATGAGCAAACAACAGTGGACAGACTCCATAATTTGTCTGAAAAAATGGAGAACTGTAGAACTGACAAAGAAAATAGAAATACAAAAATCATGGAGAGTGAAGGAAGTCATGAAGATGAGGGACAAAGTCTTCAGGAAACACAGAAAAAAGAACGGGTTATGGAAATGAAAAGAGAAGAATTGAGAATGAAAGAACCGGAAAAGGAAAATAAGAAAGATAGACTAAAGAAAGAAGAAAAGAAAAATGTAGAGTTGGATAACTTGAAAAGAAAGAGGAAGCGTTGGAAATGAAAAGAAAGAGAGAATTTGAGAAGGCCAACAGAAAGCGGATGGAAATCCAACAAAACAAAGAGGAAAAGGAGAGGTTAAAAGAAGAGAAAGCACAGAAAAAAGAACTAGAGATGGCAAGAAAAAGAGAAAAGTGCAGACTAAAGGAACTTGAAAAAGAAACCAAGAAAGAGGAAGCCAGACTAAAGAAAGAAGAAATGAAGAGAGAAACGGCAGAGAAGAAGCAAATGAAAGAGGAAGACAGATTGAGAGCAATAGCCACTAAAGCTGAAAGAAAGACAGAGAGAATACAGGATGAAGGAGGAAGAGAAAGGAGATAGAGAAAGAAAGAGGTGAGGAAAATGCTTATCAAACTGAGGCACAAAGGCAAAAGGCTCCAAAGGTACAAGAGGATGTAAGAGAGGAAAAGTTCAATGATCCAGTATGGGAGGAGAGTAAGAATTTGAAGGAAAAGAAAGAAGTAGGTGGCATTTTTGGTGCATTTGAGAATGTCTGTAACTGGGGTGAGAAAAAGTTGAGAATGTGAAAGTTGCAATTAAGGAGCGAAAGCAGGAGCGTCAGAAACGACTGAAGCAATGTGTTGAACGTGTGAGAAAACAACAAGAGGGAAAAGCCTTGAAAACCTCACCAGGGATCCAACAAAGGATGGAGACTGAAGGAGAGGTTGCTATTTCTGACTTGAGTGCCTTAATGACTGCTCAATCCGTGCTAGCTAACAGCGATGAAGGTTGTACAACAGGTGCTCCATCTGTACAGCCTGATGTTTCTCCAGTGACAGCTCCAACAGCACACTCTAAAAGTTCAGTCATTCAGCAGTGCCTCTTACTGATTCACCTGACAGATCAGAAGCTGGTCCATCAGCTCAAATTAAAGGCCCCCAAAGTTTGCCAGTGACTGCTCCTCCAGTTCAATCTAGTAATCATGAAGCTTCTCCAGTCACCTATACTGGCCCAAAGAGTTTCCCAGTGCCAATGGCTACACTTGATGCCCGCCTCAAAGCTTCTACAGTCACTTCAATACCAGCTCGGTGTATCAGACCTAGGCCTTCTCCAAACCTACACCATCTATCCAGCCCTAAACCAGCTCTCCAAACAGTTGCTGCACAAGTTACAATTACTGGCCCAGCTTTGGGTGCCTCAATGCCTGCTCCATCAGTGCTACGTAACAGCCAGGAAGGTTGTACAACAAGTGCTCTACCTGTAAAACCTAATGTTTCTCCAGTGACAGCTCTAACAGTCTACACTAAAATGTGTTGAAAGATTCAGCAATCCCTCCTTCAACAGGTCAACCTAGTGTTCCAAACATTTCAGAAATTACTGATCCACCTGTCAAACCTACTAGTTCAAAAGGTTCAAGGAAGAAAGGAAGGAGAGAAGGTCCACTAACAGCTAGACTCAAAGGCCCCAAACGTTTGGCATGGACTACTCCCCCAAATCAATCTAGTGCCCTCATAACTTCTCCTGTCACTTACACTCCTGCTGAATATACTGGCCCAAAGTGTCTCCCAGTGCCAGTGACATCTGATTCTACAGTCACTTCTGACAGCAACCCAAAGACTACTCCACAAGCCCAACACAACAGTCTGAAAGCTCCTGTGCAAACAGAAGCAAAGAAAGCCACTAAAAATGCCTCAGCAATCAACACTGAAGCTCCCCCAGACGAGTCCAGCAACGACTGCAAAGTCAAAGCGTAAAATATTTAGAGAGGTGGTCTTACGCTGGAGAAACAAAAGTAAGAAAATGTTCATTCCAAAGAGGATGTTAATTTTGCTCTATATATGTCTATCCAGGATAAATCTTTGCTTGCAGTAACTGTAACTGCTGTTGTTCTCTTTCAGACTACTATCGTGTGGAAAGTGCAAAGGTAGCCCCAATGGAGCTGGAACCTGGAACAGGAAAGTGGGAAAACATATGCAAAGGTGGGAAAATGCCGAATGACATTTCATAGAGGATGTTAATCTGTCATCTCTGTCTAAAGGATGAATCATTGCTGAAAGTATGTTTACTGTTGTTTTCTTTCAGACTATTACATCTTCTGTGTGGAGAAAAGATAAAAACCTCCCTACTCTGATAACCATACAGTACTTAAATCATTACACACACATACACACATCACACACACACACACACACACACACAAACATATATAATATACATGTATATATGTAATATATTAAAGCAATGAAAACATATCATAATCTGTGGTTGTGTGTCTTTCATACACAAGAGAAATTATGACCCCCAGATGTATTCACATGAGTGCAAGTTGCCAGAGTTTGGCAGGAGCTACAAGAAACCTGGGGGATGTTAATTACGTGGTTTGTTAATAAAATGTAGGAAGCTCTATCGATATGCACACTGAAGCATAGAGAAATTATCGGCCTTAACCAGAATACTCCACACATAACCTCGCTTTTTATTGGGCAAAGCATAAAAACAAAGCCGGATTGTATGACACATATTGTGTAATATGTATAAATTGGCTTGTGCAGTGCACTTTGCATGAAATATGCTCATTTTTCAGTGTTGCTATGCAGACTATTTGAACCTGCTACCCAGGAGGACTTGCTTTTGCAAATCTTTCTATACTCACCTTCAATCAGCTACAGTCACTTTTGCTGTAATATTCAGCGCCTTTTTTTTAGATAAGGGAACATGTATATTTCATCCTTTCGGTTGTACATATAACCTGACCAATATTGAAAATAAACTGAAATCTAAAGAGACGCGTGTGTTGTTTACCAGTAAGTATGGCAAAATTTAGACAGACTATAAGATTACAGCTGTGGAATGAAAACATAAATAACTCCTGAGAATTTCTTTATAGGTGCCCACAATAATTAGTTAAATTGGAAAGTCACCTCACCAATAGGGACAGTACCCACTGAAGGGAGAAGACAAGCTATCAACAAGGACCTGGAGGAGAACAATTAGCCAGTCATTTTGTGATTCACTTTCACTTTGTGAGTCACTTATGATACTACAGTAAGGCCATTTGTAGTCAATAATACCACTACTGTGCATGCTATCACACATTATAAACTAAACACTCAGTCCAGGAGGGTCTTTTGAACAGGTAAGTAAACCTCAAAAAAGTATTCTTCTTCAGAAAGTTGTATTCAAGCAAGTCTTCTGTGTCAGAAAAGATGACTTCACTCCATGCTGTAGGTTTTAAGTGCTTGACCTCGTTGGAAAATGTCATAGAGTCAAAGGGAAGATTTAAAGATGGATTCATAAGGACTTACAGTAAAGATTCACAGAATATTTAAGGACTAAAGTACAGTACAGATACTCCCAAAACCTACTTAGGTACCATTACTATACATCTTTTCCTAATACAAAGAAATAATTTAATAAATTCTGCACCCTTTACTTGATCTTGAACCAAAGTAGTTTTTGGTAGGGTATCTTACTCAAGTGGGACTTTCAGATACTTTATACAACACTGAATACAGGCACACATAGGTAAGATTAGATATGTTGCAATATTCTGTTGCCAAGACAGTCATGCACTGTGATGTCAGGAGTAGGTGTGACATCACAATAAGAAACCTGCAGCAAAGTAAGAATTCCAGAATTCCATCACTTAATCTGATCAAGCACCAGAACATGGATGCAAAATAATGGTAAGATATATCTATCTAATTCTATTTTTAGTACCTTGTAAACTATATGTACCTTCCCTATTTTGTCATCTTTCTTTTGTAATAAACAATGTATTTAAATAAATAAATGTACATAATAATATTATAATGAATACCATTAATTCAAGAATGAAGATTGTTTTTATTAGGCTACATCTTATTACACTAGTTAAACTCTTAACCTATAAGTTAACTCATTCTTATATCTTCTGCTGTGATGAACAGACCCCATATTAGATTGATGAGCAGCAAAAGCAGATAAGCAGCACTCAATCTGAGAGCTGAGCAGGTGACCATAATGGATACTAATTATGGCAGGTTACAGCTACTCG
Organism: Tenualosa thibaudeaui; assembly: GCA_027481765.1. Lineage (NCBI taxonomy): Eukaryota > Metazoa > Chordata > Actinopteri > Clupeiformes > Clupeidae > Tenualosa > Tenualosa thibaudeaui. The sequence goes on along the minus strand of JAIFZK010000017.1, from coordinate 10,439,373 downwards.
GGGTATGTATATTAACTTAAAAAATAGAGCACCCAAAAACTTGTGGGCTATAAAACACTGAGTTTCTGACACAACAATATTATGGCTTAGACAAAGTGAGCATCAAATTGTTTTTACCATAATAGGTTAATAATATGATATAAAACAGCTATTTCTCCCACTGCCCACTTTTCTCGTCAAGATGAGTTACCAAGCCAGAAAGGAGGCTTGTCAGGAGTACATAGAATCCAGATTGCTGAAAGCGCAGACAAGATGGGACGAAGAAGTGAACCGCTTACAGCGAGAGATGGATGCCAGACTCCAAAGATTAGAACTAGAATGTGAAGAGAACTTAGCCATGGCCTTAAAGGCTAGAACAGGCAGTAGTACAGAATGGAAGAAGCAGGTGAGTGTTTCTATGTTCTTGGCTATTACAGAAAGCATTAGGGTTCAGATTTAACTTTTAAACCTAAAAGTAACAGACAGGCCATGTGATATATGACACATACGAAAAAAAGACACAGACATACTGCTATGTATGATGTATTTAAAGCCAGTTCCCTGTGAACTTGTTTCAGATATCATCACCAGAGCGTGATATGAGAAGAGAATGTGGCAGTTATAAAAAGGACACAAGGGCTCATAACCTTGAGAAAGACGGAAACTTGGAAGAAAAGATTAAAGAGGCAGAAAGATGGAAAAGACAGGCAGAGAGCAAAAGCATAAGAGAACAAGATAGGAGAGAAAAACAAAAAAGAGAAGACACTACAGAGATGAATGACAAGATGAGGCATTTGCGAGAGGAAAAACAAGAAAGGATGCAGAAGGACCCGGGTAAGAAAAAGATGAACAGCCATGGAGACAATGAACAGAGTACTCTAGAACTGAACGGGAAAAAGAAAAATGAGATAGGAGAGGCCCAAAGGTTGAAGGATGAAATGGAAATTAAACGCACAAAACAAACCGTGCGGAAGTTAGTGACAACAAACATGGAGAGTGAAGGAAGTCATGAAGATGACAGAGACAGGGTTCTGGAAACTGAAAGGATGAAAGACCAGGACAGGATGAAAAAACAGAGACAAAATATAATGGCAAGAAATCAGGGGGAGGAAAGGATGCAGGGCTTAGGGATCAATAATGAAGATGTGAAAAGGGCACTAATAACACAGACTGATGTTGAGAGACAGACAGAACAAGAGAGACTGAGGAGAGAGACAACGCAGATTGAATTCCAAAGAAAGAGAGAGGAAAATGAGAGACTGAAAGAGGAAGAACGAAAGATAAACAAGTTGAAGGGGGAAAGGCAAAGAGAAGGAGCTAGACTGAAGGAACGAGCAATGGAACTTCAGAAAGTGAAAGAAAGACAAAAGGAAGAAGAAAAAAAGAGACTAAAGGTTGAGGTGCAACAACGGAAAGAGGAAAACGGATTGGAAGAGTCAGTGACTGACATTGAAAAAGAGCAAAAGAGATTCAAAAAGGAACGGGAAAAAGACAACAGAGATAGAGACTGCAAGAAAGAAAGATGAGGAATGTTTAAGAAAGTTGGTGAAAGCAAATGAAAGAGAAAAGGACAGACTGGAGAAGGAAAAGGAGAGAGTGATGCAAAATGAGCAAACAGAGGACAGACTCCATAATTTGGAGAGAGCAAATCAGAAATACAGAATGGAGGAACAAAACAGAAATATAACAAACATAGAGAGTGAAGGAAGTCATGAATATTACAGAGAGAGTGTTCTGGAAACCGAAAGGATGAAAGACTGTGACAGGATGCTGGAGTTAGCGATCAAAAATGAAGATGTGAAAAGAGCATTGCAAACACAGACTGAAGTTGAGAGGCAGAAAGAACAAGAGAGACTGAGGAGAGAGACAAAGCAGATTGAATTCCAAAGAAAGAAAGTGGAAAATAAGAGACTGGAGGAGGAAGAGGAGGCAAGAAAAAGAGACAACGCTGCAGTAAAGGAACGTGCAAAGATAAAAGGAAAAGGAAACAAAGAAAAAGAGATAAAAAGAAAAAAAAGGAAGAAGAAAAAATTACACTAAAGGTTGAGGTGCAACAGCAGAGAGAAGAGAATGGATTAAAGGAGTTAGGCATTGCCATTAAAAAAGAGAGACTGCGAGGCTTAGAGGAAGCAACAGAGGAAGAGAAGGAGTGTCTAAGTGAGTTGATCAAAGCAAATAAAAGAGAAAAAGACAGAATAATACAAATGCAAAATGAGCAAACAACAGTGGACAGACTCCATAATTTGTCTGAAAAAATGGATAACTGTAGAACTGACAAAGAAAATAGAAATACAAAAATCATGGAGAGTGAAGGAAGTCATGAAGATGAGGGACAAAGTCTTCAGGAAACACAGAAAAAAGAACGGGTTATGGAAATGAAAAGAGAAGAATTGAGAATGAAAGAACCGGAAAAGGAAAATAAGAAAGATAGACTAAAGAAAGAAGAAAAGAAAAATGTAGAGTTGGATAACGAAAAGAAAGAGGAAGCGTTGGGAAATGAAAAGAAAGAGAGAATTTGAGAAGGCCAACAGAAAGCGGATGGAAATCCAACAAAACAAAGAGGAAAAGGAGAGGTTAAAAGAAGAGAAAGCACAGAAAAAGAACTAGAGATGGCAAGAAAGAGAAAAGTGCAGACTAAAGGAACTTGAAAAAGAAACCAAGAAAGAGGAAGCCAGACTAAAGAAAGAAGAAATGAAGAGAGAAAAGGCAGAGAAGAAGCAAATGAAAGAGGAAGACAGATTGAGAGCAATAGCCACTAAAGCTGAAAGAAAGACAGAGAGAATACAGGATGAAAGGAAGAGAAAGGAGATAGAGAAAGAAAGAGGTGAGGAAAATGCTTATCAAACTGAGGCACAAAGGCAAAAGGCTCCAAAGGTACAAGAGGATGTAAGAGAGGAAAAGTTCAATGATCCAGTATGGGAGGAGAGTAAGAATTTGAAGGAAAAGAAAGAAGTAGGTGGCATTTTTGGTGCATTTGAGAATGTCTGTAACTGGGGTGAGAAAAAAAGTTGAGAAGGTGAAAGTTGCAATGAAGGAGCGAAAGCAGGAGCGTCAGAAACGACTGAAGCAATGTGTTGAACGTGTGAGAAAACAACAAGAGGGAAAAGCCTTGAAAACCTCACCAGGATCCAACAAAGGATGGAGACTGAAGGAGAGGTTGCTATTTCTGACTTGAGTGCCTTAATGACTGCTCAATCCGTGCTAGCTAACAGCGATGAAGGTTGTACAACAGGTGCTCCATCTGTACAGCCTGATGTTTCTCCAGTGACAGCTCCAACAGCACACTCTAAAAAGTTCAGTCATTCAGCAGTGCCTCTTACTGATTCACCTGACAGATCAGAAGCTGGTCCATCAGCTCAAATTAAAGGCCCCCAAAGTTTGCCAGTGACTGCTCCTCCAGTTCAATCTAGTAATCATGAAGCTTCTCCAGTCACCTATACTGGCCCAAAGAGTTTCCCAGTGCCAATGGCTACACTTGATGCCCGCCTCAAAGCTTCTACAGTCACTTCAATACCAGCTCGGTGTATCAGACCTAGGCCTTCTCCAAACCTACACCATCTATCCAGCCCTAAACCAGCTCTCCAAACAGTTGCTGCACAAGTTACAATTACTGGCCCAGCTTTGGGTGCCTCAATGCCTGCTCCATCAGTGCTACGTAACAGCCAGGAAGGTTGTACAACAAGTGCTCTACCTGTAAAACCTAATGTTTCTCCAGTGACAGCTCTAACAGTCTACACTAAAATGTTGAAAGATTCAGCAATCCCTCCTTCAACAGGTCAACCTAGTGTTCCAAACATTTCAGAAATTACTGATCCACCTGTCAAACCTACTAGTTCAAAAGGTTCAAGGAAGAAAGGAAGGAGAGAAGGTCCACTAACAGCTAGACTCAAAGGCCCCAAACGTTTGGCATGGACTACTCCCCCAAATCAATCTAGTGCCCTCATAACTTCTCCTGTCACTTACACTCCTGCTGAATATACTGGCCCAAAGTGTCTCCCAGTGCCAGTGACATCTGATTCTACAGTCACTTCTGACAGCAACCCAAAGACTACTCCACAAGCCCAACACAACAGTCTGAAAGCTCCTGTGCAAACAGAAGCAAAGAAAGCCACTAAAAATGCCTCAGCAATCAACACTGAAGCTCCCCAGACGAGTCCAGCAACGACTGCAAAGTCAAAGCGTAAAATATTTAGAGAGGTGGTCTTACGCTGGAGAAACAAAAGTAAGAAAATGTTCATTCCAAAGAGGATGTTAATTTTGCTCTATATATGTCTATCCAGGATAAATCTTTGCTTGCAGTAACTGTAACTGCTGTTGTTCTCTTTCAGACTACTATCGTGTGGAAAGTGCAAAGGTAGCCCCAATGGAGCTGGAACCTGGAACAGGAAAGTGGGAAAACATATGCAAAGGTGGGAAAATGCCGGAATGACATTTCATAGAGGATGTTAATCTGTCATCTCTGTCTAAAGGATGAATCATTGCTGAAAGTATGTTTACTGTTGTTTTCTTTCAGACTATTACATCTTCTGTGTGGAGAAAAGATAAAAACCTCCCTACTCTGATAACCATACAGTACTTAAATCATTACACACACATACACACACATCATACACACACACACCACACACACAAACATATATAATATACATGTATATATGTAATATATTAAAGCAATGAAAACATATCATAATCTGTGGTTGTGTGTCTTTCATACACAAGAGAAATTATGACCCCCAGATGTATTCACATGAGTGCAAGTTGCCAGAGTTTGGCAGGAGCTACAAGAAACCTGGGGATGTTAATTACGTGGTTTGTTAATAAAATGTAGGAAGCTCTATCGATATGCACACTTAAGCATAGAGTATTTTTCGGTCTTAAGCAGAATACTCCAAACATAACATAGCTTTTTATTTGGCAAAGCATAAAAACAAAGCCGGATTGTATGACACATATTGTGTAATATGTATAAATTGGCTTGTGCAGTGCACTTTGCATGAAATATGCTCATTTTTCAGTGTTGCTATGCAGACTATTTGAACCTGCTACCCAGGAGGACTTGCTTTTGCAAATCTTTCTATACTCACCTTCAATCAGCTACAGTCACTTTTGCTGTAAAATTCAGCGCCTTTTTTAGATAAGGGAACATGTATATTTCATCCTTTCCGGTTGTACATATAACCTGACCAATATTGAAAATAAACTGAAATCTAAAGAGACGCCGTGTGTTGTTTACCAGTAAGTATGGCAAAATTTAGACAGACTATAAGATTACAGCTGTGGAATGAAAACATAAATAACTACTGAGAATTTCTTTATAGGTGCCCACAATAATTAGTTAAATTGGAAAGTCACCTCACCAATAGGGACAGTACCCACTGAAGGGAGAAGACAAGCTATCAACAAGGACCTGGAGGAGAACAATTAGCCAGTCATTTTGTGATTCACTTTCACTTTGTGAGTCACTTATGATACTACAGTAAGGCCATTTGTAGTCAATAATACCACTACTGTGCATGCTATCACACATTATAAACTAAACACTCAGTCCAGGAGGGTCTTTTGAACAGGTAAGTAAACCTCAAAAAAGTATTCTTCTTCAGAAAGTTGTATTCAAGCAAGTCTTCTGTGTCAGAAAAGATGACTTCACTCCATGCTGTAGGTTTTAAGTGCTTGACCTCATTGGAAAATGTCATAGAGTCAAGGGAAGATTTAAAGATGGATTCATAAGGACTTACAGTAAAGATTCACAGAATATTTAAGGACTAAAGTACAGTACAGATACTCCCAAAACCTACTTAGGTACCATTACTATACATCTTTTCCTAATACAAAGAAATAATTTAATAAATTCTGCACCCTTTACTTGATCTTGAACCAAAGTAGTTTTTGGTAGGGTATCTTACTCAAGTGGGACTTTCAGATACTTTATACAACACTGAATACAGGCACACATAGGTAAGATTAGATATGTTGCAATATTCTGTTGCCAAGACAGTCATGCACTGTGATGTCAGGAGTAGGTGTGACATCACAATAAGAAACCTGCAGCAAAGTAAGAATTCCAGAATTCCATCACTTAATCTGATCAAGCACCAGAACATGGATGCAAAATAATGGTAAGATATATCTATCTAATTCTATTTTTAGTACCTTGTAAACTATATGTACCTTCCCTATTTTGTCATCTTTCTTTTGTAATAAACAATGTATTTAAATAAATAAATGTACATAATAATATTATAATGAATACCATTAATTCAAGAATGAAGATTGTTTTTATTAGGCTACATCTTATTACACTAGTTAAACTCTTAACCTATAAGTTAACTCATTCTTATATCTTCTGCTGTGATGAACAGACCCCATATTAGATTGATGAGCAGCAAAAGCAGATAAGCAGCACTCAATCTGAGAGCTGAGCAGGTGACCATAATGGATACTAATTATGGCAGGTTACAGCTACTCGGGGTATGTATATTAACTTAAAAAATAGAGCACCCAAAAACTTGTGGGCTATAAAACACTGAGTTTCTGACACAACAATATTATGGCTTAGACAAAGTGAGCATCAAATTGTTTTTACCATAATAGGTTAATAATATGATATAAAACAGCTATTTCTCCCACTGCCCACTTTTCTCGTCAAGATGAGTTACCAAGCCAGAAAGGAGGCTTGTCAGGAGTACATAGAATCCAGATTGCTGAAAGCGCAGACAAGATGGGACGAAGAAGTGAACCGCTTACAGCGAGAGATGGATGCCAGACTCCAAAGATTAGAACTAGAATGTGAAGAGAACTTAGCCATGGCCTTAAAGGCTAGAACAGGCAGTAGTACAGAATGGAAGAAGCAGGTGAGTGTTTCTATGTTCTTGGCTATTACAGAAAGCATTAGGGTTCAGATTTAACTTTTAAACCTAAAAGTAACAGACAGGCCATGTGATATATGACACATACGAAAAAGACACAGACATACTGCTATGTATGATGTATTTAAAGCCAGTTCCTGTGAACTTGTTTCAGATATCATCACCAGAGCGTGATATGAGAAGAGAATGTGGCAGTTATAAAAAGGACACAAGGGCTCATAACCTTGAGAAAGACGGAAACTTGGAAGAAAAGATTAAAGAGGCAGAAAGATGGAAAAGACAGGCAGAGAGCAAAAGCATAAGAGAACAAGATAGGAGAGAAAAACAAAAAGAGAAGACACTACAGAGATGAATGACAAGATGAGGCATTTGCGAGAGGAAAAACAAGAAAGGATGCAGAAGGACCCGGGTAAGAAAAAGATGAACAGCCATGGAGACAATGAACAGAGTACTCTAGAACTGAACGGGAAAAAGAAAAATGAGATAGGAGAGGCCCAAAGGTTGAAGGATGAAATGGAAATTAAACGCACAAAACAAACCGTGCGGAAGTTAGTGACAACAAACATGGAGAGTGAAGGAAGTCATGAAGATGACAGAGACAGGGTTCTGGAAACTGAAAGGATGAAAGACCAGGACAGGATGAAAAAACAGAGACAAAATATAATGGCAAGAAATCAGGGGGAGGAAAGGATGCAGGGCTTAGGGATCAATAATGAAGATGTGAAAAGGGCACTAATAACACAGACTGATGTTGAGAGACAGACAGAACAAGAGAGACTGAGGAGAGAGACAACGCAGATTGAATTCCAAAGAAAGAGAGAGGAAAATGAGAGACTGAAAGAGGAAGAACGAAAGATAAACAAGTTGAAGGGGGAAAGGCAAAGAGAAGGAGCTAGACTGAAGGAACGAGCAATGGAACTTCAGAAAGTGAAAGAAAGACAAAAGGAAGAAGAAAAAAAGAGACTAAAGGTTGAGGTGCAACAACGGAAAGAGGAAAACGGATTGGAAGAGTCAGTGACTGACATTGAAAAAGAGCAAAAGAGATTCAAAAAGGAACGGAAAAAGACAACAGAGATAGAGACTGCAAGAAAGAAAGATGAGGAATGTTTAAGAAAGTTGGTGAAAGCAAATGAAAGAGAAAAGGACAGACTGGAGAAGGAAAAGGAGAGAGTGATGCAAAATGAGCAAACAGAGGACAGACTCCATAATTTGGAGAGAGCAAATCAGAAATACAGAATGGAGGAACAAAACAGAAATATAACAAACATAGAGAGTGAAGGAAGTCATGAATATTACAGAGAGAGTGTTCTGGAAACCGAAAGGATGAAAGACTGTGACAGGATGCTGGAGTTAGCGATCAAAAATGAAGATGTGAAAAGAGCATTGCAAACACAGACTGAAGTTGAGAGGCAGAAAGAACAAGAGAGACTGAGGAGAGAGACAAAGCAGATTGAATTCCAAAGAAAGAAAGTGGAAAATAAGAGACTGGAGGAGGAAGAGGAGGCAAGAAAAAGAGACAACGCTGCAGTAAAGGAACGTGCAAAGATAAAAGGAAAAGGAAACAAAGAAAAAGAGATAAAAAGAAAAAAGGAGGAAGAAAAAATTACACTAAAGGTTGAGGTGCAACAGCAGAGAGAAGAGAATGGATTAAAGGAGTTAGGCATTGCCATTAAAAAAGAGAGACTGCGAGGCTTAGAGGAAGCAACAGAGGAAGAGAAGGAGTGTCTAAGTGAGTTGATCAAAGCAAATAAAAGAGAAAAAGACAGAATAATACAAATGCAAAATGAGCAAACAACAGTGGACAGACTCCATAATTTGTCTGAAAAAATGGAGAACTGTAGAACTGACGAAGAAAATAGAAATACAAAAATCATGGAGAGTGAAGGAAGTCATGAAGATGAGGGACAAAGTCTTCAGGAAACACAGAAAAAAGAACGGGTTATGGAAATGAAAAGAGAAGAATTGAGAATGAAAGAACCGGAAAAGGAAAATAAGAAAGATAGACTAAAGAAAGAAGAAAAGAAAAATGTAGAGTTGGATAACGAAAAGAAAGAGGAAGCGTTGGAAATGAAAAGAAAGAGAGAATTTGAGAAGGCCAACAGAAAGCGGATGGAAATCCAACAAAACAAAGAGGAAAAGGAGAGGTTAAAAGAAGAGAAAGCACAGAAAAAAGAACTAGAGATGGCAAGAAAAAGAGAAAAGTGCAGACTAAAGGAACTTGAAAAAGAAACCAAGAAAGAGGAAGCCAGACTAAAGAAAGAAGAAATGAAGAGAGAAAAGGCAGAGAAGAAGCAAATGAAAGAGGAAGACAGATTGAGAGCAATAGCCACTAAAGCTGAAAGAAAGACAGAGAGAATACAGGATGAAAGGAAGAGAAAGGAGATAGAGAAAGAAAGAGGTGAGGAAAATGCTTATCAAACTGAGGCACAAAGGCAAAAGGCTCCAAAGGTACAAGAGGATGTAAGAGAGGAAAAGTTCAATGATCCAGTATGGGAGGAGAGTAAGAATTTGAAGGAAAAGAAAGAAGTAGGTGGCATTTTTGGTGCATTTGAGAATGTCTGTAACTGGGGTGAGAAAAAAGTTGAGAAGGTGAAAGTTGCAATGAAGGAGCGAAAGCAGGAGCGTCAGAAACGACTGAAGCAATGTGTTGAACGTGTGAGAAAACAACAAGAGGGAAAAGCCTTGAAAACCTCACCAGGGATCCAACAAAGGATGGAGACTGAAGGAGAGGTTGCTATTTCTGACTTGAGTGCCTTAATGACTGCTCAATCCGTGCTAGCTAACAGCGATGAAGGTTGTACAACAGGTGCTCCATCTGTACAGCCTGATGTTTCTCCAGTGACAGCTCCAACAGCACACTCTAAAAAGTTCAGTCATTCAGCAGTGCCTCTTACTGATTCACCTGACAGATCAGAAGCTGGTCCATCAGCTCAAATTAAAGGCCCCCAAAGTTTGCCAGTGACTGCTCCTCCAGTTCAATCTAGTAATCATGAAGCTTCTCCAGTCACCTATACTGGCCCAAAGAGTTTCCCAGTGCCAATGGCTACACTTGATGCCCGCCTCAAAGCTTCTACAGTCACTTCAATACCAGCTCGGTGTATCAGACCTAGGCCTTCTCCAAACCTACACCATCTATCCAGCCCTAAACCAGCTCTCCAAACAGTTGCTGCACAAGTTACAATTACTGGCCCAGCTTTGGGTGCCTCAATGCCTGCTCCATCAGTGCTACGTAACAGCCAGGAAGGTTGTACAACAAGTGCTCTACCTGTAAAACCTAATGTTTCTCCAGTGACAGCTCTAACAGTCTACACTAAAATGTTGAAAGATTCAGCAATCCCTCCTTCAACAGGTCAACCTAGTGTTCCAAACATTTCAGAAATTACTGATCCACCTGTCAAACCTACTAGTTCAAAAGGTTCAAGGAAGAAAGGAAGGAGAGAAGGTCCACTAACAGCTAGACTCAAAGGCCCCAAACGTTTGGCATGGACTACTCCCCCAAATCAATCTAGTGCCCTCATAACTTCTCCTGTCACTTACACTCCTGCTGAATATACTGGCCCAAAGTGTCTCCCAGTGCCAGTGACATCTGATTCTACAGTCACTTCTGACAGCAACCCAAAGACTACTCCACAAGCCCAACACAACAGTCTGAAAGCTCCTGTGCAAACAGAAGCAAAGAAAGCCACTAAAAATGCCTCAGCAATCAACACTGAAGCTCCCCAGACGAGTCCAGCAACGACTGCAAAGTCAAAGCGTAAAATATTTAGAGAGGTGGTCTTACGCTGGAGAAACAAAAGTAAGAAAATGTTCATTCCAAAGAGGATGTTAATTTTGCTCTATATATGTCTATCCAGGATAAATCTTTGCTTGCAGTAACTGTAACTGCTGTTGTTCTCTTTCAGACTACTATCGTGTGGAAAGTGCAAAGGTAGCCCCAATGGAGCTGGAACCTGGAACAGGAAAGTGGGAAAACATATGCAAAGGTGGGAAAATGCCGGAATGACATTTCATAGAGGATGTTAATCTGTCATCTCTGTCTAAAGGATGAATCATTGCTGAAAGTATGTTTACTGTTGTTTTCTTTCAGACTATTACATCTTCTGTGTGGAGAAAAGATAAAAACCTCCCTACTCTGATAACCATACAGTACTTAAATCATTACACACACATACACACACATCATACACACACACACCACACACACAAACATATATAATATACATGTATATATGTAATATATTAAAGCAATGAAAACATATCATAATCTGTGGTTGTGTGTCTTTCATACACAAGAGAAATTATGACCCCCAGATGTATTCACATGAGTGCAAGTTGCCAGAGTTTGGCAGGAGCTACAAGAAACCTGGGGATGTTAATTACGTGGTTTGTTAATAAAATGTAGGAAGCTCTATCGATATGCACACTTAAGCATAGAGTATTTTTCGGTCTTAAGCAGAATACTCCAAACATAACATAGCTTTTTATTTGGCAAAGCATAAAAACAAAGCCGGATTGTATGACACATATTGTGTAATATGTATAAATTGGCTTGTGCAGTGCACTTTGCATGAAATATGCTCATTTTTCAGTGTTGCTATGCAGACTATTTGAACCTGCTACCCAGGAGGACTTGCTTTTGCAAATCTTTCTATACTCACCTTCAATCAGCTACAGTCACTTTTGCTGTAAAATTCAGCGCCTTTTTTTTAGATAAGGGAACATGTATATTTCATCCTTTCCGGTTGTACATATAACCTGACCAATATTGAAAATAAACTGAAATCTAAAGAGACGCCGTGTGTTGTTTACCAGTAAGTATGGCAAAATTTAGACAGACTATAAGATTACAGCTGTGGAATGAAAACATAAATAACTACTGAGAATTTCTTTATAGGTGCCCACAATAATTAGTTAAATTGGAAAGTCACCTCACCAATAGGGACAGTACCCACTGAAGGGAGAAGACAAGCTATCAACAAGGACCTGGAGGAGAACAATTAGCCAGTCATTTTGTGATTCACTTTCACTTTGTGAGTCACTTATGATACTACAGTAAGGCCATTTGTAGTCAATAATACCACTACTGTGCATGCTATCACACATTATAAACTAAACACTCAGTCCAGGAGGGTCTTTTGAACAGGTAAGTAAACCTCAAAAAAGTATTCTTCTTCAGAAAGTTGTATTCAAGCAAGTCTTCTGTGTCAGAAAAGATGACTTCACTCCATGCTGTAGGTTTTAAGTGCTTGACCTCATTGGAAAATGTCATAGAGTCAAGGGAAGATTTAAAGATGGATTCATAAGGACTTACAGTAAAGATTCACAGAATATTTAAGGACTAAAGTACAGTACAGATACTCCCAAAACCTACTTAGGTACCATTACTATACATCTTTTTCCTAATACAAAGAAATAATTTAATAAATTCTGCACCCTTTACTTGATCTTGAACCAAAGTAGTTTTTGGTAGGGTATCTTACTCAAGTGGGACTTTCAGATACTTTATACAACACTGAATACAGGCACACATAGGTAAGATTAGATATGTTGCAATATTCTGTTGCCAAGACAGTCATGCACTGTGATGTCAGGAGTAGGTGTGACATCACAATAAGAAACCTGCAGCAAAGTAAGAATTCCAGAATTCCATCACTTAATCTGATCAAGCACCAGAACATGGATGCAAAATAATGGTAAGATATATCTATCTAATTCTATTTTTAGTACCTTGTAAACTATATGTACCTTCCCTATTTTGTCATCTTTCTTTTGTAATAAACAATGTATTTAAATAAATAAATGTACATAATAATATTATAATGAATACCATTAATTCAAGAATGAAGATTGTTTTTATTAGGCTACATCTTATTACACTAGTTAAACTCTTAACCTATAAGTTAACTCATTCTTATATCTTCTGCTGTGATGAACAGACCCCATATTAGATTGATGAGCAGCAAAAGCAGATAAGCAGCACTCAATCTGAGAGCTGAGCAGGTGACCATAATGGATACTAATTATGGCAGGTTACAGCTACTCGGGGTATGTATATTAACTTAAAAAATAGAGCACCCAAAAACTTGTGGGCTATAAAACACTGAGTTTCTGACACAACAATATTATGGCTTAGACAAAGTGAGCATCAAATTGTTTTTACCATAATAGGTTAATAATATGATATAAAACAGCTATTTCTCCCACTGCCCACTTTTCTCGTCAAGATGAGTTACCAAGCCAGAAAGGAGGCTTGTCAGGAGTACATAGAATCCAGATTGCTGAAAGCGCAGACAAGATGGGACGAAGAAGTGAACCGCTTACAGCGAGAGATGGATGCCAGACTCCAAAGATTAGAACTAGAATGTGAAGAGAACTTAGCCATGGCCTTAAAGGCTAGAACAGGCAGTAGTACAGAATGGAAGAAGCAGGTGAGTGTTTCTATGTTCTTGGCTATTACAGAAAGCATTAGGGTTCAGATTTAACTTTTAAACCTAAAAGTAACAGACAGGCCATGTGATATATGACACATACGAAAAAAAGACACAGACATACTGCTATGTATGATGTATTTAAAGCCAGTTCCCTGTGAACTTGTTTCAGATATCATCACCAGAGCGTGATATGAGAAGAGAATGTGGCAGTTATAAAAAGGACACAAGGGCTCATAACCTTGAGAAAGACGGAAACTTGGAAGAAAAGATTAAAGAGGCAGAAAGATGGAAAAGACAGGCAGAGAGCAAAAGCATAAGAGAACAAGATAGGAGAGAAAAACAAAAAAGAGAAGACACTACAGAGATGAATGACAAGATGAGGCATTTGCGAGAGGAAAAACAAGAAAGGATGCAGAAGGACCCGGGTAAGAAAAAGATGAACAGCCATGGAGACAATGAACAGAGTACTCTAGAACTGAACGGGAAAAAGAAAAATGAGATAGGAGAGGCCCAAAGGTTGAAGGATGAAATGGAAATTAAACGCACAAAACAAACCGTGCGGAAGTTAGTGACAACAAACATGGAGAGTGAAGGAAGTCATGAAGATGACAGAGACAGGGTTCTGGAAACTGAAAGGATGAAAGACCAGGACAGGATGAAAAAACAGAGACAAAATATAATGGCAAGAAATCAGGGGGAGGAAAGGATGCAGGGCTTAGGGATCAATAATGAAGATGTGAAAAGGGCACTAATAACACAGACTGATGTTGAGAGACAGACAGAACAAGAGAGACTGAGGAGAGAGACAACGCAGATTGAATTCCAAAGAAAGAGAGAGGAAAATGAGAGACTGAAAGAGGAAGAACGAAAGATAAACAAGTTGAAGGGGGAAAGGCAAAGAGAAGGAGCTAGACTGAAGGAACGAGCAATGGAACTTCAGAAAGTGAAAGAAAGACAAAAGGAAGAAGAAAAAAAGAGACTAAAGGTTGAGGTGCAACAACGGAAAGAGGAAAACGGATTGGAAGAGTCAGTGACTGACATTGAAAAAGAGCAAAAGAGATTCAAAAGGAACGGAAAAAGACAACAGAGATAGAGACTGCAAGAAAGAAAGATGAGGAATGTTTAAGAAAGTTGGTGAAAGCAAATGAAAGAGAAAAGGACAGACTGGAGAAGGAAAAGGAGAGAGTGATGCAAAATGAGCAAACAGAGGACAGACTCCATAATTTGGAGAGAGCAAATCAGAAATACAGAATGGAGGAACAAAACAGAAATATAACAAACATAGAGAGTGAAGGAAGTCATGAATATTACAGAGAGAGTGTTCTGAAACCGAAAGGATGAAAGACTGTGACAGGATGCTGGAGTTAGCGATCAAAAATGAAGATGTGAAAAGAGCATTGCAAACACAGACTGAAGTTGAGAGGCAGAAAGAACAAGAGAGACTGAGGAGAGAGACAAAGCAGATTGAATTCCAAAGAAAGAAAGTGGAAAATAAGAGACTGGAGGAGGAAGAGGAGGCAAGAAAAAGAGACAACGCTGCAGTAAAGGAACGTGCAAAGATAAAAGGAAAAGGAAACAAAGAAAAAGAGATAAAAAGAAAAAGGAGGAAGAAAAAAATTACACTAAAGGTTGAGGTGCAACAGCAGAGAGAAGAGAATGGATTAAAGGAGTTAGGCATTGCCATTAAAAAAGAGAGACTGCGAGGCTTAGAGGAAGCAACAGAGGAAGAGAAGGAGTGTCTAAGTGAGTTGATCAAAGCAAATAAAAGAGAAAAAGACAGAATAATACAAATGCAAAATGAGCAAACAACAGTGGACAGACTCCATAATTTGTCTGAAAAAATGGAGAACTGTAGAACTGACGAAGAAAATAGAAATACAAAAATCATGGAGAGTGAAGGAAGTCATGAAGATGAGGGACAAAGTCTTCAGGAAACACAGAAAAAAGAACGGGTTATGGAAATGAAAAGAGAAGAATTGAGAATGAAAGAACCGAAAAGGAAAATAAGAAAGATAGACTAAAGAAAGAAGAAAAGAAAAATGTAGAGTTGGATAACGAAAAGAAAGAGGAAGCGTTGGAAATGAAAAGAAAGAGAGAATTTGAGAAGGCCAACAGAAAGCGGATGGAAATCCAACAAAACAAAGAGGAAAAGGAGAGGTTAAAAGAAGAGAAAGCACAGAAAAAAGAACTAGAGATGGCAAGAAAAAGAGAAAAGTGCAGACTAAAGGAACTTGAAAAAGAAACCAAGAAAGAGGAAGCCAGACTAAAGAAAGAAGAAATGAAGAGAGAAAAGGCAGAGAAGAAGCAAATGAAAGAGGAAGACAGATTGAGAGCAATAGCCACTAAAGCTGAAAGAAAGACAGAGAGAATACAGGATGAAAGGAAGAGAAAGGAGATAGAGAAAGAAAGAGGTGAGGAAAATGCTTATCAAACTGAGGCACAAAGGCAAAAGGCTCCAAAGGTACAAGAGGATGTAAGAGAGGAAAAGTTCAATGATCCAGTATGGGAGGAGAGTAAGAATTTGAAGGAAAAGAAAGAAGTAGGTGGCATTTTTGGTGCATTTGAGAATGTCTGTAACTGGGGTGAGAAAAAGTTGAGAAGGTGAAAGTTGCAATGAAGGAGCGAAAGCAGGAGCGTCAGAAACGACTGAAGCAATGTGTTGAACGTGTGAGAAAACAACAAGAGGGAAAAGCCTTGAAAACCTCACCAGGGATCCAACAAAGGATGGAGACTGAAGGAGAGGTTGCTATTTCTGACTTGAGTGCCTTAATGACTGCTCAATCCGTGCTAGCTAACAGCGATGAAGGTTGTACAACAGGTGCTCCATCTGTACAGCCTGATGTTTCTCCAGTGACAGCTCCAACAGCACACTCTAAAAAGTTCAGTCATTCAGCAGTGCCTCTTACTGATTCACCTGACAGATCAGAAGCTGGTCCATCAGCTCAAATTAAAGGCCCCCAAAGTTTGCCAGTGACTGCTCCTCCAGTTCAATCTAGTAATCATGAAGCTTCTCCAGTCACCTATACTGGCCCAAAGAGTTTCCCAGTGCCAATGGCTACACTTGATGCCCGCCTCAAAGCTTCTACAGTCACTTCAATACCAGCTCGGTGTATCAGACCTAGGCCTTCTCCAAACCTACACCATCTATCCAGCCCTAAACCAGCTCTCCAAACAGTTGCTGCACAAGTTACAATTACTGGCCCAGCTTTGGGTGCCTCAATGCCTGCTCCATCAGTGCTACGTAACAGCCAGGAAGGTTGTACAACAAGTGCTCTACCTGTAAAACCTAATGTTTCTCCAGTGACAGCTCTAACAGTCTACACTAAAATGTTGAAAGATTCAGCAATCCCTCCTTCAACAGGTCAACCTAGTGTTCCAAACATTTCAGAAATTACTGATCCACCTGTCAAACCTACTAGTTCAAAAGGTTCAAGGAAGAAAGGAAGGAGAGAAGGTCCACTAACAGCTAGACTCAAAGGCCCCAAACGTTTGGCATGGACTACTCCCCCAAATCAATCTAGTGCCCTCATAACTTCTCCTGTCACTTACACTCCTGCTGAATATACTGGCCCAAAGTGTCTCCCAGTGCCAGTGACATCTGATTCTACAGTCACTTCTGACAGCAACCCAAAGACTACTCCACAAGCCCAACACAACAGTCTGAAAGCTCCTGTGCAAACAGAAGCAAAGAAAGCCACTAAAAATGCCTCAGCAATCAACACTGAAGCTCCCCAGACGAGTCCAGCAACGACTGCAAAGTCAAAGCGTAAAATATTTAGAGAGGTGGTCTTATGCTGGAGAAACAAAAGTAAGAAAATGTTCATTCCAAAGAGGATGTTAATTTTGCTCTATATATGTCTATCCAGGATAAATCTTTGCTTGCAGTAACTGTAACTGCTGTTGTTCTCTTTCAGACTACTATTGTGTGGAAAGTGCAAAGGTAGCCCCAATGGAGCTGGAACCTGGAACAGGAAAGTGGGAAAACATATGCAAAGGTGGGAAAATGCCGGAATGACATTTCATAGAGGATGTTAATCTGTCATCTCTGTCTAAAGGATGAATCATTGCTGAAAGTATGTTTACTGTTGTTTTCTTTCAGACTATTACATCTTCTGTGTGGAGAAAAGATAAAAACCTCCCTACTCTGATAGCCATACAGTACTTAAATCATTACACACACATACACACACATCATACACACACACACAAACATATATAATATACATGTATATATGTAATATATTAAAGCAATGAAAACATATCATAATCTGTGGTTGTGTGTCTTTCATACACAAGAGAAATTATGACCCCCAGAGTGCAAGTTGCCAGAGTTTGGCAGGAGCTACAAGAAACCTGGGGATGTGGGTATTGACTGCCTTGACCATGTGTAAAGAATATACTTAAGTTATTAATACAGTAAAATATAGTAACTAGCAATTTGCAACTGCCCCAATTTACATGGACTCACTAAAAGAAGAGTAGGTTAAGACTAGGTCCTTATTCCACCTATTTCTTGTCTTCTCTCTCTCTTTTTGTTTATTTCACATTTTTTTACACCTTACTTATGTACTGCATTTTGAAATGTACAAGGGAAAAAAATGTTGTGAAAAAAGCCACCCTTTACCCTGTCCCCTCCCCCTGCTGTGAAAATGTGGCAAGGGGGCGTGCAGCTCTAGCCTGACAAGCTAGAGCTGCTATAACATCAAAATAATTTTGGATAAGTGTAGGTGTTGGCTATTTATATAGGCAATACCTTTAAATTCACATGCATGAACTGGAACTTGCACTTGGTGTTACAGAGGACTGCCGTTGCGTTTTGAAACAGTGTGAATATCACAGGTTAGGTAGAGGCTGCATGTGTAGCAGAGCGGTACAGAAAAGGCCAAAAGCCATATCACTGTATACTGACTACGCCACCCTGGTGGCTCATGTCTCAGGGAATCTTTAGGAGATTACACTTCTAATGAAATAACCACATCTTCACAGCACCACCGAGGCATGAATTCCATAATAAAAGTTTATTGAGCAGAAATAAATTTGATGGCAGACACCTGAAACAGATGCAAAACGTTAGAAAAATACAAATATTTGTTATGCTTGAGTGTGTAATATCTAGCAGGCTAGCGTGTATGACTCAAGTGTACGCACGTGCACACATGCACGCAAACAGTATGAAAGTGATTCAAAGGTGACCCACAGCAAGCAAAACTCAGTAACACTAAACATACACAGGTCCACTATCAGGTGACTAGCCCCGCTCAGAACATCGCTGCCTGCCAAATGAATAAATGAAAAGATTACAACACAAGAAGACGAAGATATCCAAACCAAAAACAACAAAGACAAAAACAGTCCAAACAAAACCAAGACAAGAGAGCAGCACGACCCACATTAACAACCAAGACTGGGCTGGGCCACACTACCTTGAGAAACATTAAGTCAGATGCAGCCCAACACTGTTGCCATCAATAAAAAATTTGCACCTACCCCAACTGAAGCAAGTACGCAACACAACGCAGTGTTGCACAGTGCTGCTTGATCTTGAATTCTCCTCTTTAGGAGGAACTAGGAGTGCCATGGTCAGAACCAAGGATTCCAAAACTAGCTAGAGCTATTGGCGTCAGTAGGCCTTTTTTTTACTGGGGCACCTACTCAAGTAAATATCAGCTATGTGTCGTGGAAAACCACCTTGATGCTTGAAAAACCCCACAAATCAATATCCTAACCCACCCAACACACTTGGTCCAAACCAAGAACTCACTGTTGGAGTAAAGTTGTTGACGAAGACTTTATTCACAATACCAGCAAAGTATACAAGAGACAATTGCCCCAAAGTATAAGTGCTGAGCAGTGTGAAGGAGATCCGCTGCAGAGAGGATACCGTTTACCTTGAGAGTTGATCAGGCTCTGACTGTCCCTTCCAAACATCTACCTTTTATGTTACTAGAATCACCCAGAGGCCTCCCCTGAACCACCTGCATCATATTAATTAATGCAGGAGGCCTCGGTCCTGTTCATATTGGTGGAATTCCTCACCCATCCGGTTATTTAAAAAAAACTATTATTCTTCCTTGCTGGGCGTTTCAGTCTGACATGTACTTCCTTACGCTGGGCTCTTATTTTGATGTATACTTCTTATGTTGGCTATTATTTTTATGATTTATATTTTCCTCATGTAATCAGGACCCATCTACACCATGGTTCTCATGTGAACAGCATCTATTCGTATCATGGTTCTCATGTGAACAACACCCATTGAACAGCGGATCCCCCTCACTGCCACATATCATGGTGTCCACCCAATGCATAACATTCTTCAAACATGTCATAGTATCCACCCAAACTGAGGTATCTCATGCACAATACATGTCATAGAATCCACCCAGATCTAGGTATCCCAGGCTCCGAAGCATCTTCCTGCATTAAATCTTGTCTGTTGAACTTTTCAGGGCCTTATGTTCTCTGCTTGAACTACCGAAGTCTCTACTCTCTTTCTCTCTCTCTCTGCCTGAACTGCTTCGGCCTTCTGGGTTACCATTAACATGTTACAAACCACCCTTCTTTCTTATCTTAGTATAAGCATTGCACTCTCAAGTTAATATTGTATATACCAGAATACTATATTCTTTATGATAATAATTTCCACATATGCTCCAGAACAAAAATGTTTAAAGATTTTAGAAACGAACTAGATTATTTGGCAGATCATTTCAAACTTCTATCACCTCTACTTTATAACTAATCTTCCGACTGGTTTGGGACATTTTCACAGACATTCTATCTGTGAATGCATGATAGGCGGCCTGAGAGATGATGTAAGGTAGCGCAAAATTTCTGCAACAACTAACAATACAACATTTAAACGAACCCGTTATACGGTGGACTAAAACAGTATTGAATTACCTCTCTAGATTAGGGCTGAAACGATTACCTAGATTACTTCGATTACAAAAATATTCATTTATTCATTCAATATTCATTTGCCTTGGGGCTCATTAAATTCCTATCAACAAAGTTAATCTTTTTGCAAAGTATCTTCTATGATATCAGTCGCGTTTCATGGCCTACTACTATTAAGGTCCGGAATTTTATCATTGAAGGGCATTCGAAGATATAAAGCAGTGTGGTTTCTTTTGTTGTCTATGGCGATGTCTGAAAACCAAACTCACGGCGGGTAAAAGTTAGAAAATGTGTTCATTTGTTTCATAAGGAGGACAGCGTGGCGCGCAGTGTATAGCCTATACTGTACCTGGCCGACCATTAATTAACGTCAAAACTCCAACACCTGGACAGAAAACATCCTAAGGTTAACTGCAGTTCACTAAACGGAGTTTTAAAGTTGCGTAAATGTTGACTCTAACCAATTTACGAGGGGCTAATATGAACACTAGTAAGAAAGAGCAGTAGGCTATTTGTGATTATTTGCTGTAGTAATGAATAAGCATGATGGTAAGTATTAAACCAGCAAATGCACCAAGGCCTCATGCCATCCGCTCTTCATTCGCTCCACACGCGTGCGCATGGACACTCCGTCTCCGTTCTCCGTCTCTCTTCTCCCTCCCTTGCACGTTCACGTATTCTTCATTTTTAGACGATTTGTTGCAGTTTGTAATGTGTGAGTTGAGATGAGACGTCTGAGCTCTCATTAAGAGACTGTCTTTGTTAATATGGCCATACATTCAGCATCAGCATGCATTAAAACAAGCGGTGCAATAGTCTTTTTGTGGATGGGGGATGTGTGTGTGTGTGTGCGTGTGTGTGTGTGTGGGGGGGTGCCCTAGTAAATCCTAATTCCTAGTGACGCCCCTCAAGACTTGTGGTAATTCGAACCCTGCTACTAAGGCCTCTTGATGGCTAGTGGCTAGACGTACCGGCTGAGCAAAACTATTTGCTACCGGTAGGATTTCTAGTCGTCTGCAAATGTGGCTACTGCGGCTCTGCAGTTAGATATTATGCGTCATGGACTATGCTGGCTGATACAACTCCAATGCCATAGATGGCAAGCGTGAGCAAACTTCGTCTAAACGAGGAAATTGCTGTTGTGTAAACAGCACACATTACGGATGTAAGACTACTCATTTGAAGGCTGCTTCTTGTTGGATGCCTCACATCGAGTTGAAAATAAATATTTTTTTGTTCTGGAAACTGTCTGTTCTGGAAATCTGTCAGTTTTAGTTGCGGTTTATTGTACCTCACTGCCGCTGCCATTTCTCCGTAAACCGTCCGTGGAATATTTTCTTTGATACAAATTGTACAATTTTGTGTCTAACGTTAGTATGGAGATGGTGTTGGCAGACAAATCGTCTGACAATGCGCCAAGTACATCTGAGCCTTTGTCGGCTTTTATGTTGGCGAAGATAGAACGCAACAGACAACGTGCGCTGATGTTGAGACAAGCACGATTGGCTAGCCGACCGTCTTCAGCATTGGGAGAAGGTAAACTAATCCATCTTGACTAAACGTGTGCACATCCGTAATTTTAAGGTGTTGAAAACTTTGTGATGTGGTGTATTTTGACTAACTACCGTAACGTACCTTACATCTTTTAGGCGGGACATGTGCAAAAGTCGCGAAGACAGTTGATTCGGGAGCAGGATTTTTCATTGAAGAAGATGATGAAGATGGAGATATAATCAAGAAAGTGACCCAGCAACCAGGTAGGGAAACTCAGTGTTCAGTACTAGTCTAATGTTTTATGTCTGATCCTTTGTACTGCATATGTTAAAGCCTGCTTTGAAACCGTTCAAGAAGTTGGTTAGTATTGCTATAGAGAGAGAGAGATGTTTTCTAATGTGATATTGTGAATTCTCATGGCTGATGTTGAAGCAACACTAAGGTTTTTTTTAGTGCGAAACTGGTAAACAAGCTAAAAGGCACACACAATTTTCCAAAAGCATGGCATGCAGCAGGTTTTCTTTTGTTTTGTGGTGGTTTCCTATCCTGCACCCAGAACAGCACTGTACATATTTTGGATGGCTATTGGCAACAACACAGTTTGATATAGCAAATAATGGTGAATTGTTACACTGTGTTGCTTTTACTGAACGTTGTTTTATATTTTGCAGCTCCGGTAATCGAATCTGACTATTTGGTGTGTGAGGAGTGTTCCAAGCCTTTTATGGATTCTTATCTGAGCAATAGTTTTGACGTAGCAGTATGTGACAAGTGCAGGTAACCAGACACATTCATTCTAAATAATCAAGGTCAGTCCATGTTTGTTTATTTTACCTTGTTGGGGTTAAAATCCACACACATCTTACTTAGACAACACCATATGAAGAATGCATCTGTGTGTGTGTGTGTGTTTGTGTGTGTATGTGTAAGGAGTTATCCATCTTCACACATGAAAATAATGAAAATATAGGTTAAGGTTACACACTGCATATGTTGCTTGTCTTTCAGCATAACTTGCTGCATGTTTGGTCTTATTGGTGTTTTAGGGATGCAGAAGTGAATCACAAGCTCATCTCTCGCACAGAGGCAAAGCAGAACTACTTACTCAAGGACTGTGATCTGGACAAGAGGGAGCCACCACTCCGTTTCGTTCTCAGGAAGAACCCGCACAACCCTCACTGGGGGGACATGAAGCTTTACCTCAAACTGCAGGTATTCTCACACCTTTACTACTTGGTTCACCAAATCATATTTTGTTAAAATGTGAGTGGTCCCGGTGGAGTCTCCCTGTTTTGACCTGGAGTGGCTGTGTGTTCAGGTGGAGAGGCGCTCTATGGAGGTTTGGGGCAGTGAGGAGGCGCTTGAGGAGGCTAAGGAGATCCGTGAGGAGAACCGAGAGGTTCAGAAACAAAAACGCTTCAACAAGAAGGTCAAAGGTAATGATAAAACTTCCTTGATCCACCATGCCGTGGTCTTGGTATTCAGTGCATTTGTCAAATGCTACTTACTTGTTCAGACAACTTGTACTTTTAATGAAATACACCGATACTCATAGTGTTTTGCATTGCACCGTTTTGTTTTGCTGGTGCACTTACACAGTCAGTAAGTGTACCTCAAGCTACTCAGTGTAAATAACCAGTGTCTCCTTGGCAGAGCTGAGGAAGGCAGTGAGGAGTAGCATGTTCCGGAAGGACACTAGCGTGCACCAGCATGAGTATGGCCCTGATGAGCTGGTGGATGAGGAGGAAGACCTCTACAGGAAAACCTGCACTACTTGTGGTCATCAGCTCACCTTTGAAAAAATGTAGCCTCCATCTGCCATCAACTGATTATATGATGGAAGACCTTCAGCTTGGACCAGCACTTCATGTGCAAGAGGACCACATTCATGCCCACCTGCTGTCAGAAGGGCACTTGTGTTAGGAAAACGTACATCTCAGGGAGCATATCTAGTTTTTATCTCCAGAACTGACCATCAACTTTCCTTTCATCTTTTTCACACTCCAAATGGAATCCAAGGGATCATTTCCCTCAGAAGATTTAGCCAATATATTAGAGTATCCTTTCTAAGGTCCTTGGCAGATTGACTTTCTTCAGTTAAGCAAACCTTCTGTAATGGGACCACATTCAGCTATGGAATAAAAAAACCTTGTCATGTTCAGAAGGGCAGCAGAAGGTATTATTGGACATTAAAATTATTAATGATGATGAAAGTAAGTTACAAGTATATGGCTAAATGGTTGTTGGTACTTAAGAGAAATATACATGTTTTCAACTTGTCACTCTTTTTTTATGTCAGATAGTAGTTGTTTGGAGTAGAACTCTTGCCGGAGCCCATTCCAATGCTACAAAGATTTGGTTTTCAGTTGTACCTCTAATGCGATGCCACTAGATGGCGATGCAGAGCTGTTTCTAGACTTTCGAGGACTGGTCGCTCTGCCAATGTGGATCGATTAGCGCTTCTTTTTTTCTTTTTTTTTTTTTTGGTCAAAGACTAGGATTAATCCATTTACAAGAAACTGACCAGTTACTTTTTACAGGATGCCTGCTGAAAAAACACCCATTGCCTGTATTTCATGATTTTCTAAATAATGAGATCAAATAAATCAAGTTAAAGATCAATGGAAATGCTGTTGATGTTGATTATGGCAGCACAAATGTATATTTGCATTGGTTAAATGTGTTAAGTTGTTCTCAGCTGCAACACCTATGTATCCTTACTTCCTACATCTTTTCAGTCTGACCTGGGCTCACAGGACCCCCACATATACTTTAACCTTGCAGCACCTCACACCAGGCAGTAGGCATGCGGTAACTCAGATGTTGTACAGAATCCATTGACTGTTGACTGAGACATTCTTCAGGGGAGCTCAGTTTCAGATGCATTTTCTAGTTTACAAGCAGTGGGCAAACTGCTACCAGAGCTGCATTCCATTTTTTTCTCAAACCTCTGCACTCGATCTCTTCACAGAGGAGCATCTTACTTACACAAAAAGGAAAGTCACATCTTTAAAAACATACGGATTTTAGGACGATAACAAGGAATTCATAGGAGAGGGATTGTATGATTAACTTCCATGGAATTGCTTCTGATTTAAAGACACTGTCAAGGTGTAATAAAAGTTGATGTGATCGAGTATGTGTTAGTTTGTGGTATTGAAGATATCCCCTGGAACTCTTTATATCTTGCCAAATTCTTTGACTAGTTAGGAGCCTTTTACCTTCTCAGACTTTAAACATGGCACACCTCTCTTCCATGTTCCAAGATGAGTAGGAGGCAAACACACACAAATTATTCTGTTTACTACCTTCATTTTACGGATTAGGCCTGAAATCCTCCATATAACTTTGATTCACTGATGGTGTTTTTTTCTAGTGATTGTAACTCTTCCCCTGCCTAGGGCCTGGACACTGTTGTGCCAACTGAAGAGAGCTGTGGAAAATGAAACAGGCCTGAATTATATTTAAATATAATGAGGACATGGCTGGTGTATGAGCTGAGTATACCAAAGCCGCCAGGGCCTGTCATGGATGTCACACATACCGTGAATTATTGATGACAGCTCTTCATCATCCTCTGCTTTTTTAGGCACTTGTTACCCAGAGTACAACCAAAGGGCAGGACAATAAATAATATCAAACATGACTGTCAAACTTATTGTCCCTGATAGGGTAGGATGGAGTGTGTAGTGTAGAAGATCAAACGGCAAGACTTCAAGCTGACTTCCAGTAACCACCCAAGATTAAACTTCTATACAAAGGAATTTATGTTGCAGTGTTGATGGTTTGGTGGTGGGGGTGTGGCTAGAGATGTGACAGTCATGGGGTCATGTGACCACGGTCTGTCTCTACAATCGGCCAGTGTGGTCTCTCACAGAGCCAGATTAACCAATTCACATGCAAGTTATTTTTTGTACATGCTTTCAGTTACATACATTTGAGTTGCATATATTTTCTTTTTATGTGCAATTATCTCACCCATTGCTCATACGTTTGGAATCAAGGTAGGTTTATGAAAGGGGGGAGATTTGTTTAAAATAGAAATGATGACCTCAGTAACTTTAGCTGTTATGAACCTGTGGCATTAACCTTATGAACAGGCATACCGTTTACTCCATCAGGAACTGAAATCTTTATTTGGGTTTCAAATAAAATCATATCTCATCACATAAACACTGATTTCAATTAACCTAATTAAACATTGCTCAGAAGTTTGTTTATAAAGCCACGCTTGAGGCATTCATGATTTGAAACTCATTGTTCAGCATTCTCAAAGTTTACGCCAGGAGATATTCTTGGAAGAGCTGGGTCTTCACGAGTTTCTTGAAGGTGGAGAGGGAGAGATGGAGAGATCAGTTGATCTGGTAGCACTTGGGAGGTCATTCCACCAGCGCAGAACTAGATATGAGAAGAGTCTGGATTGACCTGCACAAGGTGTTGGCCATGCAAGAAAACGTTCCTTAGAGGAGCGAAGCGGTCGTCGGGTGACATAGGGCTTCAGGAGAGAATTCAGGTAGATGGGAGCAGAGCCATCATTCACCCTGAAGGCCACAATAAGTGCCTTGAATTTAATGCGAGCAGCCAAGCCAAGTTCAATGAACAGAGGTGTGACGTGTGCCCTTTTTGTCTGGTTAAAGACCAGACGTGCAGCTGCATTCTGGATCATCTGTAGCGGTCTCACCGCACAGGCTGGTAGGCCTGATCGGAGGACATTGCAGTAGTCAAGCCAAGAGATAACCAGGGTCTGTACCAGGAGCTGGGTTGCGTGTTGGGTTAGGTACAGCCTGATCTTCCTTATGTTGAATAGGGAAAAACGGCATGACCGAGCTACAGAGGCAACGTGATCTGCAAAGGTCAGTTGGTCATCAATCATGACACCTAGGTTTCTTGCCACTTTGGTGGGAGAAACAGACAGGGAGTCGATCTTGATACTGATGTCGTTTGATGACATCTGATGTTTGGCTGGGAGGATCAGCAGTTCAGTTTTTGAGAGATTTAGTTGGAGGTGGTGTCCTTTCATCCATGCAGATATATCAGAGAGACAGTCCGAGATCCGTGTTGACACCGTGGAGTCATCAGGCGGAAAGGACAGATAGAGCTGGGTATCATCAGCATAGCAGTGGTACGAGAAGCCATGGGAGTGGCCTAAGTCGCTAAGTAGCTCTAGGGGAGTCAGGCCCTGAACAATTGATAGTTAACAAAATGTAAGTTGCTTTGGATAAAAGTGTCTGCTGAATGCATAAATGTAGTGTAATGGCTAGGCTAATAATTTACTTGATGAGTAGAGGCCTCCACTATCATAATAGGGACAGCTATTACTGTGGTGAGCTAGCAGGAACCAGGAATCTGGGGCAGGATGCTTTCAGTTGATCTCACAGCACTGTGACCCCATATTTCCCTCATTTCTATCAACGCTCAAACACTGACACACACAGTACAAGCAATACAATACAGTTCTGCATTACCAACGATTTTACATCGATTCTCCTTTGAGTGCTAGCACCAAGGCTGTTTGTGTCTCTGTGGCAGTGATGCCATCTAGATCTTCTACATGATCACCATACATAAGTAGAAGTTGTTCTCAGTGTATGAGGATCAGTTCGTTGTAAATGTTTGTCGTCTCCAAATCCATCCATCGACATTTATTTTATGGTTTCCTCAAATGGGGAATCCAAAAACACCAGCCCCTTCAGCACCGTTACTCAGCCACAGGTTGGCTGGCACCCCCAATCATGAAACTTAAGCCGTTCCCAAATTTTATGACAACTCATCTTGCCTTCTGACATACCAAGCAATGATATATTGGCACGTTCTCCCAAAGCATCTCAAAATTAGCACAATGACAGTAGATTAGATACGGCATCTGTAGGGAGACCAGGGCTGTTCTGTTGTGTTTCTTCACACATAGACCTACATTGTTTTGTAAACAATATAGAAGTTTTTATTTGCACTTCAGTATGTGAGCTGGCCTCTTAATTTTGACATTATAGGGGTTATCTGAGAGGCTCTGCTACCCAACACAGAATCCAGACGCTAAATTCCATCTACTCATATAACCAAAACTTCTCACATGCTCTATCCCTGTCTTTGTGTGTTTATGTCTGTGGGCTGGGGGCTGTCTCATGGTCTTGGCTGCTTAAATTACTGTCTCCTCTATTGACTATTGATAAACTGCAACACATTTGCCTGATCTGCCACGTTTGTCTCTAGTCTCCAACCCTGCTTGCTTGTGTAATATCTGTATTCTCTTGTCCCCCTGCCATCCCAAACACACCCACACCCACACAGTAGAACTTTCTGTTGATTTGTACCTCTCTTTGTCTGTCTGTCTCTCTTTCTCTCTGTCAACATCTGTAAAATGTATTCACTTTCAGTCTCTCTCTCTCTCTCTCAGCCTGCCTGCTGTTGTGGTAAAGACAACTGCCACTCTGATTCACCAGTTATCAAAGGTCAGCGTAGAGCCAGCCCTTTACCAGAGGTCAGCAGGCCACCGAGCCATCTCGGTGGCAGTATGTGCCGTACTCGTATGACTGAAGTGGCGCTGCGGCCGAATCCCTGGTTTATGGAGGTTGCATATGTACAGTGTTTGGGATGTCTCTCCAGTGATTCACTGTCCCTCTCAGAACCGGCAGCAGATCTGAATGCCTTCCTCGGGGGTAAGATTGCATATTTGAAATGTGTTATTTATGTGTTTTGCTTTATATAAATTATGGCATGTAAGAGTAGTGACTTGGAAAATGACCCGTATCTGTGGATGTACATATTGATACCTATTTTATGTACCTATAATATATATCATAATTATATACCTATAATTTTTAAATTGACAAAGATATGAACTTTTACAAGGCTTACAGATTAAAGGTTTCCATTTGAACATTTTGGTAGCAGTCAGGATTGAGTGTGTTTATTTTATTTGGGGTAAGGAGGTTAGAGAGAGAGAGGGGTGGTATATGCAAAGGCACTTACTTTGATAAATGGTGTTCATGATTTACCACCTGCTGTTTGATAGGGCCCACAGTAAGTAACTGATCTCAGCACTGCTTGCGTGAGGGGCGTCCACATTTTAAATAGCTGCCTAAATTTATCCTCTTTGTGGAGATCATTTAAACCTGAACATGGACACGTTTATCAAGAGAAGACTAAATGACAACCAGAATAGTAAAGTGCATAATTTGGAGGTTGACTGAGTTTGGAGGTCGATTCAACAGGTTGCAAGTAGCCACTATAAACATTTGACATCAAAATGTTTACATGTGCATGTGCGTCTCGACAGTGGTGGATAGGAGTATGAGTGTGTGTGTGCTCACACATGCTCTGGTACTCTGTTGTGATATGGCAAATTCCACCCAACCCTTCTCCATTCGCTGTGGCTACATGTGTGGCCAAGTCCCGCCCTCTTTGAAGAACATAGTCATAGAGGGACTCTAGGGTAAGGGGGCACAAATTGTAGAATCCTTTTCACAAGCACAGCATCGTGACTCTTAAAATCAACTCAGTTGTGAGGATGGTTTTTACTTAATTCTCACCAAATTTGTAGTGGCGCACTTCTTTTTTTCTGTGGTGAGGCCCTGATCTTCCTGTCACTTGTGAATGGCCAACTGGACTAGGGTGCCACAGGCATTGGGCATTTCACTCTAATAAGAGCCTGCAGCTGTTCTCCGGGGCTAACAGAGCATTGATAACATTTTCTCTTCAACAAATGTTTCCAGTCTGCAGTCCTGTGCCAGCCCACTCCTACAGAGAAACATATTATGATCTTTGGAAAGAATTGTTCTTTCACTAATGTAAATACGCAACATCACAAAAATAATCATTGTGTCATAGGCTATGTCACTTGAGCAAATTAGTCAGAATTATTTGGAATGATGTCAGATGGTATTACGGTGAACAGGTGCTCACAGGGTGCTATTACATAGGGTGATTGTTTTGAGGATTGTTCAAAAGATGAAAAGCATGATGTAATTTCTGTACTGAGCTGCATTTTCATTCTAGTCAACAATAAAACTAGAATTTGTTTTGTTAGCACTTACTTGTTTTTGTGTTAAAGATTTTATTTGATAGCATACCATACAGTTTTAGTCATGTATTTAGACAAGTGTTTCATGGTGATTTGGCTCTCCTTTGCATGGCTGTGTACATGAGTCAAAGCTATTTAAGATTCATGATGACTAATTATAATAGTAATTTAATGTAAAATTAATTTACTTTCGCATGTACACTTTCTTTCCCGTGCAAACCAATGGCTACACACATGTAACAAATGTGTCATCTGAAATTAGGCTCATGCGTAACGCCGACAACTGTGGCCAAGAACAGCAGTGAGGTGTGAGCAGTCCAGTGAAAAACACTGACCTACCACTTTGCACAGAGGAACCAGTGCGCTCCCCCTCTTTCTCTCTCTCTCCCTCTCTTCCCCCCTTTCTCTCTCTGTCTCCCTCTGTCACCCACGCAGATTTTTGCCCGCTGGTGTCAGACAACATCACCAGAAACAAAAGACCCCGTGGCACTACGGGTGTAAGACGCAAAGGAAAATGGAGACACTTCAGACAACCATCAGCCACATCGGGGAGACGGCACCTTACAATAAGCCCATAACAGACGAAAAGAAGCAGAAAAGTATTGACAGTCGTACTGACGAATCAAATTATGTGGATCTAAACAATCTTGTAGACGTGAAATCGGATGGCACAAAAACCGTCAAAGTTACTTTTACGGGTGAAGGTAATCAGTTGGCAATATTCAAATGTCAGAGTGACACGTCAACCGTGGGTGACGGAAGCCCTGGCAAACGTAAGGAAAAAGGCAATATCAGTGAGACCCCGTCTAAGGACTGTCACAAGGATCATTCGAAGGACGCCAGGCTGGGACAGCATGACAGCGTGAACTCTTCACCGACTAACGACGATGAACTTTCAAACGCTGACATGCCTACCACGGAGACTGACCCTCAAACCGAACTCATCCTGCAAGATTATAATCCACAAAATGTTTCTTGCGAAAGCGAGGAGCTGCACTACACGGACATGTACTTGAATAGTCAGAGTGAATCGGAAGATGGCTCCAGCAGCGTGGTGTTGTCTGATCAATGTACGCTTAATACCTATGCAGATGAATCTCATTATATCACAACGCACGAAATTCAGCTGACTGAATTAGACCATGATGTGGACTACGAAATCGGTCGCGGCCCTTGCTGGGATTATGAGGATACCAATCTTGTGTACTCATTTGTGGATTATGCGTCTTTTGAGAGCGACGAGACGACGGAGGGGACATTGATTCTGGATGGCAGAATTGGTAAAACAAAAATCACCAAAGCGCACTCGGTTAATGCGGGCCAATGTGGTACTGGCGGAACAGCTGTCAGCACCGAAAGTGATGTGTGTGAGTGTGACTCTGATAAATGTGCGAGTTCAGATGAAAGTGTGTGTAAAAATCCCAACGGGGGCGAGAGCGCGGGGAAAATACACCTGTCGATCAAAACATCCTCTAGGAATATAAATGAGTCCAACAATTTCCCACAGAATGAAAACATCTGTTATCGTGCCCGAAATCCTGGTGAGAGGGGTCAGTACTTTTTCAGGGGCTCGGACTCGAGCAGGGAAGCCGTGTTTGACCGGGCACACTATTTTATCCCGGCGCCCGGCCGCCAGCATTTGGCCCCTCAGTTAAAGGGAAAAGATATGAACGAATACTCCAGCGGCGCTTCAAGTTCAATCAGCGAGCTAGATGACGCCGATAAGGAGGTTCGCAATTTAACGGCTAAATCATTTAGGAGTTTGGCATGCCCTTACTTTGATGCAATCAATTTGAGCACATCTAGTGAATCTTCCATGTCAGAACATGGAATAGGCTTTAACAAATGGTCAGCTTTTGTAGATCTAAATTATGGTAACATGACACAGGCACGTGAAAAGCGTCTGATTTCCCACAGAAGTTCAACTTTTGAAGTGAACAAGAATGCACAGTGCAAAACCATAAATGGTGTGGCTAATTTAAAAACGCCTCAAACAAAGACTTGTTCCCACAACAATAACAAGCAGTCCCGGTCGAATATCCAAAAGGAGTCTTCTGCTACAAAGAAAATCGAAATCAGAGGGCAATATGATAATCAGGGTCAGGGTGAAATGATCACTCTGACAGAGACGTTAAACTTCAGATGCAATGTTGAAGCGGGACAACCAACGCATAAAAGGCGCGCAAAATGCGTAGAAAATACCGCAGGATCACGTTCCGCGGATGAGGTTACCAGCATCATGCCATCGAGACCAGGGAGTGAGGCTGCCAATCCACACATTGACTGTAGCGACACTATGGAAGATACACACAAGAAGGCTATTTTTGCCTCTAGTCTTTTAAAAAATGTTATCTCTAAAAAGATGCAGTTTGAACAAGAACGCAAAATGGAAAGAGGGGAGATTCGCGACACGCACCCCGCTCAGTCACCTTGTTTCCAGACTAAAGACGCGGACATATCAAAAGATTCTCCCCAGTGTAAAGTTTTGCAAAGACAAACGTCTGAAACAGATTCAGGACTTGTTGCTGTCAATGAACTGAGTGAAGTGGTTGACACTTCGTCAAATATCGACACCATGGAGCAGCTTGGACAATGCGGAACAGTTTCTACAGCGGATTTAACGCCGGACTCTCCACCCGATGACGTCGCCCATAAGTCCGACAAGGATATATGTGAAAGGAAGATGTCGCTTGGTCAGAGCCAGAACAGTGCCTTCAAATCCTGGAAGGACGGTGAAGAAAATGTGGAAGCAAGGAATGACACAGAAGAAAATATTACAGAAAGGTCTCCTCCGACACCCGAGGTTTTGAAGCAGGAGAGTCTATCAGTTAGCGGCAAATCAACTAAAATGTCGCACTTGTATGTACCAAGCTCACAGCTTCTCTCTAAAGACAAGGAGTGTGAACAACAGACACAAAGTAAAAATACACCCGATGCCGTCATGGAACAGGGAGAGGGCGAGCGCAAATACCACAACTCTAGGAAGCCTTGTGTCATGGAAAGCTCTGCAGCATCACAAATCAAAAAGGCACCCGAAATAAAAATAAGATTACGTAGCGTAAAAGAGAACAAGAACAATCCCTTTAACATAGCCAGTCTCCTAACCCCCAATATCGGTTTCAGTTCCACATATCCCCCCAAATTTGCGTCTGAATCAAAATATCCACCGTCAGAAAAAGTGCCCCATTTCATGGTTCGCGATATTAGAGAGCCCAAAGGGAAATTTCAAACACCGATTCACCAAGTACGCGACGTGCGTAAACTGGTCAAAAGTTCCTATAGGTTTGTGTCACTAGAAAATACAGAAAACAAAGCGGCCACACCGGCTTCTCTTCTCAGAGAGGATAAAGTTTTAAAAAAGGAACCGGATAAAAAGTCTTCTCAGTCACCAATGGTCATTAAATGCCATTCTGTAAACACAAATAACATAAGTAAGCCAGGCACCGAGGCACCAAAAAGAGGACAAATAGAGTGCACAACAGAGTCTGATAGATTATCACCGAAACAAACGTCGGACTGTATTAAGAATGAAAGTGCATTTGCAAGTCGGTCTATGGGTAGAACTCCGTGCGTAAAAATGCCTTATGGTGACCAAACCGAAGCAAAACTAGAAACTAAAGCAGCGAAACAAAGACAGGATAAAACAATCGAAAGCATGGAAAAGAAATCCGAATCTAAAGTAACAAATCAGGCGGCTCTGGAAAAGTTAAAGGCTGCTGTTAAAACAATGGAACAACTTTACGTTTTTGACCGTAATGAGTGGAAGCGCAAGACACAGGCGCCACGTCCTGTCACAGACAGTCACGTGTTATCCCTTATTACAAGTGAAGAACAAGGTGGTCCAGCTAAGCATGAAACTGAGGATGATCTCGTAAAAGGCACTGAAAACGACAGGGCAGGGAGCTCCATTAGAAACCCTTCAGGGTTGGGCAGCACTTTGCAGACAGCTGTGGCTCAATCAACCGAAGATAAGGTGAACTTGAAATCATCCACATCTTACCAAGAAGATATAAGTACTACTAAAACATCTGCTGTGCATGGTGAAAGGTTCAATAACAAATGTGTGTTCAATTTTGGCAGTAGTATAAAAACACCTGTCAGTAGTGGCCCAGCGAAAATTTGCGTTAGACAGACTTGCTCTGTTCCACAGGGTGCTTCGACCTGCAAATCTATAGCTCCTAAATTTCAAAAAGTCCCACTGTCCTTAAAAATCACTGCCCCTAAAAGAGATGCAGAGGACAAGGGGGTGTCCAAACGTGCCGAAAGCCCCTTCCAGGCCCAGCCCATCAAGCCTGCACCTGCTGAGACTGAGAACTACCTGACCATCCCTGTTAAGGCTTGCACCACAGACACACTGACATCCTCTGCCCCCAGCAGTGCCAGTGGGAAGCCAGGTCCCTCCACGGTCTCTGGTCAACTTGGAACATCCAGCCACAGCCAGCAGCAGCCCCTGCAGCGCTCCCCCATCATAATGGAGTCATGGGCCCCTGACAGCCCCACTAGTACTACAATCTATCACC
Organism: Tenualosa thibaudeaui; assembly: GCA_027481765.1. Lineage (NCBI taxonomy): Eukaryota > Metazoa > Chordata > Actinopteri > Clupeiformes > Clupeidae > Tenualosa > Tenualosa thibaudeaui. Next base: position 10,405,163 of record JAIFZK010000017.1, on the reverse strand, counting down.
ATTCCCTCCCCATCCCCTTCACTCCTGCAGGGCCTCAGGTCCTCTGCATCTCCCCCTCCCTAGTGCCCACTCTGACTGAGCCCATTAAGCAGCAACAGCAGCAGCAGCAGCAGCAGCAGACCCAGAAGAAGATGTTGCTCGACCCTACCACAGGTCACTACTACTTGGTGGACACCCCAGTGCAGCCGGCCACCAAGAGGCTGTACGACCCCGAGACGGGCCAGTACGTGGATGTGCCTGTGCCCCCTCCCCAGCCCCTTACACCCGTCCCCATGCCCATCTCACCCCTTGCACTCAGCCCTGGCACCGCCTTTGCCCCAACGTACATGATCTACCCCGGCCTAATGGCCTCCCCCACAGCCTTTACCACTCGCTCCCTCTCGTCCTCCACACAGTCTGAGGGGGACGGTGAGAGAACGCAGGGCAAAGACACACAGGTGCGGCCGGGTGCAGGGGTAAGCAGCCTGTCCGGCGCACGTCCTCCGGATCACTCCCAGGTGGGTGGTGGGATTTCCGGTGGCCCTGGCGGGAAGCCAGTCATCAGCATAACGACACAGCAAGGCCCACGCATCATCGCCCCACCCTCGTTTGATGGAACCACCATGAGTTTTGTTGTGGAGCATCGATAACTGGTTTCCAACTTGTGAGTAATGTTTCCGCCCTTATTGTTATTCTAATGTTGCATTGATGTTTCATTTATAGATTTATCCATTTAAAGATACAGTCAGTATTTCTGGAGAAAAGCTGATCATTTAGCCTATAGCCTCAAAAACCATCAATTTAGCCTATCACCTCCCTTCCATGCTTGAATCTGTATTGATTGGCTGTACTTGTGGACTTGGTTCGAGTCACAGAATAATTCTTAAGTTGCAGAGCTAGTGCTGTGTATAAACACTGTGTTTTGGATGTGAGCACAGTGAATAGACAGCAAGACAAGGTGCAATTGACTGAACTTCACAAGAAGAGAATTGGATTGGTTCACTCTTGTCCTGCACCTTTAGGTAACGAGAACAGCTATTTTAATTAATTAATTAGCTATTTGCAATTGCATATACAGTGAAGTGTTTGAACAAGCTTGGCAGATGGAAGAGTCCATCATCATCATTCATAAGGTGAATACAGCATGTGAGGGAGGGACAGGAGACAGACTGACTAGTCCACCTCAACTAAAACCCGTGGAGTATATTTTAGTAATTTGGTGGGGCTTTGCCAGTAGTTCCTCTGCTGAAAATACTGATTGAGATGAGTTGGGATTTCATCCTGACGCCTCTTTGACAGCACCATGAATGATAAGCTCTATGTCTGCCGTGACGCCAAACCGTTCAGAATAAGTTATAGATAGACTGTCTATCCTTAGCAGTCCGTATTGGCATGGGCAGCGTATTGAGGTCGACATGAATGTCACTCCAATCGTTCAGTGCAGCCTGGCGCACTAAAAGACTCGTTTTCTGCAGTGGATCTGCTGTCCAGCACCTTGTCTGACGACCGTGTTTGCACTGTAATGCAATAAAAGCCATGTCACATGTGTTAATTGACCGACCATGACACCTCGGCGTAACCTGACTCCCACAAACGGGGGGTAGCCCACGGTTGCTTTGCGCAGGGCTCCCAGGCCAAACCCCGCCATTCTCTCGTCTAAGCATTACCTACCGGATATATGTGTCCACAGGCTGCTTCTACCCCTGCGAATGCCAGGGACATAAACTCGAATGTGTTCTGAAACATAAAACTTTGTAATTAGTGCTGTCATTGTAGGCAGATTAATTAGCACAAATGTGACTAGCACCTTCACCAGGACATTGAAGAACTGGGCAGAATAGGTGCATTTTAGTGACAAAGGAGAAAAATAAAAGTAATTATAATTAGCAGTATAACATAGCAGACAATAGTCTGTATCATCAGTGTAGGAGTTATGAAACAGCTTGGATTCTTATGAATGCCACCAAAATGTAACTGAAACAGTTGTTGAAAATGGTGAATATTCAGGTGTTGAGTAACAGTTGACAAGGCAGCTTATGACTTTTTTTTCTAAATGCAAAAAGGTCATCAGGTCAAGAGCTGTTTGCCTTGAACACACGCATGCTGACACTCAAGCACACACAAGCACACACAAGCACACAGACGCACACACATTCCCACATGCCCACACACACACACACACACACACACACACACATAACTTCCTGCAAAATGCAGTTAAATCACATGCAGCATTAGACACATAGTTACAAGTTGTGTGCCGAAAATGTGTGCACACATGTATTTTTTGTCTGTGTACAAACACAAAATCAAATGTTCTGACAGACGCATCCAGGTCCTCAACCCCTCTTTCTCATTCACTCATCAACTCTCTCTCTCTCTCTCTCTCTCACACACACACACACACACACAGACATACACACAAACTGAAATGTCTGAAGGATAAATGTAAGCTCCAGGCCTTCTGGGGGATTTGGTGGGCTGGTACACTCTTGGGCAGAGCAGAGGACATGACTAGAGCATTTGACAGACTGCAGACAGAGAGACAGACAGACGGATGGATAGATGGGGTCAGAAGAAGGAGAAAGTGCGATGGGTAAATAAAAGAAGAGGTGTGAGTGGAGGAATCGATTAAAAGGGGGAAGAGGTTTGGCCAGTGTGAGGAGGGGCCAGGCTTGGCGAGTGACAGTGGAAAGGTCAGTCCATGTGAAGTATTTGTTGTGCTGATGCGGAGGGATGACAGCTGCTAGGAGCGATCAGCCTGCAAGCCTGGGGGCTTGGGGGCTTGGGGGGGGGGGGGGGGGGTGCTCAGACTTTTTATAGGTCCCTTCTTACACACATGCACTAGTACACACAGACTCACACATGCACACACGTACATACATGCACACACACACACATGCACAACCACCCCCACCTACACGTACATGTACACACAGCTACTCACTTTTTCACCTGCGTGTACACAGGACTGTACGAACAAGTGCATGCAAATATGTGCCCACACTCACACACTCGTACACACATATGCAAGTGCACACATGTAAGCGTGAACACAGAGATATTACATATGTTTGAGTCTCATTATGTGCACAATAACATCCATATTTATAGCTATAGTATCTATATTTGACATATTCTAACCACACAGCCACTTATGGTTTTCATAAATGCTGATGCAGTGTACTGTGCCACCCCTCCAACTCCTCTTCAGGACTGTGTGTGTGTGTATGTGTGTGTGTGTGTGTGTGTGTGTGTGTGTGTGTGTTTCCTCCTCTGCTGGAGTGGAGTGGACTGTGAGAATACGTCTGAGGGCCTGCTCCATAAGGAGGGAGATGCCCAACAGCACATTTGCCTGGCCATAAATTTTACTTTATGGACATGCTCATCAGAATTATGTATAGCAGCCGCTGGCCTGAGAAGGTCCACATTAGGGACACATATTCTGATGCATGAAAACTCACTCTGTGTTAAGCCCTGAGGTAGAACCAGAAGCTGTTTTTTTTATTTAGTTAGCACAGCGAGCAATGCTGGTGCCTGAATTAAGTTCAGTTTTAAATGGATTCAGCATCTGAGATTGTGCACAGATCGTTTTGTATTAAACGGTGATACAATCCTCTCATCCTTGAAATCTTGCAACATAGTAACTAATTGTAACAACATTGTAACTAATTCGATGTTTGTTGTAATTTATTTATTAAATGTTGAATATGAAAAAAAGAAAGAATAGTTTTCATTAAAACTGAATAGGCCAACTATACCATATTCACCAATCAAAAAAAAAGATTAATGTTGTAGTGTTTGTTGTCATAGAATATGTTGAATAAAAAATGTCATAGCCTACAAATAAAACAATAAAAACAAGTTTCAAAGCTGTTCATGGCCATTTTCCGTTGAACGGAAAATATGCCTTTGCAGGGATAGGGACACATAAACTTAGTTAAAAGTCTTAAACATTAAATGTTTATAGTGACATTTATAGTGATCTCACATTAGTATCTTAGTTACTGTATTCTAGGTCTGAGTTGCGCAGAAAACAAAACCTCCATTCTAACCTGATACTTTGTGCCAGTAAGTCACAGAATCTAAAAACTTCTTAAAACTAACACTTGAGTATTATCATTGATGCCAAGCTCATCTCTGAGTGTCAAACTATACTGGAACTGTGCTACTTGTAATTTGACTGTGCTGTACTTGAAATAAGGGGTTGACCCCTTCAATGTCTGATGAAGAGCTTGAACAAACTGCCTTTCCTCTTTTCTAATCTCTCTCTCTCTTTCTTTCTGTCTTTTCTTCTGTCTGTCATAGGATCTCTCCCTCTATGGAATGTCTTCTGCTTCTGTTCATCCATTGTGTTCATCTGTTTTAGCATCTGAGATTCAAAAAAATATGTATCTGCAGTCCTTTCCACTTGTATTTCCAGGCTGAACTGTATCCGTTCTTTCTCATCATGTTTCCTGTCTAGTTGCTTGTTTGTTGAATTGTTCCTGAGTCATGTCATGCCTATTAGTGATTCCCTGTATTGTATAAAACAAGGCCCTGCAGGGCACAGCACTTTCTCTGTGTATAGACTAGCTGATCATTGTTTGAAGATGTAGAAATGCAGGTGGGGCTCCAGAGTTTTCGCTACTGAAGGAAATGTAGTCAACTTCTCTGCTTTCTGTTGCTGTAAAATTAAACAAGGTTGACATCTCCATTGTTGATCGACAAGCCATAAATCATATACACAGACAGTTTAAAACTTTGAATTAGTTCTATGTGTGATTGTTGAATAAGATTGTGACCTGTGAGACTTTGTGAATTGGTTGTATGAATATGCATAGTACAGAACGTTAAAATATATTATCTTTATACAGAAAAAAATCTGTCTGGTCAATGCACTTATTATACTGGTCATTAAGCATTTAACATATTCTAGTGACTCTTTAGTTAGTTACGTCTCTCATTCAGAAAGGAAACCTTGAAATAAAAAGTTAAAAGGTGTCTATCGGAACCTTAACAGTCTGTCAATCAGGGCTTGTTTACATGCATCTAGATATTTTAATAAACAGATTCTTTTGTGTTATTGTGTTTACATGCATCCACAGAATCCAGTGTTTTGAAAAAATCTCCACTTTGGAGGGCGCTTGTAGCTGAAAGTCTGTTTACGTGTAAACAAAAGGCCCAAACATCTAGAAAATATCTAGATACATGTAAACAAGCCCTCAGTGTTAATACAGTAAGAAAATGTTTCAAACAGGTCAACAATTTGTTGTTGACTTTGAATGAAGTACAGAACAACACAGGCGACAAGTATGACAGATGACAATCCAGCACACTGTAAAATGCCAACAGTCAATGATTGTAAAAGACTTCTGGGAAAAGCACAAACTGTTGTTGTTGCTAAGATGTGTTATCCCAAAAATATGTCAGACTATCAGTTAAAAAAATAGTCCTTTCATCTCCCTCAGAATATTATATTTAGTTGCCATTGCACATCAGAAGTAGCACAGAAACACTCAAACTGAAACTCCTCTTTCTGTGTATTATGCAATGGCCCTACTGTATCACTGTGTGCAATCAGTTATTGCTGCTTTCCCTTAGCCTTACCCTGTGAAAATAATTGTTTTGTGTTTCTTTACTGTGTCATTCTTGTGGCTCCTTCTTACAGATAAGTAATAATTCGGTGCTAAATGCATAGTGTTCGGTGCTAAATGCATTTGTTGACTGTAATCGCTGGGACTTCATTGGAAGTCCTTGACCTGAAATTGATAAAGTGGGGCTACTCAGCCACTGTGCTGAGTATCAGAAGGGATTGAGGATTTACCGGTAGTTTGGAGGGATAGGGAATGTCTCCTCTAAGAGTGCTTTTCTACTGGTTTGAGGAAATTACTTTTGAAAGACTGTTGAAGCATGTTTGAACATGCTTGAGGTGCATGTTGTTGATGTTTATGTGTCTTTATGATAGTGCTGGTAAGGCTATAGGTTATATAAACATGGTTGCACAAATTGAGCAGTATGACATTCAGATAAACACAGAAAGTGAGGAGGGTTCAAATAATTTGGGGGCTCTACTGTTATGTATCCCCATTTTCTCATTTTAAGCACCTTATTGCACTGGCTTTTGCAGATTCTTTTTGTCAGTACCACAAGCTAAATACACTAGCTAATGACCTATTTGTAGTTCAGATTATTTTTCATCCCTCTATGTCATGTCACCAGATTTCAAAAGATACAGACACATCCCAAAGAACACCTATATTCTGCTGTGTGGTTGTTTTTATTTTATTAACCTTTTCTTTTTTTTTTTTTTTTTTTTTTTTTTTTTACTACATGCCATCTTGTGTAGTGTAAGTTCAGTTCAATCAGGTGATGACCACTGATGTCAATGTCATGTCATATTTTTTTCTTTTTTTTCCCTTTTCTTTTTCATTTTTCTTTTTTCACCCTGATCACCTCTCCTTGCTCAGTTCAACATGCCTCAAATTCATGAAACACAAACACATCTTACCTGATCTAATAATTTATTATAATATCATATCAGTAAATAACTTACATACACTATCACTTATAAAACAATTGGATTTCTGGGACTGCATTTTTTCTCTTGTTTTTGTGATTTATTTGGTATTTGTTCAGTCTCCCTGTTATACAGTTCTGTAGACCCTTCAGGAGTTTAGGCCTATTTTTATCTTAGTTTGGAGCCTGTGGGGGCCAGAGAAAGTTCTGCTGTTGTGGACGTAGGTTAGATAGAGCTGCAGGTCAGTCTATTTGCCTACTATTTAAAATAATAGTTTCTCTTTCTGGGACAATTTCATTTCAGTATAAACTGGAAACAACTGGAATATTTTTTTGTTCTTTTTTTCTTTTTTCTTTCTTTCTTTTGTTTCTCTAGGCACTCGATATATAATAGCAGCATGAAACACCATGCTCCTTAAAGGAAAATCCAGAGACAATCAGCCTGTATCCCTGTTGTTTGTGGTTGCTGAGTGCTGTCAGTAGGTATAAGAATGGCAACATTTGGTACGACATAGACTGAATTTGTGAACTGACTGCTAATGCTAATGCTGACTGATGCAGGCACAGGAAAACAAAACTGAAATAAAGTTCCCCTTGTCCTCATCATTTAGCTTAGAACAAACCTGAAATAAAGTTTCCTTGTCCTCATCAGATTAGCATGCTGCTAATCTACATTATACCAAAGTCTGACCTATCAACAATACTCAACGGTGTCAAACAACAGGGCTATGGTTTGATTCGCTGTGGATCATTCCCTTTAATTCTATTTTTTTTTTACATCTGCTGATAATTTTTATTATTACAATTTTTTTTATTGAAAACAAAAGCCAAGATTTTACTGGTTGCCCAAACTGTATCTCCTTTTTAAAACAATCAGTCAAGAATACCTCCTTTAGAGATGAAACCATATTCCCTTTAGTGCCAGTATGGAGCAGGCCTTAAGGTTCAACACTCCAATATTCTTTTCATTCATATTTGAATGCCAGAGCTATCAAAGGCAGAGCTATTTAATCATGATAAATATTATTTGTAAAACTTGAAAGATATTTTCTGCGCACATAGCCATAATGCAGGCGCCATGTGTGAACGTAGGCTCTGATATCACCAGAGTGAAACACAGATGTGGCATGTACCAAAATAAAAAAGGCATAAATCTGGTCCTAAATGGGACTTGTTTATGTCCACCCATGATAGATGACTTCATGCTAGAGATGGTTAAGCACCTCTGTTCTTATCAGTCACTGCTAACACCTTTTCAGGCTGCATCTTTTCAGTCACTCTCGGATGAGGTGGACATGGTCAGGCCATAACTGATGTTCCATTTCAGCCCCTACTCTATTTGGAGCTACAAAAATGCCCTGTCAATGGTTTTAAGAACATGACAACTGGAAAAAACATTAGAATTGGAATGATAGATCTTAGTATTTAGTGGGGCTGAATTGACTGGAGTTTAAAACTGGCATGGAAAATTGGTGTAAGATATCTGTTATAGGTTCATACGCACAGCCACAAAGACTGGTTCACACATGCACACTGACACACACGTAGGCACACACACACAAACACACACGCACACAAACACACACGAGTACACACAGAGTACGTGCACACACACACACACACACACACACACACACACACACACACACGTAGACATGCGCTCACACACGTGGACATGCACACACACACACACACACACACACACACACACACACACACACAAACACACAGACACATATGCACAAGAATGTACACATCACCATGAGCAACATGTAATCTAAAACCCACCCCTGCCCCCAGTACCCCATGGTTTTTACTCTGGGGGTGAGTGGGGTGTGGGGGGGGGGGCACTGTCAAAGGCGACACACAGTGAAAGCTTGCATTTACAGTAGGATAGGAATGCCACAGGACAGATTTAGCCACGTGGAGATGGAGAGAGGAATGTTTGGAAATGTAGTGAAGTCATGGCATGAGCCCGGGAGAGGACCCAGGCAGCGCAGGAAGTCCACTACGCTCTGAAGAGGCCGAAGGGACTGGGGTGGTCGATCCGAATCAGAAGGCTACACTTGAAGATGAAATTTATGAGAGTGTGTGACATGACATGAAGAATGAGAGCATGACAATGTTGACACTGTCATGGGAATAAACTGTATTGCAAGCTACCTAGTGGTTAATGCTTGTGTTGTCGTATTGTATGTTTGCCTGGACTATTTCAGCTTTTACCATCGTGTTTGATGCTGTTTTGATATCATTTACTCAGTGTCACTGTATGTTTCATAATCTTATGTTTCATTATGTTTCATAATCTTTTTTATAGTAAGCTGGAAAAAGGCGGTTATCTGTTGAATCATATGTGCCATGCCATTAATGTTTACAACTTGTGTAACCAGTGTATACATAACCAAATAAGAAGGGTCAATACAACTGCCACTATATTTTCTACAAACTGTAAGGGAAAGAAGGTTTTGTGTATGTGTATGTGTATCTGTGTGTGTGTGTGTGTGTGTGTGTGTGAGAGAGAGAGAGAGAGAGAGAAACAGAAACAGAAGAAACAGACAATGAAAGGGGGGAAACTGTGGAGTGGAGTGGAGAGTCAAGCTGAGGGCCGAGGCTATTGTGTGTGTGTGTGTGTGTGGGACAGGAGGGTTCATCCTGGTGAGGCTGGCGGAGGCTGCAGAACAGTTGTTGTTGATGGTGGCAGTTGATTTACACTGCAACTCCTCTGTGCTGCAAGCTTGGGTTTGTGCCAGCGTGGAAGGTAAGCTTTCCAAGGGCCACTGTAACATCAGCTGCTTCGTGGCATTAGTCCCACCTGACAGTTTGTGCATTTGTTGACTCGGTCGCCATGGCAGCGCTCAGACTGACAGACACCCTCTCGCCCCCAGCTGCTCCACTGTGTCCGGGGTCAGGGCCCCTGGCGACGGCTTGCCTGTCAGATTGGGAGGGATCTGCCCCCAAGTGGAACAGGAAAGAGAAGCAACGGCTGGTGCTTCCAAATGCTTTTAGTTTTTTTCTACTGAACTTTGTGAATGTTCTGTGTTGTTAAAATGACCCCGCACCTCAAGTTAGGTGGTATCTTACATGGTATGTAATGTTATATGACGTGTAGGTAGGAAACAGTATAGTTGTTTAGTCATATCGCTATATCTCAAGGCCAGACATAATTTTTTTTCTTCCACTAGGTTATCGTAATGTGCACAGAAATAAGTTATCATTGTTATGTCATTGGTATTTGCTTTGAAACCCACAAAGGAGTATGTGGACAACCAAGCCCATTGGCCCTCTAGGACTCTCTCTCCTCTCTTCTCATGTCACCCTAGACTGAGTGACTGTGCGATGGGTGCTGAAGTGTGCTCTGGAATGGGCTGACTGATCCAAATCATCTTGTGGCTTGTGGTCTTTGCAGACAGTGTGGGGATTCAGTGGCCGTTGGAGATGTGAGGACAGCCTGTGTGAGTGCTTGTGCGTGCGTCACAGAGCGTGTGTGTGTGAATAAGCTGGTGGCCTTGTGTCAACCCTGGAGTTTCCCCACCCTGGAGAGGAGGAGCCAACCTGTAGGCAGGTTCATGTTGCGATCCATCAGTCATGTTAATCACCCACCATTAATCAGATGTTCAGACCTCCGGCCTCGGCACCAGAAATAGATATGGAGAGACTTCTCAGGGCTGATTGGATTGATAAACCTCTGAAATTCATCATTTGTAATCCTGATCACTCATCCTCTTAATCATCACTCTCTTGTCCTGTCTTTGTCCTGTTAACGCTAGTGTAAAACGAATTACTTACACTGTATATCAGATCCCCAATGGATAAACACTGAAAACACAAATTCATAACAAGAATACTTGTTTTGGTTTAGTTTTTATTTGTACCACCCAGCGAAACCACAAAAAAATACATGTTTAGGCCACACTTCATCAACGTTTGTGCTACATTTAAAGCCACAATCACAACCACAATCACACATTACTTTTTGTGTTCTCAAGTTCCCACAGCACACATGGTGTGCTCTGGTGTCCCTGAGTGTTTTACTGCAAGTTGTTCATTTGAGATCGGATGAATGCTTGAGAATGACAACAGCAACGATGCACCTGTCCTTGAAACTGTGGACACGCTTCAACATGAATCCATACAAATGTGTTGCTTTGAGGAGAGACTGTATTTGTAGCACAGTGGTATATCACTCATTCTACAATAAATATTTCAGGTACATTTATTCACATTCTTTGGGGGTAAAAATTAGAGCCACTAATCATCTAAAAATTGGTCCTTGCAGTTGAACATGAATCATGATAAAATTATATATTTCATATTAATACTAAATGTACTTTTCGTAGCCTGGAGACTTTAATAATAATAAAAAGGTCTATTTAAACCCTGAAGACTTTCATAAAAAATAAAGCACCTCCCCTGAATTAGCTAGACTAGTAAGAACTTATTTTAATGAGTTGAAACAAGGACCACTGCGGAAATCTCTGCATTTTCAGTAAAACCAATATCAGTGGCTTCTGTTAACCTGAGTACAACCTGGGCCAGTGTCAACACATGCATATATATATATATATATTTACACATACGGTACTTATAAATACCCTTCAGGGTGTCGTGACTAGTGCATACACAGGACACAAAAGGATATGTATACATAGACATAAAACTTTAAACATGACAATCACACTCAATCTATATAAAACGTACAACAGGGATGACTGGGATTGAAGTGGTCCGAGTCGAGTGTGATGACTTTCAGCTGAGAAGTTGAATAGTCTGAAGCATGTAAACAATCTGTGTGAGGACATAAAAGGGAACTAGTTTTTTATTTTGATTCTATTTTGTCCTCCGGCTCTGGTGGTATATGGATGATGTTTGTTAATGCTTTCTGATAAAAAATAAATACTGTAACTTTGCTGATAAGATGAAACATGGAGGAAAAAAGATTAGCCCCACTGGTGAAATTACAATACAAAAAAACTACGTAAACACACTGAGATCATTCAAATAATAACTACAATGCTAATTCTTCACAGAAAGTAAACAAGTCATTTCGACAGTTGTCTTTTCCACTAATGTGAGTGTTGTGGTATTATTTGAATGAAGCCAGAATGAATCTCCACACATTCCTGCTGTTGACCAGGTCCCCAGGCACTGCCTCTGCTCCCAGACACAGGCCTCCTGTTCCTACTCCTCTACCAGTCGCTGTTCCCGTGGATGACCTTGCACATGTCTGAGTTGGCCTGGTGGAGAGGAAACTCTGAGCCTGGCACCAACTGCTTCCGGCCTCGCCGAGAGACAAACTGTTTGCCCTCAGGCAGCCTCTCGAACTTGGTCAGCATCTCCCTGCAGATAGACAATACGATAAGTTGAATATTGACTGACGGCAAAAAAGCAAAAAGATGTTCTTGGCTAAAAAGACAGAATGCTTAAAAGAGAAACTAGTAGAACAAAAAGTTCACACCAATGATCACCATCAACAACAAAGCATTTTGAACTATACAACCTTCATGTAAATGAGTCCGAAGCAGCTCTTACCTGAAGGGGAAGGTAGTCTTCTCCATCTGCATGCATACCAAGAAAGGATACTTGGAGAACTGCACCGTGGTGATGAAGTCCAGGGCTGCCTCTGTCTCGAAACTCACTTCCATCCCTGTGCTTGCAAACTCTGAATCCACAGTCACATCACCTACAACCACCAGTGCACCCCTATGGGAAAAAGAGCAGTGCTTTAGTTAATACGAGAAGGTAGGAAATACGCCTTTGAGAAATTTGAGAATACTTTCATTATATTTTCACATAAGACATTTACTTTTGTCCTTTTTGATAGAATCTCTTGTGAGAAAAGAAAGATAAATAAATGCCTGATCACTTTGCTGTCATTCATATAGTCATCAAGCCTGAGTAATCTCAGAGCTGGCAGGATGGCTGTGGTGCTGTGGATTGTATCCATAAATCTTCATGTATCTTTATTCATCATTAGAGCCTTAATGGCTTTTCCCTGGCCACAGGCGCTATACCTAGTCGCCATGAAACAATATCAAGCACGCCTCAAGGACACCAAATACAGACTGAAACCATATAGCCTACAGGCTCTTGAATTCTAAATGGCCTTCATGTATTTGGATAGCTTGTACGACCCCTTGAGCCTAACTCTCAGTGAGTGTGTATGTGTGTGTTTGGGCACGGCGACTGAAGCATGTCCTGGCACAAGACAGCAGCGAGGCTTTAGAGAGAGTCCTATAGATAGCCTGTCTGTCTGTGAGTCCGTGGAGGAGGAAGAGCCACGCCACCTCCCCTGATCCCCGCACCTGCCTCTGTTCGTTGGGCCCCACTGGCACTGGTCAGCACTCGGATGCCATCTGAAATTCCCGCCACAGACAAAGACTAGGCTGCCCTGGCATCTCTGTCTGTGTATGACCCAGCAGGATTATGAGAGGTTTTACCAGGCCTGTGAAACTACTGGCTGGGGGTGGCCAGAAACGCCTTGGGTGCTTGGACGACCATAAGAAGTACGGAATATCAGAAAAGTAAAGGAAGTCTAAGGGGGAAAAAAGGGCTTTCACTAAAAACAGAACAACACTGTTATGCTACCAACTATCAAAGAATGTGTTTGTGTTTGTGACAAAGACTTGGCAATGTTAAGTTCTGACCTGTTATTGATGCTGGTCTTGGATTCCTGGTACCAAAGGCTGACCTCCATGCCTCCAGAGATGTCAATGGCCAGACCCCCCTGGAACTCAGCATTGGCCCTCAGTCCAGACTGCAACTGGATGACCTGAAGACAGACACGTCAGGACAAATGTGTTCAATGCAATGTCTGTATATCCATTAGAGGAAATAGTAGAGGGGCGAAGCGATTAGCACACAAAAAACATGCTTTTTGAGTATTTGATGGCATTTTGTGTGTAAATAATGTCAGCAATCTCCATCTGGTTACTGTTTCATCTTTTAATCTAGGTTCATCGTTTAATCTAGTACAACAAGTTGTCTATGATAAATTTGTATGCCTTATTCTTATTAATGTACAAGCAAGATCACGCTTAAAAGTTAAGCTCCACTTGAGCTGGAAATCTTCTAGACTTCACCCAATCTTGGGTTCAAGCATTCAGCGTATAGACATGAAGTGCTAACCTGGGAGTGGTCTGTCAGGAGGATGAGACCCTTTACCACACTGATGGGGTCTCCAGACATAGAGAAGATCTTGGACATGAGGTCACTGTAGCCCTTGAAGAAGGTGACAGGACGCAGCTGGACATCAAAGAGTAGGGCAGACATGCCAGCGAATGACTCCAGGTCCTCCTCTCCCTCGTCGGGAGTGGCTGCGATCAAAGTCTCCATACCCTGAGCCTCAATAGCCACCTGCAAATGACATTATAAAGGACTACTGAATAACGACAAAAGCATCTCATGGATTAACAGTATGATTCACTAAAACATCACATGTGAATGTGATGCATCATTGTGCAACTGAAATATGGTTACTAGATGTTGTTGAATAGGTCATGAAATTATTTCTCAATTATATTCTCAATAGTTGAGTATATCAGGGTACTCTCCTCCTCCTGGTTTCCCCAACTAGATTTTCTAGCAACCAATCAGTGCACAGAAAATGAGAACCAATAGGTTTAAAGCTCAAGTTGTATTGAGAGTGTTCAGACTCTTGTGTTGACTTTGCAAAGCGAAGTGAGTCTTGGCTATATCAGAATCATTACTTATAGCCTTTTCTGGGGTGCAGTACCTGAAGACCATGAAGGAGGGCGCCATTGCCAAGGCCAAAGATGTTCATGTTGCTTCTCCTCAGGATACCTGAACCAGAATACAGGATATCCAGACTGTAGGTGGAAGTAACATCAGTGGACTCTGTAGACAAACAGAAAGGACAGGTCAATGGTCAGGAAGATGCTCTGATAATTGTAAAAATACATTCTCTCTCTCTCTCTCTCTCACACACACACACACACACACACACACACACACAGACACCTATGCACACACACACACCTAATGACACACACATACACACAAAGAAAACAAGGTTTACAAGGTCACTTACTTGCCATGTAGCCGGAATATGAGGATGATGATCCGACCTTGGCAAAGCGGTCATAGTTGTGAGAAATCATGTCCTTCATAACTTGGCGAACAATTTTACTGAAAAGTTGATAAAAACAACCCATTGAGCTCTCCTTAAATTCAAAGTAACAAACATTTTAGGAATATTCTCCTGTATTTAAGTCTTGTGTTTAAGATAACCGGCAGAAGATTTTGTCCATAGTCACTTACACTACACTATTTCATGAGTTTAAAAGTAGTATAAAATAAACTTACCACGCAGACATTTCGAAGCGCAGGATATCCTGGATCTTGGAGACCATGTACTTGTTCATTTCGTGCGGCAGGTGGCCGATGGACAGGAGCAGATTCTTCACATCCATGTAAGAGGGGTCGCTGCTGAGGATGACGTCGGCCGCCGCCACCCTCACATTCTTCTCGTACACTCGCTGGTTCTGATGGTACACACGGTTCAGTGCCAGCTTGACCTGGGAGGAGAGAGAATAAATGTGTGTAGATAAGATTAATTGTGAATTAATAGGTAAGTCATCAACCAACTGCACTTCTAATATGAATATATAAATGAATATGCTAATAAACAAATCCCTTTGGTGAGAGAATATCTCAAAAAGTAAAACAGCATGAGAGAAATAGCCTGCACAGTAGAAATAGCTTACACCATGATCATAATTACCTCTTTGGTGATGAGGGCAATGTCGTATCTTTGAAGGGCAGTTATAGCGATGGTGCTAAAGGCTCCGATCTCAGACTCTGCGTACTTGACCAACAGTGGGATGGCCTCAGGCAGCAGGGAGTTCTTTAGGCCCAGCAAGTACATCTGGACCTGGGTTTCATCCTGGGTGCTGTCTGGGCCGTCCAGCAGAAGCTGCTTCACCTGCACCACGGTCTACACAACAAATAACCCATCAGACAATCCATCAGTCAAACCAGCTCACTAACAATAACACAACTACACCCTGGGAAAGATGCAGGCTATTTCAAATGAATCCATCATAAGGAGAGGATGATACCACTTTATATTTAATATACAGAGCTTTTACAATATTAATACTGTAATGTAATATGGATTATGCCACATATTGTTAAGTTTTTATTACTTACAAAATAAGTACACAGTGCTTAACATCTAATTAGCTCTGATATCGACACTACCCAAGGGTGTGTATACTGTAAAGTGTGACAACTTGATGATTTTAAAGTGGCAACTGCTAGGATGTTGGCGCTGTTTTGATGAAACTTACCGGCAGTTCACATCCTCCCTTCAAGCAAAGCTTCCTCACCAAGGCCCCCATGATGATCACCACAGACTCTTTAATATCAGAGTTGGCAATCTTTCCCTTTGAAATGTCCTGCAGGAAGACACACTTTCAGTTGCTACCTGCGTTTGTTAAACAGTTTGACTATAATTTGCTTTACAGTTGTCTTTAATATTTTCACAACTTAGCACACTTGTTGTAGTTTGAATATATTGCTCAATGATGACTCTTTGCACCAAACAAATTATCTTTTTTTGTGGACACGGAATATGTCAGGATGCCATGTTTTAAATGCTATGCAAGATGCCGGATGTGCGTATGCAAGCTCTGTGGTACCACTTCTCACCACCAAGCTCTGTTGGTACCACTTCTCACCAGTAGTGTCTGGAGCATCTTCTCAGTGGGGTGGGAGGCAAAGCCACAGGCGTAGAGGAAACGTTCCTGAAGTACCAGCCCATCCTTCTTGGAGAAGTCCAGGAACTCCAATGTAGCCTCCAGAGAGGCGGGGGTCTGAGTGGAGGTGATGGCATCCACCAGCTGGGGACTGAGAGGGGAGACCAGGGGAGACAAGGTCAGTGAGAGTGGACATGACTCTGAGCAAAGACAAATGGCCAGCTGAGCTGAGTCACTGACATGGGCAACACACACACAAAAAAAAAAAGATCTTGTGATGGAACATGAAGATCTAAACACCACTGAGCTTTGAGCATAAAGATGTGCAGAAGTAGCCTGACAGGCCATCCTATAACATCGAAATGTATAGTCGGGGCACAACCGGGCTTAATCCTAGGGGTGGAATCAGCGGTTGTCTTTCAAACTAGATCTAATCACAGCAACGACGGCAAGTCTAACTCCTCCAAAGTTGATGCCAAAGCCGCTAGCAACCACTATTCCTTGGCCACTCTTGACAGCCCTGCTAAATCCAACTAACGACTCTCCACAAAGATAGAGCATTGTAAGTCTTGGTAAGTCTTTATGGTGCGTGGCTACATGTACCCGCTGAGCAAAACTATTTGCTATTACTGCTAATGTGCATCTAGATATCTAGGCTAGTGCAGAAGATCAATAAGATACTAAGTAGAGTTGTTAAAGGTCAGTGGGTCAAAGGTCACACTCACAGGGAAGCCTTGCTGCAGTTGGCCAGAACTTTCAAGATGTCTGCACTGCTGGCTTTCCTCAGGCTCTGGATGAGGGTGAGAAAGCTGCGAGGAGCTGTGGCTTTGGACAGGTTCTCCGGCTCCAGGTCCTTTCTCACAGCCTCCCACACCTCCATCAGCTGGACACAACAACAGAAACAGGAACAGGATCATGATACAACACTGTCAACTGTAATGCAGAAAGCCTACAGTGTGAAAAATCTGATTACGAGGTACACATGAAGCAAATTATACTGCATATCTGACTAGGAGAGTTTCAGTAGGCTGCCTCATGAGATATTTACAATTGAATGCAGTCATTGTATGGCGACGGGAATGTTAGGACTAGGCCAACTGTATAGTGAAGAAGCTAGTTTTTAGCAAGAACAATGAGTTGAGCTTAAGGAATATTTAAACGATAAGCAGTAAAAAAGCTTCAGTGTTTTAACCCATCTATCAGGATATTTGATATGCTCCACTGACCTTAGGGCAATTTTTGCACTTGGTCTTGGTCTTCTCAGCCACAATGCCCACAGAAATCAGACTAGCATCCAGGGATTTGACCACGCCAGTTGCATCCTTCCCAGCAACCTCCTCTGATCCAGCCTCTGTTGTCTCCAGTGTCAGAGTTTGTCTGTGGTGGAGAAAAAAAAATAAGGTCATCTAATGAATAAGGTCACATTATACAGATGCAAATGCAACTGTGTCAATTAAGGGAATGTATAATATGTGACTGGGACTCTTACAATTAACTTTACTCATCTTGTGTCAGTGTTATTCAAAATGCACACACTATAGTCATCATTAGTGCAGCTCATCCCAGTAAAGAACTACTTGAGTTACCTAGAGATGATGCGGGCAGACACAGCATGGCGAGCATTGACAGACAGAGAGTGCACCTCCTCAGCCACAGCCGACTTGATGAAGTTATTCTCAAGTGTGATGGAGGTGACTGAGCTCGATTTACTGGTCACACCAAGAACCTGGGGAGTGAGAGAGAGAAGGGGAGGGCATATGAATAGTGGCTTCAATTTCAAATATGGAAATAGATGACACAAAAGGAACCGAGATGTTTAAATGATACAAGGGGATGCTACACAAGAAGAGTATATACACAGGATACCGGAAAATAAATGATTAAAATAATTGCATCAGCAACAGATAACATCCTGAGGCTGTGTTCACCTACCTGACTGTGGGTTGTGAAGCCGGTCTCTGTGGTTTTGCAGGTGTCCAGGTTTTTAGTTCGAGTCACCTGACCCTTGCTGGCCTTGTACTCCACGACACACTTTCCTGAAACATCAGCCTGCACATAGAGTCCTTTGGTCAACCTAATGACATGCAACTTGTCAATGAAGTCAATTGTCTATTGTCAAGTGAGTTGGTGACTCCTTGTGTGTGTGTGTATGTGTGTGTGTGTGTGTGTGAGGGAGCATCTCCAACTGGGCGTGGTTACCTCAAGCATCTTCCCACCCCTGAGTTGCATCATCAGCATGCTGGCCACTCCCCTCTTCAGATTCCTCATGGCAATAGGCTCACCTTTGGTGGAGAAGAGACTCCTCACCTGAGAGAAATCCAAAGTTCAAATTCACCACAAGTATAGTAATAGGTACATAAATACAAAGACACAAAAGGAAACATCTATGCATTTCATTAAAATGCATAATATTCAAAGTTAAATTGTGAAGGCATTTGCTACTTAGAAATGATGTCACATTTTTAAAAACCTTACCTTTCCAAGCTTCCAGTATGCCATAAATGGGGTCTGTAGTGCTGCCAGTTTGGTTTGTCCAAGAATGGCTTCAGCAGAGGAGCCCTCAAAAATATTGTTTTTGGAGGAGCGTGGAAGTGCATTCTCAATCTGTATATTGGAAATCTGAGAGAAACAGAAAACAGAAATAAATTTTAAACGTAGTCTCATTTCTGTTGTCTGAGTGTGCATTAAACTTCCACAAAACAAGCTAAAAAAATAAATAAAATTATCTTTCCCAAAAAATGCTCAAAGCTGTACCTGAATGCGAAGCAGCTGTTCGTCCTCATTGTCAGGGTTCCTCCACACAAGGTTAATGTCGACGCCGCTGGCGATCCTGAAGCCAGTGGCCCCGAGACGCGAGCCCTGTGCGCGGTCCAGCTGGAAGTCAGTGCTGTAGCTGAAGCGATATAGCCGGCGGTTGTCCAGCCGAGGGCCTGGGGCCGCACCTGAAACAACACCACAGCCACCCAAGCAGGGAGGAGGTGAGAGGGGCAACACAGCAGGGGAGAAGGGAGGGAGGAGAGTAGACACCCCGTATCCCCACCCCCTTCTTTCTTTGAAGTGATAGGAGAGTGTAGCTTTATTTGGGCCATGAATGTGCTGGTCTGGAGTACATTAGAGTGCATTAAGAAGTAAAAGGTCATGTTCAAATAAATGAAATTCCAGCAACTCAACAGGAAAATGGATGTCATGTAGAGTGGCTGTCCATATGTCTAGTGAACAATCATGTCCTCATAATTCATTGCACATAGAATCAGTGGTCAATCAAATACATTCTTGTCATACCAAAACTAGTTAAACTGTCTTTTGGTATGAAAAATGCAACAGACAAACAAAAGCTTCAATTTCTCAGATAAATGGAATGTTACATCTGAATGGGGATCTGACCAAAGGTTTGTAATAAGCAATTAGGTATCATAATATTCATTCACTGACAATAAAACAAGGTCTAGTGCTGAACTCACCCTCTGATAAGGCTTTACATTTAGCATACTGGTTGTGATCCAAGTTTTACAGCAAGTCCAAGCTATTCTCATGGTTTCTATGTTCCATTTTAACTACTTTACCTACAGTATGTACTCTGAAAAAAGGGGTCAAATGCTATTATGTTCTAGGCTGTAAAATGTCCTATAGATAACTAAGCAACATGTTTAAGTCATGGTAGTTCATAAGAGAGGTAGGTCTGAGATAAATGACATGTGTCTCACTGCATAACTAACAATCTATTCCAGCACAGTAAATTTGACAGTTTGATAGTTAAAAACAAACCTGACACAGTAATACCTGTTATACAGTGAGCATATACAGATAGGCAAATTCATAGATGACCGAGATATATACATGTATATACATATTGTATAATGTCAAGGACACAAATTCATGTCCTGTCAAACATGGTTTGTGGCAATCTTTGTAGGAATTAGATTCCACGTGGCACCAACAAAGATAATGCAGAATGTTGGAAAGGCCTGCTTGCGAGTGATCATTTATATGACAGCATGTCAAGACTGACGTGTCACTCCTGGATTGCATCACTGCAGTGCAGTCAGCAGTGAGTTTAGAAGGGACATCTCCCAGTACACTCCATTTGTCCATTTTTTGTGTGCCTCAGGTCAATGATCCTCAGCATGTGACAAACTATTACATAGTTTAACATCACTAATAAGTTTTAAACATAATAATAATACTACATATTTACTTGTACAAACCTGAGAGCAGTATTGACTTGTCAAATGCATGCAATAGAAAGGGAAAGATTCATTTTAGCAGGGGTGATGGAATTTTATTCTGTAGACTTTTTGCTCTGCCACAGGATTTGTAAATAGACATTTCGTGACAGGCATAATAGGACTGATTGAGTTCTGTAATCCTGCAGATCAGATATGGGCTATGCTTTCAGTTCAGAGGCTAAGTGGTCCTTGGGTACTTATCTGCTCTGATGCATAGGCCTAGTGAAACAATATCATTCAGTAAGGACTTCCAGGAAGGCCCAGTCTCTTTGAAATTTCACTCAAATATAATTGCTTGACTTCTTAGTGAACTTAGTGGACTCTCTTATCTGATGTCCCTTAAACCCCCGGTTAAAACACAATACCAACACTTGAAATAGCAACACGGAATATGTATTTACTACTTACCCTCAGCCAAGGCGATGAATGAAAACAGTGAGAAGAGTAGACAAGCGACCACGCTGCGCTGTTGCATGGTGAAGTTACACAGAGCCCAAGACTACGGACAGAGCGGCCACTCAGGAGCCGGAGAGAAGACAGAAATCCTAGTGTACTCCAATTATGTTTATCTCGATGGAGGGCAGACTCCAAACTCCACGCTCAAGTACTAAGTACGCGGTTGTCACTAATCATTAACCGTCCCAGTGCCGGGATTTGGTGTTCCCCTCCTAGTGAGGGAGATGAGACCCGTCCCACTTATATGGGTGAACGACAGCGTTTGTCTCGCCTCCACTGATCAAAAGCTCAATCAACAATTTCTTGATGAAAGTGTCTTTTGTTAGGCGCCTGCCATTTGTCACTTTGCTTGATATGCTTATGATGTCTAAACATTGACTAAGCTTCTTTAGCCTACATCTTGAAAGTGGCTCACATGAACATTTTTTAACTACACCACGATCATGACATAGTATCCTCAATGAATGGTCGTTGGTGCTAGGTATGCAGCTTACTACAGAATTTAATAGGCTGCAATGACATACCTGACCTTTCACCTAATTTTCGGCAATAAACACGTCATGATAAAACGTGGAACACGAGTAAATGGGGATTTCCGGACGTTATGCCATTCACTACAAGAGGAGAAACTTTGAGAAATCTATATCGCAATTTTATCGCAAAAATATAAGACAAATGCCATAAAAAACGGATTATTACCCGAATTACATGTTTGTGTCATTGTCAATCATTCATCTTTCACACCTCCCTGACTAACTATAGGGTGTGACCACTGACCACATCAATTTGTGTTTGATTAGTGAGGGAGACGGTTATCACGCATAAGCAAGTCCAGTTAAAACTACCTTCTGTCTGATCACTGTTACTACATGGATGCATTTATCTGTAACCGTAACATGTTTTGAGGTCAGACATTTTGTGTCGTCAAACAAAACAAAAATCATATGGTGTAGTATGCAATGCTCTTATGCTCACTCAAACATAAATCATACAAATTTTTCCATACATTGTTACTGTCTTTATTTTTCACTTTTTGTGATATACACACTTTTTGTGTCTTTTAAATTATAATTTTGTGTAAACTTTCCAAAAGAAACAAAAAACAAGAACATTTGATTGTCATTCTGACATAGTGTGTTATTAGTTGGTTTAGATTGACATGACACCATATATTTTCATGTGAGAGACATAAACCAACATGTTGCTAATCCATACTTATATTGACAACTGAAAGACGTTTTATTTATGCCAGTTTTTTTTAACACTGTTGGTGTTTTCTGCATTTTTTCCAAGCACAGTAGACAGCTGGCATTTAAGCCCAAACTATTGTTTAAACTGACAGTGACAACCTATTGTTAGTAGACAAGGAGATACTGTAACCATTAAGAACAGATCTGAACCTTAATCAACATTTTCACCATCAAAGAAGTTTAAATATGATCCTGAAAATAAGACGACACCCATTTCCCGGACTCATTTTTGGAGAAAAAAGAAAACTTTTTTGTAGACCAAATTTTGCCTTAAATGCTGGAAATTTCTCATACTCATTGGAAAACATTTTAAAACTTATCAAACTTTTTGAACATCATACCATAACTTAAAGCATGAGATCAAGTTTATTCATTTAGATAGATTTGTCACATTTAAACCGAATAATAGGATATTAATTATATTTTTCCATGAAAATGCAAACAATACACTGTAGACTATCTACAAAGCAGAAAACCATATGCATTACTCATAGAGGCCTGCATAGAGGCTACAGCCTTGCGTGTCAAAGGGGGAGTTGGCCCGACTGTGAGACACTAAAACATAATGGTGATTTGTTTCTCATTTCCACTACAAAATAACTGACTTTCAAC
Source organism: Tenualosa thibaudeaui (assembly GCA_027481765.1). Lineage (NCBI taxonomy): Eukaryota > Metazoa > Chordata > Actinopteri > Clupeiformes > Clupeidae > Tenualosa > Tenualosa thibaudeaui. Next base: position 10,382,426 of record JAIFZK010000017.1, on the reverse strand, counting down.
TTTTCTGTGCAACAGTAACAGGAATTGGTATGTCGAAAAACACTGATGTTTGTTCAGCATTGTCTCTCTGTATGAGTGAGTTTTCCTTAGTTTGATCATAGACTACCTCTGAAAAGACAGGTTCTCCTTGAAATCTGTGCAGGCGCTGGTCAAGACTCATTCAGTCACACAGTGACAGTCAATTTCACCGCATCGGAGACTGTCTCCCAAATATGGTCAGATATGAAGTGCCAGCTTTCTGCGTATTTAAACACCATATCCCAAATATTGTCAACAAGGGATTGTCAAGGGATACTGAAGTGCATGTAAATCCTTTTACACCACTTGAGGCTAATTTTGAATTAATTCAAGACAATCTCTTACTTCACCAATGAGTGTGCCAGTTGTAGGCCAATGAGATGCTGCCATTCATTTAGCACAAAAGACGTTTTTGGCGCCCTCTATATTTTTTTCACTATTTTTGTCTAGTCCACAAATATATGATGACGGCCCTTTTTCAGAAATATTTACAGGACAAAAATAACATCTTATATTCGGGCTAATATGGTAACATCTCATTTGTATATATAAATATATAATTTAAATAAGACAAAGTTTGCTTGGATGGAACAGTGTTTCTGCCATTTTTACTGTTATCAGGATGGATAAGCTCATGCCTATTTTGTTACTGAGCATACAGACACATGCACACACACACACACACACACACACACACACACACATGCACAGCTGCGCAGTGTTTTCTCAAGTGTCTGGGCTCTGCCTGCTGTAATTGGACCACTGTTCCTGGAAGATGCTGCCGGCTGCAGGGACCTGAGGGGTGACGACCCGTTTGGTGTAGCGCAGCACTGGTTGCTGTGGAGATGGGAGGTGACACACAGAGGGGCTAGACAGCCTCATGTTGTCAGTCGGGGGTCTGGGAGTGCGTTGCCTTCCCCGGGTCACCACTGAGCATGCTCTCTTTGTATTAATTTGGTCTGTACTGGTTACACACCCTGTCAAAGGACCATCCATTATGCACAGTGTTTACATATGTGCAACACCGCACAGTTACATGGGACAGAGTAACACACTACAGTACACATGACTCACATCATGGATTCTGCTCATAGTACTACAAATATATACTGTAATATTTACATGCTGTGCATACAATTAACAATTATGTCATTAAATATGAATGAGGACTGACAGGAACTCATAGGTGCAATTATGAAATTGATTTAATGTTCTTACCTGTTGATTTATGATTTAAAGGTGGTGAGTCTCTGGGAAGCAATAATATAGTAAACACATTTACTCCACTGCATATAGGAATATTTAAATGATTCATTAATGAGATAAGATCTGATTATTCTGGACAGTTCAAATCAACAAATAAGTAATCTTCTGTCCATTAACCACTAGGTGGTAGGATTGGTGGTACCTGCAGGTCTTGATGTCTTCTTCATCCAAGGCTGTCATTTTATGGTTTGAAGGTGGCCGCTTTACAGAGAGCTTTTCCTGTGCTGATATGTCAGTGGCTGGCACCCGAGTTAGATGTTCATCCAAGGCATTGCATAGCAGGTATACTACATCGTCCTTTTCTAAACAGACAATGTTTCATTTGTAAAATACTAAGGTTTCACAGATGGCTTTCCACAATGTACTAATACCACAATGAGAGAGAGGGAGAGAGAGAGAGAGAGAGAGAGAGAGAGAGAGAGACTCACCTCTTTGCCCTGAAGTCAGTAACCACTGCTGCACCTCTCCAATAGACTTCATCCCCAGGATCTGACACAAGATGTCGATGAGCTGCTCATAGCCCCAACATGAAGCACAACACAAAGATAAATCACATTTGGTATTTGTGTTTCTTCTTAGCATATTTTCAAATAAAATCCTTATGCTTCCAGTCAAGGTAGATAGAGCAACATAATACATTACAATTGGAGCAATTAAGTCACATAAAGTCACAATATAAACTTTTCAGTGATCTTCTGTATCAGCATATGAGGGCTCAACTCTGGTCTGCATTAAGGGGGAACCCCACACAGAACTCAACAAATGTTTGCGCCTCTTGCTCTGCTTTTACCCTCTCTGCTACAAGAGGTACTAGATCCAAAAGAAAGCAAGAGAGCAAATGATGTTTGGCCCATTGGGTACTCTAGCTTGTTCCTGTATCCTTTTTGTCTCTTACCATCAGCTGAAAGTTGATGTTGTTATCCTCCTTGCTTGTCCCCTGCAGTGGGCTTTTGCAGGGAGAGGTACCTGTGGGTCAGAAGGGAAAGGCTGGAACAGATCTAATCTTCAGGGCAGCACTACCTGCAGTGCAGAGAGCTGAACTGGCCCACTATTTTATCTACACTTATCTTTTCTAAACTACTTTGGGTCAAGCAGTAGAGAACAGTGTCACCCATCAGGGTGAGATGGTAAGACAGCCTAAAGATTTTTTTAAAAATTCTGTTGTAGTTAAAATCCTTTGAATTATCTACCATCTTTTAGCCTACATTGTAATACTGACCTCTGGAATTCTTGCTGGGTTTGAGAAGGCCAACCTTCTCTGTTAGGTCCCTTAGTTCATCTATCCATGCATCAGTTACTATGGGCAGAGAGAGGTGCAGGGGTGATAACAGATGTTGTGTTGTAATATACTTTTCATTAACCATCACTCCTTTTTATTGTTGCTATTATTATTACTCTCTTGATCCATGAATGACATTCATGCACACACACAGGAAGACATTAAACACTATGATTATTTCAGGGTCTGAATTCACTCACTTAGCTGACCTGTGTTTCAGTGAAATGAGGGTAACCATTTCTCTTTCTGTAATGTGTCTATGTGACTCTGGTATGATCCTGTGTCTGTGACTGTAGTCTGGCAGGAGCTTTTTCCACTCCGCGTCACTGAGACAAGCTACCCCTGAGGGCAGTCTGTGGGCCAGACCCCCCGCAGCCTCTAGGGTGACCTGCTCTATTATACCCTAGCAACACCTGGGACTGCAGTGGACTGCTCCGCTGGGGAACTAAACCTGAGTACTGCAGGCCTCTCAGCTCTCTCTATCTCTGCATAGCCTCTGCATGTGTTTCATAACCTCTCTCAGCAATTCCTAAGAATCCTGAAATTCTCTCCTGTGAACCTGCAGTTCCCTTTAAGCCACATAAGCAGGATGGCCATTTCATTCTGCCAATAAAGTCACTTCCTCCAAAAAGGTAACTATTTCTGAAGGACCAAAGAAATGGACAGATTATTCAGTGGTTGTAGTGCACTGAATAATCTGGCAATTTCCAATTCACAACAAATGTAAAATCCTAAATTAAGCCCACAAACCTTTCCTAAGATCTAAAACCAAACTGGTCCAAACTGGAAGGAGCTAGAACTCACACAGTTTGTGTGTAGATGTGTCCATGAACTTCAGAGGGAAAAACTGCAGGCCAGTGATGGTGTTGATTGGAAGGGCATTGCTGTTGGTGCCAATGGCTGAGGTCGGGATCCTCCCGCGCAGAATAAGACAGCTCTCTGGGGTCAGGGGTCGGTCCCGACACATGGTTGCCTGCTGACCGAGTGCCAGATCATTGACCCAACAGATGGGTTTTCCATGAATGCCTAAGGAAAGATGGGCCAGTTTGCCTGAAGTTTGTTACCTGGGCTGGGGTAAGTAAACCAAAATCTCTGGATGAAAATGATCACCACCATTGTCAACAATAAACCTCTTCTAAATCCGCTGGCATTTTGCCCCAACAAAACTCACACTCAAAACACACTCAAAACAAACACCAAGAGGTAAGTGTGGAATGTCAGTCTGTTTTTTGGATGGAGCTGTTCAAATATGACTGTTCTGAAGTCAGTACAGCTGGACTATTATATGGTCTTCTAAACATTCAACAGACTACATTCAACAACCTCCAACTTTACAATATCAAGGTTTGTTGAGGCAATGTGCAAGCATCCTAAGACAGAACTGCTCTTGTACCCTTTATATGCCGCACTCTCTGGGTGTGGGGGTTGTGCCTGCAGAAGAAGGCACTCTGGCTGGGCATGCCAAAGCGGTTGCATCCACGGTGTGGGTGCCCTTGCATGTCAGTGACTTTGGGCTTCAAGGGAGAATGAACTTCATCCATGTTGAGCAACACCGTACTGGGCTCCGTGTAGATGGGAGAGGCAGGAGGAGCACTGGGCCTACTGGGGACTGACTGGACCAGGCTAAACCTCCCCGAGCTGAGAGAGCAGGAACATCATGCAGAGTAGTGGGGTTAAAATACTACAAATCATTTTGGGTACCTTGGTTATACCGTTATAATGTATTCATAAATCATATAGAGTTGGTTGGTGAAGAATAGAGAGGCAGGTAGGGTCAGCACAAAGAAATTTGAAAGTGACCATCCTTCATACCCTCTGCTGTTCAGCTGCTAAACTCCATGAGGAAACAGAGATAGCACCCCCATCAGTACTTTGTGTATATATATATATATATATATATATATATATATATATATATATATATATATATACACTTTGCATATTTTATTCCTATTTATTATTTTAAATTTTGTGTGTCTTGAGATGTTCTGTGGAGATGTGGGTATGTGTGTGTTGTAATGTGTACTACTACTGCAAAATCAATTGCCCATACTGGGACAAATAAAGTGTTACTACTACTACTACTACTACTACAAGAAGACACAGTTTCTTAGTGTGACTAGGACATACTGCCCTTTTCAAAGTGAACTGTTCCCTCCCCTGCTTGTAATGGTTTTCAACAGCAAATACTTTGTAGAACAAGTACTATTAGTACAATTAGTACAATGATATGGACCAATCAGAAAAATAATTGCTGCCATTAATTAAAAAGAGTCAGAGTCAAATATTCAAATAGCTTTGCTGACTTTCAAGAAATGACAGAACAATGTTTAAACTTTGAGGCTCATGGATGTTTGGGTTTGTGGCATGTAAAAACTAAAAAATAATAAATTATACTTGTCCACATTTCAAATATATTGTAGAGTTTTACATTGTTATAAGGCTATTATTTTTTTACATGTTAATCACAGCCATGGCATGCAAGTACGCCTTGAAGAACAAGTCCAGGCTTTTTCTAACAATAATAACAATGTTTACAATTTGTTAAGCCTGCAACAGGCTTACTCGTTGTATGATTGTCAATTAAATACTGAGAGCATGTACCATAGAACCTGGTCCCAAATTGCATGGATATGAATATGGTAGCCTATCCTATATCTGTGCCAAATTAAACCACTTACCGCATCGTGTCCCGATTTCTATTGATCATAACAGCATTGTGAAAGGCGCGCCACCACTGCACAGAGAGCAGCGCTTCTGCTCAGAACTGCTCCGATCAAGACAACCAACAGAATGTCCGCGGTTACTTTCATCCACGCATGACGTGACAATGTAAGGCAGGATGCGTTCGTCTTCAGGTGCGAGCTTAGAGCAATGCATGCTGGACTTGAGTCAGTGCATGTGTACATTCTGCAAAAGTTCATCAATCATTACTTAACGCTACTGTAGCAGCCAAGCTGCAAGAATCCAAGTAGACCCCCGTTCAGACGTTGTGTGGCCGAGACAATCAACTAAAGTTATCGACTGTTACCCTCTTGTGGTAGCGATTCCAAAGATCTTCCCAATATTATATTACAAAAATCAAGCATTCGGTATGCTCCATGGTTATACAACGGTATGCTACAAACCAGTAGCGTCCAGATGTAGTTATTGTAAGTGTCTTATAAATGTTCTAATGTTATAACATAAAAATTACTCTAAGTGTCTTAATCCCTAAATGTAGTCATAACCCAATGGAAGTCTCCCACGTGAGAGAGATCTCCTAAATCTCAATGATGAAATTTTCAATGATCTTAAAATGCTCAAATGCTTCTGCTTAGTCATCACTGCTAAAACAGAGGTCATGAGTCCATAATTAAACTTGGCAGTAAATGACAGATACATGGTTGCCGACATGGCAAATTTATCATAAATCTTGCATCAGCATACTGCATACATACACTCCATGATTACCACATAACATCTCCCAATGGCTTTATAATATAAATAAAAATAAATACAGGCGGTTATGAACTGTTTCTAAAGACAGACATTTTGCAATTTTTTTAGATCTAAACAGCAGTTTTTGTTGTCACGCTGATGCATGCATTTAGCTGGAATGCGTTGATACAATGTGTGAACACACACACACGCACGCACGCACACACTAAACCATTGATTTAAGACTAACCTGGGAATGATTTAATTGATTGATTACTATGATCTGTGTAGTTTATTAATATGCAAATTGCTTTTTGGTCCCAATTTGACATCATGCACAACCTCTTCAGGCATCCCATGCTCCCTGGGGGCAAAGAAACCACTTATCCAGTTAAATAAATTACCTTCTATTAATGAACTAAAAAGGTTGACATATTGTTAGACTAAGTCATGGTGATACAAAATGTCAACTCATATGTAATGTATCAAATATAAAACTCATCTGCTTTTCAATCTAATCAAACAGAACACTTTTCACAGCACTCAGAAGTGCCTATGACTAAAAGACATATGACTAGATAAATACAAAGAACTTTTACCATAAAGATAAGTACATAGAACCTTTACCATTTTCTGTTTGACTACTTCATACGGATGTGCTATTTCATTATGGCATTGGCAATATAATAAGCTGTTCATTTAACCAAGTAAAACCCTCTGGGAAAAAAAGATGTAAAATGTCACTACAGGTAGATCTCAAAGTAAATTGTCTAAAATAAAAGACTGAGGCCATGTTAGCGGAGATGACAAATAAATTAGTCTAGTAGGGGAGACTCTGAAAAGTTGTAGCAGTTGTTGTTTTGTAATATTTCCATCTTCTACTTTGACTTACAGCATTACATAATACAACATGCACCTCTACTCCCTTCATACATTACTAGTTCAGCCACAGTTGCTGTATTGCTTTGCCATTTCAATCTAAGCCTTTGTTACAAGTTTGATGTAACAGAGGCTGGGGACAATAGCAACAACAAACAGAAAGAGTAAAAATCAAAATTGAATATTTTAGTCATCACACAGCTGCAGCTCTCATCTTGCTGCCATTGTCCTCAACCTAAAAAGTGACACAAATCCCCACAAAACATGTATAGATAACTAGATTTTATTCTGTCTACACTTCCCACAGACAGAGATGAGAGATGAAATTCTGAACACACATTTAGTGTGTGAATCTGATCAAACTAAAGCTAAAATGGAAAAATAAGGAAATATTAAAACTGTTCCTTTGCTACAACTGTACATAGTCTCCCCTAACACTATATTCTCAGTGTATATTATAAGTCTGGACAACTTGGCTGTGGGCATGCCCAATTATAATCTAAACTGGTCTAGTTCCCATCATCAGTGCAGTTTCTGGGTGTAAGTCCTGCAGGCCCCCAAATGGCTTTTCAGCAGAGTGAGATGTATTGCTTTTTCTTTGTCTTTCCTCTTCCGACATCTTTCTTCCTCCTCTCCTCCTCTTTCACCCTTCCCCCGTCTAAGCCTTCTCCTTGAACCTTTTCCAGAGCTGGCGGACATGCTTCCCAGCCTCTGAGCGAATGCAGGTGGAGAAGGAGCCAATGGCGTGTCTGTCCACCTAGAGAGCATGGAGCCAGGCAAGAGAGGAGGAGAGTCAGATTGCAGCACCAACAGGGGAGGGAAGGAGGGAGGGGTTTAGAGCTGCAGTAGGCTAAATGTAAGTAGCTATTGACATAGACTTGTCTTTCTGTTGTCGATGGTGAGTCAATGTGCATTAAGCAGAACAGTATTGAGCAGAACTGCGGTGAACACTCGTCTGAGAATTCATGATTCAAAGATGTCTGAAATTTAATTTAGTCTTCAACTGCACTTAATCCATGTAAAGGTAAAGGCCCTAGTCTACATCACAAGGAACAATATTTTCATAAAAAAGCTCAATTCAGAGAGTCAGGGAGCTGACTTTAAGGTCCACAAACATTAGTTTCTCAGCACCACTGGGTGGTTTTGGGACAGATGTTAAAAGGGAGAGAGAGAAGAGTGCATTACTTATCGGCCAGCCAGCTCCTTTTTCAGACATGACCTGAAGGAAGTGAAGTGCTCCACAGTCTTGTAGCCCTGAGCAGGGGAACAAGAAGACAGCCATGCAGAGAGACACAGATGGGAGAGAGAGAGAGAGAGAGAGAGAGAATGTTAGTGGGGTGTAAGAGTATGGAGCCAAGACGGTGAGGCCAGGGAAAACCTCAGGTGAGGATGGACTGACAAGAATCAGTAAGATGTGTTAATCTAAGAACATATGTTCTACAGATATTATAATAGACAGACAGTTTTACAGACATTCAGCAGACCTATTCACATTCTCCACTAGAGGGCAGTCAAGCTCTAACTAGTGTCTGATGCAGTGGCTTCTGTCAAATGCCTCTGAGACATCCAGTAGAAGTGTGAGTGAATGAATGAGTCAGTGAGTGAGGGCAAAACAGTTCTCTGATTACCCAGCCCATCCACACACATTTAACTTAAGCTATTCTATCACACATCCTCCATGTGCTTTCTTACTAGTGTACAGCGTGCTGTATTTGTACTTGTTTGTAACTGGGTTAAACCACACAACAACCAAGCTATCCTATGTTACATGGTACATGTACTCATTTATAGCCCCCTCCCCTGTCTCCCTCTGTTACCCGAGATCCTCTGTGCAGACGGTCCTTCATGATGCCGATGAACTCTTTGTAGCTCAGTTGGTCATCATGGTCCACATCAAAGATCTTAAAGATGGTGTTCACCAGGTGACGGGTCAACTTCAGCCCTGTGGCCACGTACACGGCCCTGGCAAATTCATCTGTGCAACATGGGTGCGAACGGACAAAAACACAGACAGACGGACAGTTGTAACAAATCTTTGACATATGACCACAGCATGTACCGTTTCTTTTCAAAGTTCTGTGTAGTAATATGACAGCGTGTGTTGTCTAGTATAATGTTCTGTGTAGTAATATGACAGCGTGTGTTGTCTAGTATAATGTTCTGTGTAGTAATATGACAGCGTGTGTTGTCTAGTAATAATGTTCTGTGTAGTAATATGACAGCGTGTGTTGTCTAGTAATAATGAAAGCTGGTTTGTTTTGAGGTGGAGACAGACCTTGGCCAATAGAGCGACTGGCAAAGTTGTACATTTGCATTGCGATAGTAAAATCCTCCAGGTTGTTCAGGAACTGAAAGAATGACCTGAACTCTTCAAAGGTGATTCCCTGAGAACAATAGAAAGAGTGAACGAAAGAGAGGGAAAAAAGACAGAAAGAAAGATAGAAAATGAGAGGGAGGGGTGGGGATAAAGAGGGAGAGAGAAAGAGAGAGAGATAGAGAGAGAGAAAAACAAACTTTACATTTACTCACCAGACAAGAGGAAAATGACACACTCTCCCTGGCATGCTATCAGACGAGCATCGCTTTGCATACATGCGTGTGTGAGCGTGCGCCTGTGCGTGGGAATGTGTGTGTGTGTATTTGCACCAGCCCATGTTTAGACCCCCCCACCGCCCCCAAAAGAAAAAAAAATAAAACAGACAAAAAGACAAAACAGGCGTGACTCAATCTGCCGACTGGGAGTGACGCCCTTTTCCAGAACATTCAGGTCATGCATGTTGCCCCTGCCATCCTCACAGATGACAGCCCAGTGGCACACAGCTCCTTCTCCTCTCCTCATACCCTCACCTTAATGTCCAGGCCCAGCTGCTTGACGTGAGAACAAGTAACAGACGTGAAAAAAAGTAAACAAACCAAAAACACACACAGACAGCAACAAAGGACTTGGGATGTGCCCTTGGATATGCCGTGCAATGACATCAACGACGACACTGGTGACAGAGCTCTTTTATTGGAGACTAGGTAATCTGTTCTCAGCTTTCTGATGGTGAGGATAGGAATGTGCTTGTGCTAACCACCCCTCAGACGACAAAGGTCTCCTTTTATATATATTATTGCCCTGTTTACACGTATCTAGATATTTTTATAAACAGACTTTTTTTATCAGTTTATCTTTTAAATTGCATCTACACGTATCCAGCGGAATTCAGAACAAAAAAGTGTTTCGATAAATCTCCACTTTGGAGGCCGTTTTAAAAAAATATCCATCTGAGGTGGCTAAAACTCTAAAACGAGAGGCCGAAACGGATAAAAAATACATATAAACAGGGCCTTAGTTAGACACCTATTCCAGAGGAAGGTTGGGTGGGTGGAGAGGCTGTGTGTGGCAGAGATGCTCAGCCTCCATTGTCTCCACCTAATTTCAAAAAGAGGTGCAGTAACTGCAGCACACACAAGCAGAGGCACGAAAGCCTCCACAACAATCAACCCATGAATGACCCAAAGGGCTGCCAGCGCAGATACTTCTTTTTTGTTCAAGGGGTCTATTTCATGACTACAAACAGTGGTACACAATATAATACATAACACAGTTTGAAACAGGTCACATTCTTTGGGTTTCAAAGGCTGCTTCAAATATTTGAAATAGTTGAACTGAATGGCTTTCATTTCAGTGTCTTTGTTCCTTTCACTCAAACTAGGAACACCTTTTTCCATTAATTTGAATAAATGGGTGCATTCAAATCCACCTGCTAGAGAGACTATCTGAAAGTAGAGAGCTCAGTCGCTGCAGTGCCCATGGCTGGCTGACACTGTGCTGATCCTGATAAGTGACTTCAGTAAGACTCTGATACTCTGAAGGCTCTGATATACGTCACATTGGCCACGGCCAGTCAGTCCGCTGTTACACTCTCAAGCGCTCACAACTACAAATGCTGTCCTGGCACATTTCAGATCCTCAAACAAAGCTGTCATCTGTAAATACTATAAATATCTCAATTAGCTCTGTTCAAATCCACTACAAACTATAACAATATTACGAACTAGATTTATTGTAAGTCTATATGACTACCATACTGTATACATTTCTGGGAAAAAAATGTCTCTTTCAGGTGCAGGTGGTCACTTTCTAATTCTATACATAACACAGCAAATGTTTCTTGTCCTATAGAAATGACCACAAACATCTTGACAATGCCTGTTCTAACATCCGTGATGTGTGTCTGTGTAGTCTTGTGTTGTGTTGTGTTGTGTAATGTGTGTCTAGAGTGAAGGAGTGAGTGAAGCCCCCCCACAACCCCACCCCCCCCCAACCCCAACCCCACTGTGTGCTCGACCAGGTCACAAGTGTTAAGAGTAGAGGAAGCGTTTAAGTTCTCTACCTGCTGTAGCTCAAGAGAGATAACATGTGTAATGATGGGGAAAATGCCTCACACAAACACACAGTTAAGATGGATGGCTTTTTATGTGTGTGCATTCAGAGGTGGGGGTGGAGGGTAGAAGAACAAACACACACTCGTACTCTTCTTCTACACACACAAATTCTACCTGTTCAAGCTAGAGATTACTCTACTAGACATGGAACCCCACTGTCTCTCACACACAAACACACACCCACACATACACACACATTGTACCCCCTACACACACACACATGCACGAGTGCACACATACACACACACACACACACACACACACACACAAACACACACATAGTAACTACCCCCCTACACACACACACACACACGCACACACACACACACATATGAACCTGATACCTGGAGTGCAAACAGGAGAGGGGAGCCCTGGCTGACAGAGGCCAGGCTCTAAAGGAGTGCAGTGAGGCATGCTGCCCATCTCCGCTGGGGCCTTCCCAGCCACCCCTAGAGCACTCAACTCCACTGCAGGGCCAGACTCTCTGAGCCACGCAAAGTGCTCCAAGGAATGTTCCCCTTTGTCTTTCTTTTCTTACCAGCTCCCTAAAGGAGACGTCTGAACCCAGTGAGAACAAGAGGACCCGCTACTAAGGTTTCTAAAGGTTGGGTGAACCTTTTGAGAACATTCTAGACTTTTTTATGTTTCAATATGTCAGATGTGCTTTACAGCTTTACTGCATCCAACGGGAGCACATTTTCTGATCTAAATGTGTCTTCAGAACCCCAAGTACAACCCAGTACATTCCAAAAGGCCAAACTGGCCTGTGAGAGAGTTTTGCTTTGGGACTTTCACACTGGTTTCATCTTGAATGGTTCTGTGTGTAACTGTAAATCTGTAAGCTTTTTGACACACACACAGCGCAGCTTCCCCTCTATTGGCACAAAGTGGATGCACTTGTGTGAAGTGGACCCACATGCTATCAGAGGCAAAGATAACCGAACAAACCACACGTTTTAAAAATGAAAAAAGCTGAAGGAACTGTCCTGATATGGGACCAACTGGACTTCACATAAGGCAACAGCTTGTTTTAGAACTGCCTGTTCAGGCACAGTGAACAAAAAATAAACAAAAACATCAAAAAGATGGGAGATGATTTAGACGGATATTTCAGTGGTGACAAACCTCTTGTCTCTTTTTCCACAGCATGAAAACAGAAATGACACACAGAAAGAGGAACAGAAATACAATTTCACCAACATCACAATGACACACAATTAAAGTATGGATTTCTCTCTTTCAGTTGTTCAGTAGAACAGGCAGTATTACAGTATTATTTACAGGTTCACATGTACTGTATGAGTCTCTAATGGCAGTGAGATATACTGATCAGAGAAGTGAAGTTTTCTAGTTATAGAACCTTAGATGTAAATAGCTAGTCCAGTTGCATAAACACCATTTAGGTTTATTTTAAGATTGTGTTGAAGATACAGATGTTAATTTTGGCACTCAAATAATGGGCATTTCCCAGAGAGTAATTATATGTTTATAGCAAGACAACATTTCATAAACCGTTTTCAGTAATGACAGGTCGACTCATCAACAGAAAACATCAGAAACTGAAAACTCTACATTGTTCATAAATGGTCAACAGAGACCAGACTTGTTCTAATACTTTCAGTCATCTTGTGATTCACACAAGAAACTGGACAGTCTATGTGTGTTTCTGTGCATGTATGTGTGTGTGTGTGTGTGTGTGTGTGTTTGTGTGTGATGGAGTGTGCAGAGGGAGTTGATGTTTAGAGGTCGAGTTTATTTGGTACCACAACTTGTTAATCCATCAGCAGGTCTTCTAGCTCCAGCACCCCTCCCCCCTCCACAGGGAGAGAGGGCCGTAGGGTGGACAGAAGTGGAGTGCCCAGAGGTGTGAGTCTGGCTGTAAGATTAGCCCGCTTCTTACAGAGCAAAGTGTCAAAGGCAACAGATTCACTATCTCCTGATGGGGCAGCCGTGCGTTCAGGTGTGGAGAGGGGCTCAGGTGAACACAAACAGCAGAGGGACAGGGGTGGGGAGTAAGGGGTAGGGGGGCAGGAAGAGGAGAGAAAGGGAGGAGACAGGAGGGGGGTTGTAAGGAGAGAACAGGAGGGTTTGGGAGAGGGCAAGAGGGTTGGGAAAGGAGACGGGAGATTAAAGGGGCCAAAAAGGATGGGTCAATGAGGTTACAAGAGTGTGTGTGTGGTGGGTGCCCCTCCCCTCTTTCTCTGGCTTTGTGTGTGTTCTCTGTGTGTGTGTGTTTGTGTTCAAATTGTCTGCGCATTAGTAGGTTAGTTGGGCACAGGAAATGAGTCACTATGGCGGGAAATGCTAGTGTGTTATGCCAAACAGTAAAGCAGTTAGTAGAAAGCTGTCGGTTGCATTTAGTGTGTGACTAACCCGGGTCTGCCGCACTTTTTAATTACTCTGTCTGTGTGCATGTGGGTGTTTGCTCTTCCACATGTGATCAGTGCTGTTTGTGCACTTCTGCTCAAGCACCTGCCACTGAGGGAATGGGAATGCGCTATGGGAATGATGTGGGAAATGACAGTTTATCTGTGCACTGCAGAGTGAGCATGCGCTTGTGTGTGTGTGTTTGTGTGTGTGTGTGTGAGTGTGTGTGTGTGTGTGTGCTTACGTTTGCGTATATGTGTGTATGTGTGTATGTATGTGTGTGCTTACTTGTGTGTGTGTGTGTGTGTGTGTGTGTGTGTGTGCGCACATTCGTTTGTCTGTGTGTGCATATGTGCTGTTGGCTTCGTACCTTCTCGTCGGGGATGGACTGGCGCACGTTATCCAGGTAGCTGCTGATGTTCTCCACGGTGGTGTAGCGCAGCAGGATGCGGGCAAAGTCCTCCTCACTGATGGTGGTCATGCCCTTCGAGTAGGTCAGGAACTCAATCTCCAGCACCTCTGTCTGCAGGTTATCCATGAACCTTGGGATGGGACACAAACACACAGCAACATACGTCAGAAATCTGGGACAGACTTCAACCTAAAAAGTAAAATCCCTTCTGACTTTGCCTGCTGTGTGTGTGTGTGTGTGTGTGTGTGTGTGTGTGTGTGTGTGTGTGTGTGTGTGTGTGTGTGTGTGTGTGTGATTGTGTATGTGTGTGTGTGTGTGTATCAGTGAGTATAAATGAGACAGATAGTTAATTTGTTTGCATAAAAAATATGTATGAACATGATGATACCTATAGAAATCATCAAAGGTCAGCTCTGCCTTGCCCTTCTTCCCAAAGAAGTGAACCAGAAGCGTTGTGTCGATCATCATGCTCTCATCCACACGCTGGACATCAGAGGAGGTATGTGTGTGTGTGTGTGTGTGTGTGTGTGTCGGGGGGAGGGGGGGCGGTAAGGGAAGAGGGAGTAGGTAGGCAGGGAGAGAGAGAGAAAAAAGAAGAATGAGTAGAGCAATAGGCAGGACATGTGTTTGTATGAGGGCAGGGTGGGGGGTCATGGAGTCAATGTGGCAGCCAGCCAGAGCACAAAGCCTCCACACAGACCAGTCCTTCAGTCAGTCAGTCAGCTTCAGCTTCAACTTCTAACCACACGCCCAGATCAGACCGGACCAGACCAGACCAGACCAGACCACACCAGGGGACAAAGCGTGGTCACACTGGGGGCCTAACAGCAGTGCCTGCAACCATTCTGCTGATCTTTACACCATCAGAGGCAAAGTTGTTGTTAGAGCCAAAAAGGTTAGGAATGAGGAGCCACCATCCACATGGCGTAAAGATCAGGCGCTGTGTGTGCACTGCATCTATGGGTAGATATTTCATCCAGGTGTGGGCTAGGCAGCAGCACAGACACAGATGCACACAGACATGCTTATCAAACACATCAAAGCTGGACACACAGAGAGACTACGACACGCACATGGACACAGAAGGATACACACACACGCACACACACATACATACACAATCCAGGCTGGACCAGACAGAGACACTGACAATGGATGCAGAAGCACAAAGAGCACAGAGAAGCTTTTAGGTCACACACACACACATACACACACAAACACATACACACATTCATAATCCCCACATTGCCATGCATTTCTGTGAAACCCTCACACAGGTAAATCAAACGATGAGGAGCCAGAGACAGAAATGCACTGTATGTGAGCAGATTCCACCTTTTTCCAGAAGTGACGGAATCTCAGTTGTCTCTGGAACAGCTCTGTCACTTTCTCTCACTTTTCTGATTGACTTATTTTCACTGTCCTTTCAGTTTAATCTGGGCTTTACTAGGGACAGAATGGTAATAAACGGCCTTAATAACAGGGATCTGACCCACATTTTGCATGGCCTTGTTCCAGAAACAGACAATATTTGGGTGCAATTCCCCTCTACCTCAACTGATCCCAGGTCAGTTTTTAAGGCAGCTCCTGTGAGAGTGGGTGAGGTAAGGACAGAAGGCTGTTAGAGACACTAAGACAGAACCAGATAGATTTGGAACAAACTGGAAATATCTGAAGGGGTTAATAAGGCCTGAAAGCAATGGTGTGGTCAGTTTATTGGCCCCAAACACTGCCTTTATCAAATGCCATGTTTTCAGGATGGGACTCAGTGGTTCAGAAAAAGGTGTTTTAGTTTGTGTTCTGGTAGCTTTTCTCAAGCAAGAGTTCCGCATGAGAGCTAGGAAAAAGAAAAAGTGTTGCGTTATACGTCACATATACATGATGGTTAGAGGCCCGCGCTCTAAGCCCATCAAAGAACCAGGAAGCCTACCATGCCACGGGCGCCGTTCACAGACTAACAGATCCACACAACCAAAAAATAAACACCATAGCAGCAATGTCAACACCAACAAGAAGGATCACACGGCCCAGTCTCCGGCATTCATCATGGACAAAAAGCTCTCAGAGCATTCCTCTCATGCTGCCGCACGCTGGCTCTACCTCTAGTCTAAAGTCCTATCCGCAGGATGGGAGACGTTTTTTTTCCCATTAGCCATGGGGGAGAGGAAGGAAGGGAGCATTCGTGAAGGAGAGAAGTCACATTTTATCGGACAGCGCTGGGTCTGATCCACAGCGGCCTGTCAGTCCAACAGCAGACCGCTAACATTTGACAGCATTGTGGGGGATTTCCTAAGGCTAGGGACCTGTGGCCCGAAAGCAAATAATGACCAGCTAGCTAATTGCTTACAAGGGTCCTGCTCTTATTGAGAACTGAATTCACAACCGTTAATATGTGGGCATTCAGAAAAAAAAATGAGAAAGAGAAAAACAGTGATGTTTGTAGAGGCACATCCAGCTCCACCTGAGGCAGATCTAATTTCAGCAAGGCTTGATGCCATATGTCGCTCTAAGTAGACCGTAAATGTGTATTTATTTATAACTAATGGCATGTCTGTATCTTTCTTCCTTTGACTGACTGTCTGTTTTCAGGATGACTGACGTCTCGTTCTGCACTGATTCCTGGAAGCTGACAGCTGTCGAGCCATGAGCTCACTAATTGTTGACAGCATAACGGCTACCATAGCAACCGTGTATGAGTTATCACCTGGAGGCGTACCGGGTTTAAGGGGGTGTGGTTCTAAAGCACCCGTCATTCTTTGATCTAAGCGTGGAGGTAAAAAAACAGTGATTAAGGGCCCCATTAGTGATAATGGGCAAGAGGAAGTCTCTCTTTCTTTTCTCTCTCTCTTTATCCCCCCTTCACTATGACTCGATATCTCTATACTTCAATCTTCTCTCTCCGTCTCTATCAGTCTGTCATTGTCGCTCTTCTCAAACTGATCTTTTCCACAATTTTGTTCTGCTCTCTTTCTTTCTTTCTTTCTTTCTTTCTTTCTCTCTCCCTCCCACTCTCTCTCCCTTCCCTTTCTCTCACTCTCTCTATTCTTTCTCACCCAAAGTCTTTTCTCTTTTGCTCTGCTGAGTCAGAGTGGAAGCGGATGCACCGAGCGAAGAGCTGTCATTTTCCAGGGGCCTGGACAAGCATGCTAAGGCTGTGTTATCAACCTCTGTGTGATGTGCGTGTTGAGTGTGAATTAGGCCTTGTGTTTGCGGTGTGTGAATGAGAGGGCTCGTGTGTAAACACACGTCTGAGGTTAGTCTGGATTAGGCTAGGTACTGCTGGCACTAAGAAGCAGCAATTAGATGCTTAGTTGGAGTGTTTAAGCAAATAATAGGCAAGCAAGGGGAGGAAAAGAGGACGTGTGCTCAGCTCTCTGGGGTTTGCCTATGAGTGTGTGTTTTGTGTGTGTGTGTGTGTGTGTGTGTGTGTGGGGGTAAGAGTAGGGTCTGTATAAAATGTCCTTTCAATGACAAAGACAGACATGTTAATGATGTGTGTGTGTTTGTGTGTGTGTTGGGGGGTGGGTGGGTAGTTTTGGCCTCAGTCAGTTTGTATTGTGATTTAGTGCAAGAAACACGGGCTGGTGTTGAGCTGGCTTTTTCTCAACTGTAATGGACACCTCAAGAACATATAAGCACTGATGGCTAGTGCACAGTCAAAGACATAGAAACAGACATACATACATTACGGTACAGTACAGTACAGAAGCATGTGGAAACAAGGTGAAGACAGCCCAACACCACACCACACCACACCGGCCCAATGCTACAGGACATTTAGAGATGAAGTGTTTGGTCATGTCAGTGCAAGTGTACCATCTAACTCGATCTGATCTACAAATGGAAAAAGAGGAGCAAAAACACTTACTGTCAGGGCGACACCTGGCCAACAGGTGAGTGAAATGATGACATGAGGTAGAGGATGAGAAAAGTGGGAAGGGATGAATAAATGGCACAGGGCAGGTGCAGAAAAGTAAAGAACAAACAAAGAGATGGAATGCAAATAAACACAATTAAGACAAAAAATGCAGTGGCAAATAATCAAGAATGTCCATATGGAATAGGTTTGTAAAATTCATATAGGTTAATTTTTACATGAGCAAAATCTGTGTATAACCTCATTATTATGGCCTCTATAGTAATGTACCTAAAAATGACTGACTTCCTGGGTATGGTAGGGATATTAACACCATTTTAATGTAACCACTTTACCACTGGATGTAACCACTTTCACACAGACTTATATGTTTCACACAGACTAAAATGTTTCTACAGACCTTTTCCATATGTGTGATACAGGTCAAGGGACATCAGGAGAGTATCATGGGAAATAATCAGACACAAAGCCATGGGTGGGAGTCTAAACAATGAGAATAAAATGGGAAGTGTACAGAATGGGCCACAGGGACACTAAAATACACATTGCTAGTTGGAGTCTGCGGATATGGATGGGGATTTGGACGGGGACAGAGGACAGGTATACCTCTGCCAGGTCAGAAAACAGAGCTTGACTCGCGCTGCGTCTCAGCACATCCCAGTAGCTCCTGGGCGCAAACTCCTGACCCTCTTTTTTAAGCACCTGTGGAGGAGGCGTGACCAGAAGCACAGCCGTTAGCGTTAGCCTTTGCGCCAGACGATAAGAGACAAGAAGGAGAAGGAGGGGAAAAAAGAAAGATAAAGTTTCCCCCCTTTCTTTCTTGATGTCTTTTTTTGCTCTTGCATTTTTCTTACTCTCTCATTCAGGCTAGAACACAAACATCATTTGGGCACACAGCCCTTTGCGACTGCACGCACGCACACGCACACACACACACACACACACACACAAACACACACACACTCACACACACAAACACACACACTTTACAGCCTATATAATAGAGAGTATGCAGATGTGTATACTCAGAGGGAACATGATTGCTGCACCTGACAATTAGCAGGTACAGATGATGCTAGTAAAACTGTGCCGATGCCCAGTGGCACTGTAGGCCTGTGAAGAAGGGGCACAGCAAGGACCTGCCCACAAAGCTCTGGGTGAGGGGATTTTCTCTGGGTCTTTACGACGCCTGTATATCACACATCACACACACTGCATAAAAGCTCTTAAAGGGATTTTAACGAAACACGAGCCAGATGCAAGTCACAAGCTGTGCTCATTTTGTGTGTGTGTGTGTGTGTGTGTGTGTGTGTGTGCGCGTGTGTGTAACTTCAAACACAGAGTGTACTCAGGTGGCAAAGGGAAAGATGTGGTTAACCCCCCGCAGGGAGGTGGTTTGTAAATTAGTACAGTGTTGGCATGATGATTTCACTCATCTTTTAAACTTCACATAAATGGGGAAACAAGAAAAATGTGTGCGCATGCGCACACACACACACACACACACACATTTCATATTTGGTATTACTCTCGTCATAAGTCAGGTCCTGGCAACCTGACTTTTTATGCTATATGTTGTACCTGTCCATGTTAAACACAGAACCAGAAATGCTGATCCTTCACCTTTACCTTCCTACAACAGATTTGTAGTTACACTTCAATTTACTCACTCAAGTTTCCTCTAAAAAGTGTGTATGAGTGTGTGTGTGTGTGTTTGCCTGCGTGTGTGTATGTTTGTGTGTCAGCTGTGTTGTGTTTGCTGGTGTTAGCTGGCTCAATAGAAAACACATTTGGCAGTGCGTAGTGCATCCTCACTGAATACACCCACCTGCAAATTCATTTACAAAATCAATTGATTGCATTAGAGGCCGGATTGAGTCAGATCAATTACATTAATCAGATTCCATCACATTTCATCGAACCTCTTTCCCTGTCTCTGGTGTCTTTTAGGGGAAACCACCTGCAAAACTCCTCTAAACCTCCATCATCCTTGATTTATCAGTAAGTCAGCCAGTCAATCTATCAATCAATCAAATCAATCAGTCAATCAATCCAACAACCAATCAATCAAACCACCAATCATTCCTCCCTCCATCATTCTGGCAAACAGACAGAAGACCCATCATGTCCTTGTGGAGGGAGGGTCTCTAAACAGGCTGGAGAGGCCGGTGGGATACATACGCTGTTGACGGGGGCAACCTGATAGCCATAGAGCTGCATGCTCTTACACACAGAGATGAGGCGGAGGACGCCGAGAGGGTCACGGCACGACATGCGGGCACACACAGAGAGGAGGAAGAAGACAAGAGGGAGGAAGAAGAGGATAGAGAGACATGTTAGATCATGCGAAAGGACAGGAGGCAGTGGTTTTGAGTTTCAGTTCAAAAAGAACAAATGTACAACAGAAAGAAAAAAAAAACAACAAAAACTACAACACACAAAAACAACTCCAATGCTGTTACATGTTACTTAAGCTAACAATATCAAATCAGCTTTTAAAATTTTACAGTCCACAATAGAAGGCGTGACATCCCACAAGTAAGGCAGAGAGGTACTAAACATACTGTATAAGATTCTTCTTTTTTACAAGAATAAATAAATACTTCAAGAGACTGGCACAACCATTCTATGAACATTAGCCAACATGAGGCCGATGAGGGTGTCAGTTGTTGTTACTGTGGAAAGTATGGAGCTTAGTGCTTCATAACTACATGTTAAATCTTTCCATGCCCACACTACAGCAATGATGGACATATTTGTGAAAAATGTGTGTATATGGCATGACTTTAGATCACATGACACAACAATTGCTGATAAGACAGTTCACCAGTGACAATAAGAATGTTCATATAAACAGAATGGTTGTATTCAGCACATAAAGAGCTGTGTAAAGTCACTGAATACCCCCCCCCCCCCACCCCACCCCTCCAGATAAGGTCAGGTGTCACGCTACAGTGACCTTAGAAGACCCTCTAGTCAACTTGGCATACTAACTAATGGAGTTCATGTAAAACAATTAGGGGGTCTTCCGCCGCTTATCTCTGTGTACTATCAGTGTGTTCCTGGGCCCCTAAACAGGGGGACATTCTTGTAGCAGCGCAGTCGATTCTCACCGCAGTTCCCTATTACCCTCAAAGGCTGAAAAGAAAGTCTTTCACAATGGGGACGCACTGTCATCTTGGACAGGTGAGCAGGGCTGGCACCACATGACATCATTAATGAATATTAATAAAAGGAATGTCCCGCTCTCTGTCCAAGCATGCCACTTTCCACGTATTGTGGCGATGGTATTGTTCACAGACCTTGTTCGCAGGCCCTTTGCCGGCTAAAATAACAGCTATTCCACACTGATCGCTTACATTCAAAAGGGTTACCATGACGCCAACACAAACAACACATATCACTGAGCGACAAAGTGTCCATTTCCTGTTATTCTACCCTATGAGAAAAAAGAAAACAAGAACACCTACTTGGGTCTGAACTGGTTCAAACAACATTCCTCAGGTCTTGCCCATGGCTAAAGAAAAAGAAGAGTGCCTCGATTTCTGTGCCTAATACCACCCACAACACACACACACACACGTGCACACACACACACACACATTTGGACACATGCACACACACTTCAAAAACTTTCCCAAAATACTCTGCTGTCTTCTTTATCTCCTCATCAAATCCTCTTGTTTACACTGGTCTGCACGGGCTGCTTACGGGAGATGTCACCCATCCCCTCTGTTGTGGGGTGCAGAGCTGTTCCAGCTTGGCCTTCGCTGACTCTCTCAGTCCGAGCAGCGCCCCGCTCCAGTCTTCAAAGACCCTCCCGGCACAGGAGAGTAAAGGCACCCCTCACCCACATCATCTCTCCCCCTTCTCCTGCTTCCAGCCCCAGGGCCTAGGGCAGAGCAGACTGTACCCCCATGAGCAGTGACTAGAGTGGGATGTCATGACAGCAGGGCTGCGGCCCCACTGGGGACCTCACAGGATGGCTGACTCATCTTCAGGACTTTGTTCTTCTCTGTGCTACGCTCCTCTGACACTATAGACTGCCTGAATCCTTCCAAAAAACATGACTCCATTGGTTAATCAAGGACTTCAAAGGTAGTGAACCGTAAAGCATATCCTAGCAGGGCAAATTCAAGCAAGCGACACATTGAAGTATTGCAACACTGTGGAATGATACTACACATTTAAGTCACACGCCCAATACTACACATTTAAGACACACACCCACTACTGTGCATAGGAACACATATTCTGAAGGCAGAATAACAGTGAGTCATTCTACTGCTTCTTACAGGGTTGAACCTGTTTCTATGCGCTTACACATTACACATTCACAGGACAGCCTATGACAGATTCAGTCTAAACACCTTATCTGAATCTGTCCTCAGTTAGGACAGTTGGTCAGGAAACCATCTCTCATTTCTATTCTATCAAAAGAGATACAAAGAGGCCCCCAACACAGATCACTGCAAGAAGTCACAGCAATGAATTTTCCATCTGGGCCAACCATTATATGAGATTTAAAAAAAAAACACACCCCAACCAACCTTGGTCCTGTCATTTCTCTCATTCCCACCCACCCTCGCTCACTCGCTCCCTCTCTCCCTCTTTCTCTCTCTGTCTTACCAGCTGGGCTGATTTCTCTGCATCTCCCTTTCTTCCCTTCTTCTCGTTCTTCTTACGGAAGATCTCCTGAAGCTGTGTGGAACAAAACACAACCAACGGAGCAGAATGTGTATCAAAATCCAAAAATACTTTTTGCTATATCAGTTTCAGTACTGGGATATTGCTTGAGGGAAGTGAATTACTCAAAAGGTCAAAGTCAAAACATTCCTGTAAGTAATATTTGCAAATGCAAATGAAAAATGGAATAGTCCCCATCTCATTCTAAATGTCCACAGAAGGAGAGTTTTTTTTTTTACATGGTGCATGTCTGTAGTGGTGTTTTCCAAAACACCAGCTGCTGGTTCTGCACCTCTGAGGCCCCATGGGGTTTTCAGACAGGTGAGATTAGCACCTGACCTCAGGAGGGACTCACAGCTGCTAGGGCATCACCATGCCATTATAATCAGGAAATGACTATAAGTGGCTTCAATGGTGTACGCTATGCATGGTCAAAATGGAAACAACCCTGAATTGACCACGATGGTGGTTGTGTGTGTGTGTGTTTGTGTATGTGTGTGTGAGTGCACCATACTCACCACCAAGAACTCCCTCTTGTCAACCATCTGGTTCCCGTCAGCATCGAACATGTTGAAGGCAATCTTAAACCCAGCGTGGGGCTCTGTGGGAGAAGCAGAGTGGTGCATCATATGATCTGGCAGCCATGTGGACAGATCCCATCCATTCATTACCACAGTCAGAACATAAGTGGGGCCTTCATGATCAGTGGACCTTCTTCCTCATTGGCAGATCTCTGACACCCATACCATAGCAATGAAACATATTCTCCCTCCAACTTCACTGATGTTTGTGTATCTAAAAGGGAGCCCATTCTGACAAGCTCCATCCCATAAACAACACCATCTGATGTTCAAGTCGCCATCATTTCTCTTGTGTGTTGTGTTGGCATGGATACGCCCGTATGGAGCACAGGTAGAGCCTGATATAACTCCTGAGCACGCTGAGTGAAACATGCAGCACTCTCTGATTCAGTAAATCCTCATGGGGGAATGAGAGAAATAAAGAAAGAAAGAAAGACAGAAAGAAAGTTAAGAAAGAAAAAAAGAAAGAAAGAACGAAAAGTCTCCATATGAGAAGGAGGATCAGGGGATCACACAAGATAATGAGAGATGTATAAAAACAGATAGAGTGTGTGAAGAAAGACGAGTACGAGGATAGAGTTAGGGTGGCTTCCAGGACGGGGTGGGTGAGAGTGAGCCTCGGCTGGGTCTGCGAGGGCCTTTTAGTCCTCTGGGCAGCTGCCAAGCCATTAGAGAGCATTTAGAGATGCGACGAGGCGTTGTTGTCAAGCAAGTTTCTGGGTGGGCTCTTCTCGGAGTTGGATCCCACTGTAAACTTTTACTCTTGTGAAGTCCAGGCTCTCCTAGTGATTTGTGTTTAAAACAAGAGCCAGATGGAGAGAAAATGACAGAGAGAGAGAGGAGAAAGCAAATGAAGGGAAAAGAAAGACATGAAAAAGATGGAGGGTACTCACTTGTCAGGATGCAGAGCAGAAAGAGATACTCGGTGTAAGCGATGATGCCTGTGGAGAAAGAGAGAAAGAGAGAGAGAGAGATGAGAGAGGGAATCAAAGGGATCCCATCCATTCTCTTAATGCACTGTTCCAGTACCACACTCTTTCTCTCCTCTCTCTCTCTTCCAACTCACTCCACCTTCACCCGGCCCCAGCATCATCCCTCCATCACCCCCACAACCTCCTCTGAAAGCTAGCCAGTGAGCTTGTCTGACAGCTGGATCAAAAATATTTGCCCATTTTCAAAGCGAGGGCCTCCAAAGACTAATGAAGGTGACTGGACACCTCACTCTACTCTTACTAAGATGGGGAGGGAAGGAGTGTGTCCGTGTATGCTTGTGCATGTGTGAGTGCGTCTGTGCAAGTGTGTGTGTGTGCATGCGTGTGTGTGTCTGTGTGTATGTGGGCATGCATATTTGTGTGTGTGTGTCTGTGTATATATGGGCATGTGTGTGTGTGTGTGTGACAGAGAGAGTGTGCGTGCATGTGTGTTGAGGAAGAGATGGACAAGGGTGTCGGAGAGTAATCCTCTCTTTCATGCAGATAAAGATCTAAAAAGGTTGCCGCTAACTTCCCCCCATCCCCCATCCTCCATCCGACCTCCAGCCAGAGCCTCCAACGCCAAAGCTGGCGAAAAAGGCTTGAGCACAGTGCTCGTCTCGAGTGGCTTAAAGGGACGGACTGACAGAGAAAGAGAGAGCGAGGGCTCACACTCATGCTTCTGTTTAGATAAGCGAGGTGTCCTACAAAGGCAAAGCAGAAACTTCTAGATGCGTCCATTACTGGTGGCTGGTGGGAAAAGATGATGGAGGGGGCGGCCTGCAGAGATAGGAAAGGGAGCACAGCATCAAGTGTCACTTTGTTCTGGGGTCACGGGAGTGGTGAGATAGGTGTGAGTGTGTGTGTGGAGGGAGAGAGAGGGATGAGAGAAGAAAGAAACAGAGAGGTGGATGAGGTACATACACACGTGTGTGTATGTGTCTGCGTGTGTGGGTGCACACGTGAGTGTGTGTGTGTGTGTGTGTGTGTGTGTGTATGTGGGTGTGTATGAGCACTCATCATCAAGTGTTTCCCTCCACAGCTCCTGTTTGCCCCCCTTACACACACACACACATACAGACGCACACACAAATACACACACACACACAAACACACAGATAGTTCCAGCTGAGTGCATCCAGTATTGTCCTTTCCTTTCCGCAGGAGAGGGGCCAGTGCGTGGCAGAGCCCGAGGGTGTGGGCGAGGGGGTGATGGGAGGTGAAGACGACACCCCATCCCACCCCCTGCCCTTCTCCAGCCCTTCTGTCTCCACCTGCCACTCTGTCGACCACTCAGGCGAAGAGGACACTATGTCAGGCAGTGTGTATCTAACACACCTTACACTCCCAACACACACACCTGACATCCACCTGACACCCAAAACAAGGCACAAACAGTGCAATGGAACACAAATCTCACGCCACATCTCTGGGGTCTAAGTAACAGCAGCCATGCTTTGAATGGCCCCTGCTGTTCTTCCAATCAGAGAAGTGTGTGTGTGTGTATGTGTGTGTGTGTGTGTGTGTTTGAAGGCTTGATTGAGAACGTTTTAAAATACCTCATACTGGGTTGCTGATTGAACCCCTGCAGCTGCAATACGCTCTGATTTAAAGTTAGAAACAGACAATGGAACGTGTGCGCACACACACACACACACACACACAAACACACACAGACACACACACACAAATGATTACACAGATTACATAAACATGATGGAAATGGCTTACGCATATAAACCCTTACACACACAACAAACACACACACACACACACTCACACACAACAAACACACACATTCTCTGCCACATTTTCTCCATCCGAGCACATCTGTTCAATGTGCCCACATGCCTGTCGGACGGTCTCCGCTAGCAACCATAATCCAGTGCAATGCGAAGCTGTCCACATCCGTCAGCTAGGAGAAGCGTGTCTCAACACTGTCCTGAACAAACAGCATGCCTGCTCGCTTCTGTTTTCTTTTCCCTTCTTCCCACTATGCTCCTCCAAAACCCTGCTCTCTCCCCCCACATCTTAACTCTCCCTCTCTGATTTCTTCTCTTCTGCAGCTTTCTGTTGCTCTGTTGCGTTCTCTCCCCTGGGCTAAAGTTCAGTGCTAAGATGGAGGTTGTTTAACACCTGATGTTAGGTTTTACATTGAGAGAAAAGAGAAGGCCGCTATACAGGTGTAAAGATGAGGAGAGAGGAGAGGTAGAGAATAGAGAAGAAGAAAGGAGAGGAAGACAAGAGAGGAGAGGAGAGGAATAATGGTGAAAGAGACAGACATAGGGCAGGAAAAACAGACTTACAAAAAAACAGACTGACATA
This sequence comes from Tenualosa thibaudeaui, assembly GCA_027481765.1. Lineage (NCBI taxonomy): Eukaryota > Metazoa > Chordata > Actinopteri > Clupeiformes > Clupeidae > Tenualosa > Tenualosa thibaudeaui. The sequence goes on along the minus strand of JAIFZK010000017.1, from coordinate 10,355,914 downwards.
TTCTTGAAACCCTAGAATGAGCTCCTCCTGAAAACCAAGTACAAGCACAAACACAAATGCACACACACTCACACACACACAAGCACATACACAAGCACACACACACTCTCACACACACAAGCACACACACACACAGAATGCACACAGAGGTTGAGCATTAAAATGAACCTCAATGCCTCTGAAAGGCTGTCTTGGTTCGGTGCAAAGGAGAGAAGGCGAGTCTGCTAGCTGCTAACCCGCTGTGCTGGAAACCTGCAGTGATTTTTACATCTACACCCAAATGTTCCAACCAGCGAGTCACCACACCTCTTTTGGCATTCCTCACCATTCCCAAAATAGAATTCCTTTCTTCTCGATGTCCAAACTACTATAGTGAATAATACATTATCCCTACCAACAATTTGGGCCGTGTTGTTTAATTTGTACACCTTGTTTCCTTATTCAGCTGTAAGTGTTTGCATAAAGATTCACTATAGCTCCACACCACTCATGAATGGCATAGATGTGGGGAAAAAAGTATTTAAATTTGCCAGCAAACGCAATCAGTGAATATGTAGAATATCCAGAATTGATCTGGTTCCAGCTCTGTCAGCTTGACACCTCTAGTGACACCTGCCACCTTCAGTACACACCCACCAGTATCCCAGCATGCTTAGCGTGCTCCTGCTGCGCATCACACTGCTTTGACAAATTCCTTAATCATTAATCTCGGCTTCGAGCGGTGCACATAAGACCCTAAGGCAGTCGAGTGCACAGAGCCCATTTGAAACGAGCCAGTGCTGGTAAAGCTGCTGGTTGTGTGTGTGTGTGTGTGTGTGTGTGTGTGTGTATGTGTATGTGTGTGCAGAGGGTCTCCCTGCAGGGGCCGTGCTCTGAGGCTGGGCACTCTGCTGAGACCTGGCCTCTTTCCCCTCCTCATTAAGATCATTCACAGCCTCCCACTGGGACAGTGCACTGGTGAAGCTCACTGCCCCACAGCCTGCGCAAAGCAAGCAAAAACCACACATCCCCACCGCCAACACACTTCTAGCTAGCTAGCGGGCACCCTTTCATTTTCTCTCATTTCATCTTTCTTCCCTCTTCATCCCTCTGCTCTGTCTCCCTCTATCCTCCATGCTACAGAAGACTCATTAATTTAAGGGTCTATCTACCATTAAATACGCAAAACTTGTACATGAAAGAAAATGGAATATATATTTTACTGAATATTTCAGTTCCCTGTGTGTACATGCTTCAACAAGATGAAGAGCAGCACAGATATAAATGACCAAAAATGACATTTCTCACGATGGACTCAAAATGTCTCACAACATCACCTAAATCAGAGGCTCTTTCCACAGACACACAGGGCCTCTGTTAAGCATCCCCTCATGAAAGTGAAGCACCTGTCTCACTTATTTCCCCTCTCTTCTTCCTCATTACACATTCCATTTCACTTCAGTCAGTCCCATACATTTCATGAGCAGGACCACATGACATGTGTTTTCTCCTACAGAAGTTCTGTGCCCCACCCATGGTCCAGTGCTCTGGCTCTGTGCTGCAGGGGACCCCTGATGCTGCCTCTCTCTCTCTCTTCTCCCCCTTCTTTATCTCTCTCTCTTTTTCTTCTAAAAATAGATAGTTCCAGCCCTTGATTATCTTATTACTTTTTACATTTATGCATTTAGCAGACACTTTTATCCATGACTTATATATGTCAACTGCTTAGTTCAGGGCCAGTCTCCCTTAGAGCAACTTAGGTTTAAGTGCCTTGCTCAAGAGCACGACAGTGGCAGCTGTCCCTGATACTATGGCTCAGACCACATTTCGTTCTATATTGCTGCGCCATACAAAAGTTATGGTGGCTGCATTGGTGTGTTACATTTCTCATTGTTGTGTCTTAATGAAACCAATCCAGTTTCAATCCAGTAACCATTTTAGAAATGCAATAAGCCACTTGATGCATGGGTTATGCTGATTTTACACAGCTGTAGGGGGGTTAACGGTACTTTGCTATGCATCATGCCTAACAGCTCCCTTTATCCGCTGTAAAACCAGCATAACGCTCGGCCTTTTGTGGATTATTATTATATTATATATTACTAAAACGGTTACCACATTAACCAGCATATGCCACGGATTATCTCTTGTAGATTAGTGCTTACTTTCACTGTCAGACCCACAAGCTTCTAGAACATTTGCCCGTTTCCTTGGAGCCTACCTCTCCTGTGGAAACTGCTCATCAGGGACTGAACACACACACACACACAGTAAAGAAGGAAAAGAGTGAGTTAGACACAGAGGTAAATGGGGGACCCTGAGAGTTCCAGGTTGAAGACAGCACCAGCATATGACACACTAATATCACAACACATAATTAGAGAGAACAGGCACAACTAGAGTGAGGTGAAGCAAGTGACATTGAGGGAGAGAGAGAGAGACGATTAATACTGAGAGAATTCTAGAAGAAGAGGGTGATGAAGAGAGAGAAAAGGAGAGATGGAAAAAGGCTGAGATGTTACGTGTGATTACATGTGTTATCATCATGCCTACGGGGCATAATGCTGTCAAGTGGTGGCGTGTGCTCTGACGTCATATGCCTTACACTGTTCAGACAACATACGTATGCAAACCCGTCAAGCCATCTTCCTCAGGAGCATCCTTTGGCCAGCTCTATATATAACCCACACCGTAGAGGGAGCACTTTGAGTGCAAGCGTGTGTGTGTGTGTGTGTGTATGTGTGTGTGTGAGAGAGAGAGGCGGGGGGAGGGAGAATGTGTGTGTTTTTTTGTGTGTAAAACTGGAAAAACTGTGTGCATGTCCAGCTATGTCTTGTGTATGCATGACTGTGTGTGCATGTAAATATAGTGTGTTCATGTGTCCGTGTGTGTGTGAGTGTGTGAGTGAGTGAGTGCATAATTACCACCCTGGGGATTTAGTAAGCTTACTGTTGTGTGCTCAGCAAGAAAAGGCATTAATTGCTGGGTATGCTGTTGTTATAGATTCACTCTTTTATTTCATTTTGTTTATATACAGGACTGTATGTATCGGTGCATTTCTATCTCAAGTCTCTTCTGTTGGCTGAGGTGGTCGCCTGGGGAATTAGTGTTTCCAGAAACTCTGGAAAAATAGAGGAAGAATGTGTGTGTGTGTGTGTGTGTGTGCGAGAAAGAGAGAGAGATAAAAAAAGAGAGAGAAATACTGTGGCTATTTTTAGGAAGAGGATGTAACATGGGGCATCCACAGCTTATCAGTACACCACTGTAATGAGGCAAAAGATGGAGAAAAGAGAGAGGGAAGCAGAGTGAGGGATGAATGAACAGATAAAGGGAGTGAGTGAGTGAGTGAAAGAGTGTGTGGGAGGGAGGGAGGGAAGGAGAGAGGGATGGCCACCCGAGGGAGGTAGAAGCATATGCCAGGGAGAGGACAAGCCAAGTACAGTTTCACACTGCAGCTTGGAACAGTGGATGCTTTGCCCTGTTCCGTTCTGCTGTAGTCTCAGAAAACAGTGAATCTGCAACCCTAAAGCTGATCACTACATATATTTCATCCCATCCTGCAAACTACAGAAAAATATGCCACCTTTGTCAGCATGCAAAGCACAAGATTTCAATAATATGTCTGTGTGTGTGTGCGCGTGTGTGTGAGAGAGAGAGAGAGAGAAAGAGAGAGCTAAATTTCCACCACTTCAAGGAAAAATGACCAGAAACCTGGTCATAACAATGAGATCTTATATAAAATAACTAAATACTAAATACTTGCTTTCAGATGATTCAGGATCTCAACATTTTGTGATGTATCTAGCAGTGTCATTTTTGAGACTTTGTCACATAAAGTGTACAGCTCACTTCATACCATGACCTTATGTATATGTCTTAGTCTTGCATCAACAATGTCTAATGACCTAAGGGACAGAAGCTGAACAGAGTGGACATTGCTATTTTACCTCGCTCTCGAAGGTTCCGGAAAAGTTTGGATGTTCCCTTCCACACAGGCGGAGTGTCAGCCAGGATCTTCTCCAGCTCCTGGTGAGAAAAGAAAGAACACTGAATATCAGAGAGATTTGAGTCAATGTGATCACCATTCCCTCACAGAACATGTCATGGAATGAAATGAGTAGAAATAACAAACTAGTAGAGAGAAAAAACACGCAGAAAAGTCCTGAAGAGTGTGTGAGAGGCGACGCTAGCAGACAGCCATAGAGCAACAAGAAAACAAGAAGACATAAGCCTGAAAGTATGATCTGACCTGTTTGGTGAGGGATCTCCAGGGCTTCTTGCCTGCAGAGACAGAAGAGAGAGAGAGAAGGAGTTGAGGAGAAACAAAGTGTGTGTGGCCTGATGAGATAAGATCAGCGCAAGGCTTTTAAAGTAAGAGCACAAGCTACACACTCGCAAACCCAGTCACCTACAGACACATGCACACACTGCCTGGCCAATCTACTTTGTTAACTACATAGAACAGCCTTTTAAAATGTTCTGTATATAATAATAATAATAATAATAATAATAATAATAATAATAATAATAATAATAATAATAATAATAATAATAATAATAACAACTATACTCTTTGATCCTGTGAGGGAAATTTGGTCTCTGCACTTAACCCTAATTGTAAATTATTGTAAATTAGCTAAATACACAGCACACAGTGAACACACAGTAATATGTGAATATATAGATGTTCATCAGTCATTGTAAAGATACTGCAATTATGGTAATACACATGATTCAGACTATGACACTAAATGTGCAAGGTTTGGCAGGAAGGTTTGGGAACAGTCCTCCTAGCCCAGAGCAGATCTTTCTTTCATCAGAGTCCTTCAGTTTCCCTAGCTCCCTGAGATCTTCTCCAAATAGACAGACTGTAAGCTGTGAGCTCTGTGTTTTGTAATCACAGCCAATTTACAGAGACCAAGGTGCACTTTCAACCATTATTTGCACCAAAGATTTTCACTCCCTTGGTCTCCTGTCTGCTCCCTTCCCCGCCCACAGTGTCCCTTTAGGCCTCCAAGACGAGTGGGACAGGGGTCGAGACGTCAATGCAAACGACCTTCCATCTTGATCTGCCTCCCCCATTAAGATCTCCGCCTTCCTCTCCGCGGCAAACTCTATTAAAGGCTCTGCCACTGGTGTCGTAATTTTCCCCCTCGGCCGCGCGCTGAGTGCTGTCTCTACTGCCCTGGCACACAACCAAATTGGGTGTCAGAGTTAATCATGCCGACGTCTCGGAGTAGCGGGCCCCCCGTGGGCGCAAAAGTGGCAGGAGTGACAGAGTGGCATTTCTTAAAAGGCAAGACAGGCTCGGGACCGTCCAGTATTGATGGAGCCTCTTTGGCTGTTGCCGCTACGTTTGGGCTAAATCATGCGTATGGAACCAAAGTGGAGGTACAGACATTCTGATTTAGTGAAGTTTTAACATGTTGCGTGTGACTGATTAGCTAGGGGACAGGGATCACTGTATCCCAATGGGGCCATTTCCAGTATGTATATGCTAGTCTTATTGACCTATTCACCTTGCCTTAGGAATCCTCATGAGCATGAAATGAAGGCTATTTGATTTAGGAGAGGTACATTACATATGCAAAGAAATATATGAGGAAAATCAGCAATGCATTTTTGGTCCCCTGATTCATTTTGTCAGCATGATGGTGCTTAAATCTTGCATCTCTCACTATGACATTTATGCAAAATAATCCATTATTCAACTTGATGCAAGGTAGTCCAGGGGGAAGTCATGCTGAATGTGCAAATTTGATCCAATTGTGTATCTTTTGACAAAAAGGGAAGAACGGCTCAGGACTCCTAAAGTGATCAGATTACAGTAAGAGCATGCATATCAGCTGGAGTGGTGTGAGTGGGCCACAGTGAAGGTGAAGCATGACGTACTTCTGGGCTCACTCATAGTGACCGACTCAATGAAGTTCTGTGGAGTCATGTAGAGCTGGCCCTCGTACTCCACCGAGCTGAAGAGGCGGAAACGGTGCTCATGGGAAGACATGTAAACGTCACCTTCCTCAAAGTCAAACGGGCGACCCTGTGCAGAGGGACAGATCAGGTATTAAGAAAACATATTTCCCCCAGGAGACAATAAAAAGGGTATTTTATTTTGTCTTCTTTTTTAAAATATAGTTCTTTTTTGCAGACACAAGGGTACTTAAAAGTTGTAAATCCACCTAGGGCGGAGGTAAATGCCAATCACTTTCTTATAGCTATTCAAGTTAAAACCAAAACATGACAACAACAGAACAATAACATGACAACAACAACAACGACACACATACACATTACTGTATTATAATTACCCAATTATCTTGCCCTATTTTTCTCCTTCTTGTTTTCTTTGTCGATAACAAAGCTTATACAGTTTTCATATATTATATGCGATGATACTATCTGAATGATAGGACATTGTTCCACTGAATCAGTCCCGTGCCTCATCTCTCTGTCATTCAGTCTGCTAAGCTGGCATGGAAAAGCATCTCACAAGTTTGCTTTCATTCAAATGTATGGGATAAGTTTATTTCAAGCTGCTTAAGAATACCCCACTATCTGGCTAAAAAACATTTACAAGAATAGCACCTTATTTCCCAGCTGAAGCTTTTAAATTATGAGACGCGATGGTAAAGTTATTGGACTGTGTGAAGTTTCGATCTCAGCCTATGGGATGCAGCTAGATATGGGAGTCCGAAGTAACTTTCCTTTATTTTTAAGTGACCATATAGACCATGTACAGTGAGATCAAATGATAAATGAAAGTTGAGGGTGATGTCACTCTCTTGACGTTTGTTTTGTTTATATCTCCTTGTTGTCCGTAACTTTGGTGATAAGCCTCAACTGAAGCTGCTCCGAAGAGTTCTCATTTCATACACGATACTTAGCAGATTAAGAAGGCCTAAGATAAGATTGATGTTGCTCCAACATATTGGAGTAGTCGGGTTACTACTGTCAGTGACGTATATTATCTAGATCTAAAGGCGGCAGTGTTATTTCAGCACCGTGCCCCTGCGGAGAGCGCCCTTCCGGAGCGCATCACTGCTGAACAATCTTTTCGAAATGACAGACTGATTGTTTCCGCTTTTAAGCCTAGTATGACCGTTCCACTAAGATTCATTGGAAGAAAACAGATTTCAGAATAAAACCCACAATATGCCTGGCCAGATATCTGCCATCCAGTGACAAACGCTGTAACCCGACCGACCTTTACCTAGCCCAACACATTAGTCGCTGCCATTCATTAGAAAGACGTGACTTTCAATTCAGAGACTTAAAGAGGTTTAATGATCTATGTATCGATAAACTGAATGTTTCCATCGCACTGGCCTACAGTGTTACAAGCTTGTCATGATGACGACGTGGCATTAGCCTAACCAGCCGCTGGTTTGCCTACCTTTTCCTTAGCTGCTACTGCGGGCAAAGAAGGAAGCAGAGCTCGGCCGTTGATGCTGTGCCCGAGTCTCTTGCTGCCATGTCTCTCGTGAAAACAGTAATAAGCCACTGCGCCTCCGGCCGCCATCCCCGCCCCAACGGCAAGCCACCCCCGTACTATCTTGTCATTTTTTCCCCGGAATCCAAGGACATCCCTACGCGGGACAGACCAGCCTGTCAGCCTGCCTACAACTACGGCCAGTCCTCTCAAAGCGGCCATTGTTGTTGCTATGAAAATGTTGAGGCGAGTATCAGCTTCTCTTTCATCGCGAGATGTTGAGCTCTCCTCGGTTCACCGGTCCACTAACACAGACCAAAGTCCGCGTTTTTAACTAGGCTGAGTAACCCGACCGGTTTGATGCTCGAATGGGCTCCCACGCTGTACATGGTGATGTTTACTGAGGTTTAGTGAATTATAAACAAATCTGTAGCCTTATGAAGGACAAGGGCCAATTCGAAATGTTTAAAAGATGGAATATTTCTGAAGGGTTTTAGACAACCAATACACAAACGACCATTGTTTGCCACGAAAGTGGCTTATACTGTTTCATCATCACACGAAAGTAATTATAATACAACACACGACAACAAGACAAAATTTTCTTGTAAGTTAATCCTGTACTGGAATACCTTGCAAGTATGTGTAACTGTTTACTCTACCTCTTGAAAGATAAAAGTGACCTGAATCAAAGCATGGTGGCTATTAGCATTTTCTACATGAATAGAGGACTGATGTTATTTCATCGTACTGTTCACTTTGATGCCACCAGTTCCATTTGCCTGTATTAACTCAATCTGTTCTTGGTAAAGGAAACATTTCACTGAACAATGGGCAATTATTCAAATGAGCCAAAGGGCTTTGCTCTCTGATTTTCTTTTTTTTTTTTTTTTTTTACATCAGATCCAACAAACAATTTATCTAATGCCAATGTCATCACAGAATTTGGCACATAATTGACGTCTTCATTGTACTGTATCGATCCACCTAGTGTCTGGATAGATCTCCTTCACGGACTGCATTGATTTTGGTTTAAGGTATTTTTGGAAAATCATAAATACTAATGAGCATTGGGAAACGAGGGAAAGGGCCCGCGGTCTCGAGAGGACACCCTTGATGAATCACCAACGTGTGGAAATGGTCGCTAAGTCATTTGCTGCAGTTCGATTGGAATATATCCACTACAGTATTTGATTAGTCAACGTTAGTGTCTACTGCACTTGGTAGGCTAGGCTACTTTGCGCTTCGGCCTACGCCTGTGTAAAATCCGAGACGTCCTGCACATAGGCTATCGATCCAGGCAGAGGGAGGTTAAGATACGAGGTAGCCTCGTATGGTCTATCTGGGCCCCTAGCATGATTCATTGCAGCATTGTGAGTGTCAGCACTATAACTGGTTGTTTGGGACAGCATGGACTTCAGAGCGATTTACTGGCCTTGTTGTCAATGGCCCAATTATTAAATAAGGCGAAACATAAACAGAAAGTGCAACTACGTTACATATGCCATTATACTTTGATCGCTGGTTCTTTGATACTCCCACCACAATTAAGTGAAACGTCTTCAAAGGTGCGCACAGATCAATAAAGAGTTTGGCAGTAAAGTGATAGCATTTGCACAGATGTGCCCAAGGATGTTTATTACGACTGTTTGAAATAACGCTTTATGAGCGAATGGTCTTATAAAAAAACATCTGCGCGTAGGGAAGAAATTGGGCAAAATGGAAGTTTCTTATTCCGTCTCAATCAAAAGATCTACATGAAACAAGGGAAGCAAAAGAGCTAAATGAAACCAGTCGCTCGTGTTAATGCAATAAGGCGTGCGCGCGAGTACACACGCATACACACACATACACAATGGATAGGGAGAGTGTGTCGTTTAAAGGGGAGCTCTCCATGCTTTCTGTCGGAAAGCGCACTTCTAAACTCAAAGCACCGCCCTCTGTCTTTTCCTTTTTTACCTCCCCTCCATTGCCTTTCCACCTGCCACACTGTCTTCGACACACACGCCACAGAATCCAGCTCGCGTAACCATCGCTGGTGCATCAGATCATTGAAGCCAAGAGGGAGGGGGGCGTTTGAAAAAACCGCGATACCCCTCTTGCGCATCCCTCTGCGACACCGTGGGATTACCCCAGCGATTAGTGTTAGTCACACGTTTAGAAAGATCTATACTTCTTCACTTCTTTCATATTCTTTCATCGCTGACTGTACTTTTTTCCCCTCTCAATAATCCTTCTATGGGATGACTGCGGGATGCATCAATCCAAGCATCAAAGGTGAGGCGGCGATCAAACGATCAAGGAGTTATGTTTCAAAAAGAAATCTATAAAGCGCTTCATTAGCATATGTCAAGAGGGCATTTACATATGGAATAGATTTAAACTGGAGCTCTGCTCTCTACGGCTATTCAGAGCAACACGCAGTGTGGAAGAAAGAGGAGCGCCTGCTTCTTCCAGACCCGCATCTAGTGAATCGCAGAAACCCGGAGCGCACGGAGCAATATCAGAGCATTTGGCATTATCCGAAGGTTGACAGACCAAGTATTTCACGATAATCAACGTGGATGTAAAGACGCAGTGAAAAAACCGCAATCGTGGACTGCGCAAAAAATAGAGCAGGTGAATAGCCGAGCCAAGGGAGATTCTAGCGATTTGCACGCACTGGTTCGCATTAACTTTTTCCCCTTCACACACTCCCACTCTTCTGGATTTGCAACGGTAAAACGTGGGTCCGTTGGTTTGGTGATGGGTGCCGTGGGTGAGGTGGGCAGTTTCTCGCATGGCCTGGAGAGCTTCGGACACGGATCCCATTTTGTCCTGACGCCTGCGGGGGATACTGCCGCCCTTATGAATGAGCACCTGGTCTCCGCGGAAAGACTCTCCCGGAGCACTTCCGCGGATTTAACGCATCTGAAAGGGATCCTCCGGCGGAGACAGCTCTACTGCAGGACCGGGTACCATCTCGAGATCTTACCGGACGGTACAGTCCAAGGCACCCGAAAAGATCATAGCAGATTCGGTAAGGAGAATACATTTTCGCACTTGGATTAGACATTTATGTTATGTGTCTTTCCATTTTAAAACAGCACTGACGCAGATCTTTAGCTAGTCTTTGCATTTTCTAGGTTGCGACTCAACAGTTGACATCAGTGCAAAAGGTTTTTTGTACTTAAGCAATGTCTTAACATCTTACATAATGCGACAATCAGGGTTTAAAGTTATTTGTTTATTACAGACTTATCAGAGATCGCAAGCTTCTGCAGTTTTATCTTATCCGTATTTTTCTTATATGATCCATTATCTTCCAGCATTTGACGCAAGATAGTTATATGAATTTCGTTCTCTTGGATTGCAGGTATCCTGGAATTCATCAGTCTTGCAGTAGGGATGGTGAGCATCCGTGGAGTGGACAGTGGACTCTACCTGGGGATGAACAGCAAAGGCGAACTGTATGGCTCTGTAAGTACACATTTCATCGTTCTACTTGCCTTAAATAATTTGAATTAAAATGCTAATTTAATTCAGCTGTACAGTTATTAATTATTATGTGGTGCAAAAAGATGTCAGTTTGTACAAGTGACGGTATCCCTCCTGGGGATGAAAGGACACGTGAAATATATGGCCACGCCAGCAGGTGGCGTATTTATGATTAACTAATATGCAGTGAATGAACGTGCTTGGAGTCATCGTTATTTCACACATGGCTAATTGTATCTCTCTCTCTCTCGCTCTCTTAGGAAAAACTGTCTGCAGAATGCATCTTTAGAGAGCAGTTTGAGGAGAACTGGTACAACACATACTCTTCCAACTTGTATCGACATGGGGATAAAGGCTCACATTATTTTGTGGCACTGAACAAAGATGGGACATCACGGGATGGTGCTCGATCGCGGCGCCACCAGCGGTTCACACACTTCCTGCCACGGCCAGTGGACCCTGAGAGGGTTCCGGAACTCTACAAAGAGGTGTTAGGCCAAAGCTGAGGAGGGGGATGAAGGGGGGGCTTCAACACCCCCCTGGACCACCAAGACAGACCTGGCCACTGAAGTGTGCCTGCATGCCCTAGGCTCCTTTGGGTCTGTGGAAGCTGAGGAGGCCCAGTGTGGGCCACCCCCTTGGGCAGGGTTGCCGAGAGTGGAGGAGGCTGGAGGTTATGGTACAGGGAACATATCCCCACAACACCCCTGTCTCATCTCAACATCCCCGCCCCGATGTACCCCTGACACAAGGACAGAGGACGGAACCAGCACTGCAGACTACTGGAGTCCTGTTTCCTGCTATCAGTGTTCTTTACGCTTGCAGATTCGTCTGCATGGAGGTTGGGCAGCCATTTCGGTTCTGCTGGTTCATCCTCTTCTCTTCATGGTAGAGCCCCAGAACAACAGACCTCTTCCGGTTGGATTTGTCTTCTGGAGCTGCTGCTGCTGTTGCTGTTACTCCTGCCGCTGCTAACCCCCTTACTGAAGATGTCATAGAACTGACCCTTTCCATGACATGCCACTCAATTGGTCTGTCCACACTAAGAGGACAATAGATCAATAGGATACCACTGACTGTCCATCCTACGTGTACACTGTGTGGACCTCTTTACCTACCCGTTGATGGTGGACTATTACTAAAGACTCATTGAAGACTTGTGAAGGAAATCCTTGTGCTTTAGTGACTTCACTCTGTATCTGACACTGGCATGGACAATAAAAGAAATTTTGTTAGCTTTTAATTTTCCACCTGATTTTTTTCTTCTTTTTTAATTTATGCATTCCAGGACATATATTTATTTTATATATTTATTTATTTTGAAAATATATTTTTACAGGTATATATAAGAGATAAAAGGGAAGCAATGAGAGATTTATTTTTTACCACTATAGACAGTGATGTGTCCTTTTAAATCAATGACTGAAGAAAGTATTTTCATATCAGTTTTAGATGTTTATTTCCTGGGTTTGAGTCAAATTACTGTTTATGCCATAGCTTGTCTTCAGACTGTTGTGGTCCTCCGTGCTGTTATCTGTTATGTCACCCAATAGAAGCCCTGGTGGCCCTTGAACAACATGGCAAATCAAAAAGGGAATTAAACTCTTCAAACGAACGTTGCCTTTTGCCTCACTTTATTGTCTCAAGGACAGTTTATCACAGTAATAATATGAAAAGTCAAGATTCCAATGAATGCTTAAAATACAATATCCTGCAACAACAGACATTAATTCGAAATGTTAAGATCTAAAAATTAAATCTTGTCTAAAGGGTAAAATTTAGCTAGCTTGGGCTTGTAGCCTTATATTTTATGTACAATAGTGTGATGGTTTGTCTATTTGTGCATGTCGTCTTTACCATGTGAGAGCCTGATAGTTCTGTGAAGGAACGTTTTGTCCTACAGTATATCATTATCATGTGAGTATTACAGCAACATCATATCTAGAGGGTCATGTTAGTGCTGGTGTGTGCTGCCTTTGATAATGACACACAAAACACACCCCAGACACACAACCACAGTAATCTGGGTTGTCTCACTTACACATGCACTGCTACAAACAACCTGACCTCAAAGCGTTTCACTTCCAGAGTTCCCGTCTTTTCTTTTTTTGTCTCTTACTCCCCGTCCTTTTTTTTTTCGATCAGCAGCCTTCTCGTGTGACACCGCAGCTCGTGGCAAACCACAAAGTGAGCCTTTCTTCACTTGAAGTGTGCTGTGACTCTACTGGCATTCAAGCTGCGTCACTAAAGAGGAACGACATGGGGAGGGGGGGCAGTTTAGAACATTAAGTCATCAATGTGGGACGATGTCATACATTGCTTTTGACAGACACCTCAATTAAAGGGCAGGATTGTTAGGTTGTAGTTGTGTTCTTTTCTCTTCGTTCTCAGTGTCTCTTTGCTTTTCCAACTCTTCCTCTTGCTCTCCGTCTTTCTTTCTTTTTTTTCACGGGTCTGCGGTTCTTTTGTGATTCAACCTCTTTTATGATACTTAAGAGGTGTTGGCTGAGTATCAGTCTGGTAGACATTACATGAGGGAAGGGAAGGTGTTTGTGTGCAGTAAGGGGTGAGGAAGAGCACAGTGTTGATACTTTTGGGTCCCAGTCAGGGCACGAAGGGTTGAGGTTCAAAGGAAGAGTTCCAAAATATATCACCGTAGAATAGGGGACCTCTGTACCCAAGAGGGGGACATGAGATTGTGCTGTCTGAGCACCAGCATTTAGAACGAGCAAGAGAGAAAGAGAAAGAGAGAGAGGTGTGGATGTGGGTTAGGTTGATAGGACTGGTTCAATAGCCCTAATTTGTAGTTATTGACTACAACAGCATTGCAGCATCATGACCCATGGTCAGTATTATTTATGTGTTTATGATGGTTGAAGTTTTGTTTTCATTATTATCAGGTGAAGTTGGCATTAACAGCCTTACCATCCTCTATCCATAAAGCCATTTTCAATCAAAATGTCAGAACTGCAGAGGACTATGGGTTGCTATGTTGCCTTGTTTACTCTGAATCACACTGCTCTAATCTGGTCTAATCATTGGAAGCAAATGTGAAAGATTATCTTCTTGGCTAAGACATCCTGGATTATAACACTCTATGCTGTGAGTAGTTAAACACGTCAGAGCATCACATTTTTGATTTCAGCTTTAAGGAGAACAGGGAGACAGTTTTTGTGTTACTTCTACAAACTGGACCGATTTGACCAAGCTACAAGCCTTACCCCTTTACACCACATCCTGTTTTGATATGTTGTTGATATGATGTTTTGTTTTCATATGATATGGAAACAAAACAAAACTCTCCACAAGTCTGAATGAGCTGTGGGTATAGCTTTTAACAAATGTCTTGGGCAAAAACACCTATGTTTACATGTTTCTGTAAATAGCCAGTTCTAAGCCACGGATAAAGTCACAGATAATGTAATGTAGTGTCAATAGCCTCTTGCTTTGAGTGAATGGCATGTTAATACATAGCGCAAACTGTGGAGTGATTACTAGCAATGAATGCTGTGGAATATTCTCACTCATGGAATACCTCTCGTCCAATCAAATATTAACAAATAATTGTAATGGACTTAACTGTCGTATAATCAGGAACAGCACCAGAACAGAATCAAACACAGGCAGGAGCAGTCATGTCATGAAGAACACTTAAGAGAGAGACACTTTCATCAGTAAATGAATCCTTCTAGCCATCTGCACTTTAAGAAACAAATTGGCATATGTATCTGTTTAAAAAGCATTAAATCATTAATCATTAATTTATTAAAACACATTTATTCCGATTTCAACACTCTGTATTATTACTGTATGGATTATGGATGGCCTGGATTATAAACTTGTGTATGGGCATGCGTGTAAGTGTGTGTGTATGTGGGCATATGTGTGTGTCTGTGTGTATCCACATGCAGCATCAGTGTGTGTGATCTCTGAGTCTGTGTGATGATGAGCCAGGGGTTGTCCTGACTGGGAGCCTGTCTGCCTGGATATGTAAAGGTGAGTGTGTATGAAGGGAGAGAGAGAGAGAGAGAGAGAGAGTATGTACATGTGTATGTGAGTGTGTGTGTGTGTGTTTGCGCGCGCCAGGGTTTTTCCCACTCTGCATAGAAAGCCCCTCACACCTCAGAGGCTAACCACAGGAAGTGTAGTTCAGTAGAAGAAAGTGTCCTCTACTGATTGTCCTAATGCACCATTGTAGGTTTAGCTGTGAATGTGTGCATTTGAACGTATGTTTATGAGCTTATGTGTTTGACAGTGTTTGGCATTATCAACCTCCTGTATCAACTCTCCTGTTCTTGTGTGTTTGTGCAGGACAGGGGGAGGAAAGTTACACATACTGCAATATGTATTATATAATACAGCAAACAAACAGACAGACAGACAGAGAGATAGATAGATAGATAGATAGATAGATAGATAGATAGATAGATAGATAGATAGATAGATAGATAGATAGATAGATAGAGACTACTAGTCCATATTGTGATTTGCCTTATTGTGAGTGCAGCTACCTTTATTCACACAGGCAGGTGTTGAAGTCAGTGATCTTTTCTTTTAGACTCTGACAGAACACACAGGTGTTTTTAGTACAGAAATCTGACTAGTCACACACACACACACACACACACACACACACACACACACACACACACACACACACACACACACACATTAAAAAGCTGTCTCTGATCTTCACTCTGTTTGTCCAAGAAGAATGAGTGGGAGGAGGGAAGGTCACTTAAGGTGAGCTATAAACTGGCCAATGAACAACCAGACCTGTCTGCTGCATGCGTCCTTATGCCACAAGCAGACACAGAATTAAAAAAGAAAAACAACTGTTGGAAGTTGTACGTATCCCACCCAGACTGGCTACAGTTGCAGGGCACTAAGCAGCAAGGAGAGAACACAGTAAACACAGCAGATGTAAATACACACATTTGAATCATGGACATGGACATGGACCGATCCCATAAATGTATCTAATGCAATATTTGGACCCCACCCTTTCTTCCTACACCATTATGAAAAATTGCAATGCTTCCTCGCCTTTTTGTTAAGTAGTTATTAAAGCAATACTTGACTAATATTAGAGTGGTGGGTGTGTGTGTGTGGAGGGGGTTGCTTCACTTTGAATTTGTTTTAGTCTAAATTTTAAATGGATAAACACAAAACACAAAACACAGGAGCAGCTGCAATATTAATACAGTCCATGATCTGAAACAAAGTTGGCATGAAATGCCTTTACGTATGTATTACTCAAACACTGTTCCTGCTGCTGGTGAGCTTTAACGTAATGTCCCCATTTATACACAAATCATTAGTAGGCTTTCATGAGTAAAGCCTCCAGCTCCTTCTGTCAAGCACAAACATGCATGTTAGGAGTTAGGATGATTCCAAGGGCCTGGCACTGATAGGGGGACCTAGAGAACTATATAATCAATGTTTGGGAGGCCCAAAATGATTCTCTGTCATAGGGCCCAAAATTTCTAGCAGCGCTGCTGCCCATGACCCTCCTCACCCCTGCTAGCCACGGTAGATATCCTGCTTGTAGATATTTCTTTTTGTCTTGCCCTGTGTTTTTTGTGTTAAGCTACTGCTGTTTATTGTATTGGAACATTCATTCAGTGCTCACTGACATTACAATTTCATCGTGTGGGGCTCTGCTCTGAACAAAATTTTTTTCACGGGTACCTCTCTCTTTACAGAGTACAGGATGTGTCTGTGCAGTGAGTGGTAGGTCCAGAAAGTATTCATGACACAGACACTATATCACACACACACACACACACACACACACTCTCTCTCTCTCTCTCTCTCTCTCTCTCTCTCTCACAGACACACACACACACATACCCTTCAACACACACAAAATATTGTGCACATGTGCTCAAACACACCACCACACATACAGAGAAAGAGAGAGACTACCTCCTCACTTCTCTACTTCTCCACTTAACTTAAGAAAGGAAATGTGCTTTGTCACTTGTAAATCAGGCTGAATAATCGCTTACCTATTTTCCATTGTGTGCTCTGGAGTGCAGTAAATGGTCACTGAGTTCTCTCGCTGTCTCGCTCTCTCTCTGTCTGTCCACCCTGTTCTTGAATTCCCAGAAGCCCTCTCTCTCTCTCCTGCCACACCTCAATGCTCCCGTCAGGTTCTGACAAGCAGGACAAAACTAATGAGAAAGAGAAGGAGAGAGAGAGAGAAAGGAGGAGAAGAGAAAAGACAGGAAAAAAGCAAAAGTGAGCTGAGGAAATTGGACATACGATAGCCCGGTTCCACCACAGTGTTAGAGAGGGAGAAAAAAGCACAGTGAGAGTGGGGCCTTTGTTGTAGGATCCAAAACTGCACTGTTCACCCCCCCCCCCCCCCACACACACACACACCCCTTCACACTAGTGTTAATACAACTGGCTCTGCTCCTCCGGCTGGCCTCTGAAGAGGGCCTTTTTTGGGAGGATTTTCATTTTCTCTCTTCAGGAGTCTATTTCAGACTGCTCCAACAGAGCAGACCAGCTAGGAGCAAAAATTATAGTCGAGAAGAAGAAAAAGTCCTAATATTAAAAAAGCAAGATCGGGGAAGTCCCTCGTGCATGCATGGCCTGCAATTTCATTTACGCAATGTGGTGCCTGTGTCTGTGTCTGTGTGTATGTGCTTGCGTACATGTGTATGTGTGTTTGTGTGTGTATGTGACTGGTCACTGGTGAGGTGGGACTGGTCACCTCATTTACATGGGTCATTGTGAAGATAGTGTATCAATGCTATGGATTTGGCCTTCAGTTGGGCTCCTAAATTCTTAATGGGGGAAGAAGCATCAATTACTCTGACAGCTCAAGGGAAGAATGAGGAAGAGGGAGGGGAGAGTTGGCCATCCAGCATCCATCCTGGAGAGAGAGAGAAGGAGAGAGAGAGCACAGGTTAAAAGAAAAGATGTTAATCAGTAAATCTCTCCCTCTCTCTTTCACTCTTTAGTCATCAGCATATTGCATTACACTACAGCCCCTGCATTCTGGTAGCATCTCAACTTCAGCACAAGCCAAGTGCTCACGAGATAGTCAATTAATGTGTGTGTGTGTGTGTGTGTGTGTGTGTGTGTGTGTGTGCACAGTGCACCGTGCACCGTGTGTATAGCACACTCATGCTTGGAGATGAAGGTAATTAAAAGCAGGTAAAGGCAAATTGAAGCATATTGAACTCATCTCTCACGCCACATACGCATCGACTGCTCAGCCTCTGTGAGTTGAGTTATTGATTCTGCTCTAGACTCACCCCCCTTCATATGCTGCATTTTCTACTCTAAAGCAATGTGTGTGTGTGTGTGTGCGTATGTGTGCAAGCTTGCAGTGGTGTGAAAGAAATAAATGGCAAATTCTGCTCTAGACTCAACACACTTTCTACCTAAAAGCAAAGTGTGTGTGTGTGTGTGTGTTTGTGGGTGTACTGTATATAAATAATGTATACAATAATATTTCAAACCAATATTGTTCGTTCGAATGTGTGGGTGAGGGTGTGGCCATTTTTGTTTGTAACTGAAATGAATAAAACTTGTTTGTGTCTATAAATAATGTATGCAATGTATATTGTGCCAGTATGTGTGTGTGTGTGTGTGTGTGTGTGTGTGTCTGTTCACCCTCCAAGTCAGTAATAGACTCCCATTACTTATTGCTTTTCACAAACTCATTTGAAAATGCCCCCCCAAAAAAAAAAAGGCTATCCATCTTGTTCTGCTGGTAATGATCTTAACTAAATTGAGAATCACAGGTCTTAGCCCCCTCACATATTACACAGATTAAAGAATCAATAATCACTGCAGCATAAGGTATACCTAAATACTAAACACTTTCAAAACCATAGGGAAGGACCTACACGTAATTGTATTTTTTTCCAGGTTTACTCAATAACATGTTATTGTGAAGTATGAAGACATGCAAATGTTTGGGATGACAATGGTTGTGATGTGACAATGACTCAGAATAACTCTCTCCAATGTCAAGTACATTGTAAATGTAACTGATTGAAATGGTTATACAACATCAGTCTGAAGTGCAAACATGTTTAGGTAGACATCAGATAGGCATTACTTCAGTTGCTTTTTTTCCATCACAACACTGTAACCAGGCCTATGTTTCTCAGTCCTGTCCTCACTTTCTCTGCCTATCCCTGGTGAGGTTGGGTGAAATCCCAAATGAAGCATGGAGCATGATCTCCCCCCCTTCATGAGATCACAGGCAGGGATATCAAACGCAAGACCCACCTGTCAGCGTGTGTAAGTCAACAATTAGAGCTGCCGCAGCCAGACGTCACATAAATCATCAGCTCCGAATAGGGAGGAGGGAGTAGAAGGAGACATGCCCCGACAAGCCTACTGGCTTACAGAGAGAGAGAGAGAGAGCAGACCACTTAAACTACCTTTCAATTGCTTTTCTGTTCATCTCATGTTGTGTTTTTTACAGTCTGCCACAGAGGTCTATCTATCAATCTATCGATCTATCGATCTATCTATCCTATTCTATGTTTTATGGCAGTTGACAGGACAAGATAGTTAATGTCACCTCTATTACTGTGAGTGAATGAGTGAGTGAGTCAGTGAGACAACAACTCCTGCTGCCTCTTGGGAGATGTAGGTATCCTTACGGACTTGCATTACAATGTGTTCTGTAATCTGTAATCTGTAATCTGTAGGTTCTGTCTGCTCAGTATGAACTCTGGGTCTCTCTGAGCACTCCAGCCTTTTACCTCCCTTTGTAACTCCTGAGGGGATTTGTTAGTGTGTGTAGGTGTGGAGGTTAATGTGACCTGTTTGAAGAAAGAAAACATTACATGGAGAGTGTGTGTATGTGTGTGTGAGCGTGAGTTGGGTGGCGGGGGGGGCTGTGCTCTTGAAGTTCACACAGACTCAGAGACACACACACACACACACACACACACACAAACATACACACACAGACACACACTCTGAGCTGTCAAAGAAGCTGCGGGGAGAGGAAATTCCCTGGCTGGGAAAACCAGGGATCACTCACGTCCTGATGCAGTGATAAGATGCATGCATCAGAGATTAAAGCGTGTGTGTGTGTGTGCATGCTCCTATGTGTCTGTGCATATACTGTATGTGCAGATATATGTGTTTGTAAGCACACATATACTGTACATCATTATGCAGGCGCATGTGTGTATATACATACACACACACACAGAAGCAGTATGGTGTTTTTTTTATTCAGTACCTATGGAAACAAGCGGACACACACATGCACACACATACGCACACGCCCTGACACCAAGTAAACACTCTTTCCACTCGCCTGCTGTTGAAAGAGGTGCAGTACACTTTTCTGGGATGGCGTCACCTCATTCCAGAGAGGCAGCCCTCTGTCAGGAGGGGCAGGCTTTCAGAGACACAAACACCAAGGCCCACGTACATACGTCAATGCATACACATACACATACACATACATACACACACAACCACACATACATACGTACATAAATACACTCACACACACACACACACACACACACACACACACACACACTTAAACACACTCACACATAGTGTTCCTCTACAGTGGTCAGGATAGCAGGATAACATCTGTCTACACTTTGAGAAATGTCAAGAAAACCCTAAGAGATACTGAGGAGGTGTAGACATGCACACACACACATACACACACCCTCATGCACGCACACACACACACACAAACGCACACACACACACTTGAGAGAAGTGGGTGACGACACCTGGTGTGAATGGCTTGTCTGGATCTCCAGCACAACTTAGTGACACACTCACCACAAGAAACGTACCTTACCTCATCGCAAGCCTCACGTCACCCTCGTTCTGACATGATCGCCAGCATGCTGCAGGTGTGTGTTTGTGCACTTTGGGGCATAGCTGTTTGCGTACATGTTTGAAGGGAAGGGATAGAGTAGGATTAGCATGATGTTCTTCTCTCTCCATGCTGACAGACACGCTGTGTCTTCTCCACCAAGTGAAAACAACCAATCAAACAAACTTAAGCATACTGCACGCCTTCTCTCCCTCCCTCCCTCCCTCTCTCCCTCTCTCTCTCCTTTTTTCTCTCTCTCACTCTTTCCCTCTCCCTCTCTCTCTCTCCCTCTCTTTCTCTCTCTTTCTTTCTCTTTCTATCTCACTTGCGCTCACTCTCTCTCTCTCTCTCCCTCTCCAGGACTTCACATCATAGATTTGTCTTGCTATCCTGGGTGGTTAAGCGTGACATGCAGCTGAGTTCAGCCCTCCCTCACTCAGCCTTCCCCAGCCCCAACACTCAGCCTTCCCCAGCTCCAACACTCAGCCTTCCCCAGGCCCAACACTCAGCCTTCCCCAGCCCCAACACTCAGCCTTCCCCAGCTCCAACACTCAGCCTTCCCCAGCCCCAACACTCAGCCTTCCCCAGCCCCAACACTCAGCCTTCCCCAGCCCCAACACTGAGTCTTCCCCAGCCCCAACACTCAGCCTTCCCCAGCCCCAACACTCAGCCTTCCCCAGCCCCCACACTCAGCCTTCGGGGTTAGTTGGTGGGGTGTGAGTGGAGGTGGAGGTGGGGGTTGGTATCTTACAAAGGGAGGGAGTGAATGAGTTAGAGAGGGAGTGAGTGAAGGAGTGAGAGAGTGATTGAGTGAGTGAGGGAGTGAGTGAGTGAGTGAGAGAGGGAGGGAGTGAGTGAGAGAGGGAGTGAGTGAGTGAGGCAGTGAGTGAGTGAGTGAGTGAGTGAGGAAGTGAGTGAGAGAGTGAGTGAGTGAGTGAGTGAGAGAGGGAGTGAGTGAGGGAGGGAGGGAGGAAGTAAGTGAGTGAGTGAGTGAGTGGGTGAGGGAGGAAGTGAGTGAGAGAGGGAGTGAGGGAGTGAGTGAGGGAGGGAGGGAGTGAGTGAGGAAGTGAGGGAGGGAGTGAGTGAGTGAGTGAGTGAGGGAGGGAGGAAGTGAGTGAGTGAGTGAGTGTGTAAGGGAGTGAGTGAGGGAATGAGTGAGTGAGTGAGGGAGGAAGTGAGTGAGTGAGTGAGGGAGGGAGGGAGGAAGTAAGTGAGAGAGTGAGTGAGTGAGAGAGTGAGTGAGAGTGAGTGAGGGAGGAAGTGAGTGAGTGAGTGAGTTAGGGAGGGAGTGAGTGAGTGAGTGAGTGAGTGAGTGAGGATGTGTGCCAGCCTGAGCATGTGGGCCAGAGAGCAGGGGAGAGATGGGAGACAGCAACACCTGGGTCTGCTCTTCTTCTCAAGCCCTGTGCAGCCCTCATCGCCTTACTGTATTCGCTTTGGGTGTACACCTGCTTAAAGACTGGCACGCAGACAGATGAGGGGCCGACAAACACAAACACAGACACACACACACACACACACACACACACACACACACACTGTTTCCCTCTCTCTTGTTTTCTACACACACATACACATATTATCTATCTTAAACATTTATCATATTTCTTACATGTCCTCTCAGCCATACTCTTACAGGGATACATATATGCATACATACAGCACACACACACACATGCATAGCCCCCCCCCCTACCCACATAACCCCCAAAAAAAAAAAAAAACACACACACAGCATCCCCCCCCCACACACACACACACATACTCACACACACATACCCACACACACATAAACATACACATACGCATACACCTTGATCCTCTCACACAGATCCGGCAGGTAGGTAGAGGCAGAGAGACAAGGGTGTCGGTCCCTTTGAGGGGCCTGGCTGCCACCTGACCGCCCCCCCCCACGCTCCACTGATCTCAGAGCTGCTCTAGGCTCCCACCATGCAACTCACCACCTGACCAGCCCCCCACAGCCTGAGACCTGAGGCCAGCAGGGGATCAGCTCAGATGCAGAGAAGCAGACAGATGCAAGGGTGCGCACACACGCACATGCACACACACACACACACATACACACACTCATTCATACACATACACAATGTACAATGTACAATGTACAGCCACAGACAGTTGCCCGCATATACGTATACATTGCAGAGAACCGCAAATATAGATACACTGATCAAGATCAAGACTCTGTCTCTCTCTCTCTCTCTCTCTCTCTCTCTCTTTCTCTCTCTCTCTCTCTCTTTCTCTCGCTCTCTCTCATACACATACAAATACACAGACACATACAGCACTAATACACAGACACATACAAAGAAGTCCATTGTTTTTTTAGAAGCCTCCCTGGTCTCCGATATCAAAGCCAAAGGAGGCAGCCACTGAGACAAAGTGCAGTGCAGAGGTGACAGGATGTGGGCAAACCAGCCTGCTGATAGACAAGTGAAAGACAGAGAGAGAGAGAGAGAGGGAGAGAGTATTTGGACTGTGAACATGTTACTGATTTCATGGATCTCAGAACTAGTTCCTTTGAAGTATTATCGCTTCACTAAGTGGTCCACAGTCTACTGTGGCACACAATAACTCTTAGTCAATTTGATGTACTCCTGTGTGATGATATGACTCAGTTCTGACAGATATGAAAGAGAGACAGAGGGAGGGAGAGAGAGAGAGGGAGAGAGGGATGGG
>JAIFZK010000017.1:10182500-10322500 GCA_027481765.1 Tenualosa thibaudeaui | reverse complement strand
GAGGAGTGATTCACATGCTGAGGCGGGGCTTTTCAGAGAGCCCTGGGCCTGAGACCTGTGAGAGAGGGAGAGAGAGAGAGAGAGAGAGAGAGAGAGAGAGAGAGAGAGGAGAGAACATTTCACAGCACTGAGGGGTCAGGTCCCTGGCTAAAGACTGCTATTGTTCTCCCCTTCCTGCCAATTACCTGCCAACAGCAGGGTAAGAGCAGCCCAGTCATTGCACCTGACACCCAGGCCCAGCACAGACAGAGCACTTAGGGGAGAAATCAGCCCTGGGCTCCCCCATCCCCCTTCATTCACCCCAGACTCCCTCCATTCTGCTGGTGCTGCTGTTTCACTCTCAGCCACATTTTCCTTGCTTTGAATGTGATTGAATGTTTTTTGTGTGTGTGTGTGTGTGTGTGTGTGTGTGTGTAGCACCTGTGTGTGCATGTCTGTGTGTGTGTGATTTGGTGTGTAATACTTGTGTGCATATGTGTCATACCTGTGTGTGGGTATTTGTGTGTGTGTGTGTATTGGGGGTGGGGAACTGCAGTCCCAGATTGGATTCACAGCAAAATTGCTTCCTGTCGCACTGTTTGATTCGTTGCCGGACTGGGGAACACCCCCCCCACACACACACACACACCACAGCTGTGGGTGGTAGGTGCAGGGCAGTATCCCACTGTGTTGATGTACTGCTTCTCTGGTGGAGGGAGTATCTGCTTGAGCTACCATATAGTCATATCCCAGAACAGGGCTGATATGACCAGCAGGACAGCAACCACAAGACCCCCAGCTGGCACCATCATCTCCACTGCACCACCTCAGACACATTAGTGGATGGAGGAGGTGACGTAGGAATTACCTGACTCTATCAATGAAGCATTCTAATAAAAAAAAAAAATATGCACAAATAACCAATGGGATGTGAATATGAAAGGGCTTTCACTGGCTGAAGTCATCAGAGGCTGGCTTGATAAAGTCAGGTAATGTCAAATCCACCTCCTAACGGATAGAGGAGCTGACAGACAGAACTGAGATGGCCACTTTTTGCCGTCATCTGGACTTTGAGATAGATAGATTAAGACAGGTGGATTGCTGGAGGAAGGCAGCTTGGTGTTGTGCCCATGTCCACCAAGAGTGTGATACAGTCTCTATTCATTAGAGAACTCCTGTTCTCTTCCTGCACCTCCTTTTCCCGTGTTTAAATGGATGGGATAGGTCTTGTCTGAACACAGATTTTGACAGACATTTGTGTCGTTACATGTAAGCATCTGTGTGTGTATGTGTGTGTGTGTGTGTGTGAGAGAGAGAGAGAGAGAGAGAGCAGGAAAGAGAGAGAGTTGACAACAGATTGCTCATTAAAGGAACATGCAACCTTTGGGGAAATACTAATTTTCCACTTCTCCTTGAGTTAAACAATTGAGCTTTACCTTTCTCCAGTTCATCCAGCCGTTGTCTCAGTCTAATGGTAGTGTTCAGCCTAGCACAGATCATTGAATCAGATTAAACCATTAGCATCTCACCCGTTAGCATCTAGCTCAAAAGTGAAAAGATTTCCAGTACTTTTCCTATTTAAAACGTGACTCCTCTGTAGTTACAAAGTGTATTAAGACCATTGGAAAATGAAACATGGCAATTTTCTTCTGGCGTAACAATCAAGGAAATTTGCTAACACATCTGAAAATAGTCCCTCCATGTCTTCAAGTCAAAAAGTGCAATTCACTGATCTCATGATAGGTTGCGAAGTTCCTTCTTTATTACGCCAGAATGAGAGTATAGTTCCAGGTCATATCAGTGTAGAAAATCATCACGTTTAATTTTCTATTGGTCTTCCATTGGTCTTACTACACTTTGCAACTACAGTTTTAAATAGAAGTATCTGAATTTCTAGTCACTTTTGAGCAAGAGCATGATTTCACCTTCACACACACACACAGACCCAGAGCAACAGCCCAAGTCTGATTCACATGTTGTTCTTATTCTTGCCATGTCTTTCAGCCATCAGTCCTCTGTCTCTCTCTCTCTCTCCTTTAGGATGCTTCTGTCTCTCTCTCTCTCTCTCTCCTTTAGGATTCTTGAGATGCACCTCAATTGAAATGACTCCAACACACAGAGACAAAGTGTTATGTAGTTCATGTCGAATGGAGAACACCAAGCAGAATTATATGAAAGAAGCATTTACGCTATAGGCCTGAATCAGATGACCTCATTGTCAACCACCCCCTCCCCCACTGATCTAATCTACGCCTACTTTTACACCACACTGCCCTCTACTGACAACAGTATAGAAATGCACAACTACTCCTTGAAACTAATCAAAATTAAATATTCCCCTGAGTGGAGTGGATTTAATTAACTATAGCATAATGAGGTTCAGTAGTGGATTAATGAAAATACGTGAAATCAAATAACTTAAAATGAACAATTTACACATGTAATTGAGCAGAGTGGTTTGTGAATGGATATTATATTTCAGCCACACTTCTCTGGTGAACCTTAATCCTGTGGTGATATGTAGTGATAAATACAGAGAAATGTATTGGTGCTGAACTGCGGCACAAGGATAATCAGGACTGCCGCTAACAGCGCAGCTGGGCAGTATGAAAAATCAAATTCTGTAGAGACTGGATACAAATGCTTCTGGTCTCTGCAAAGATCATTAGAAGAAGATTTCAGCTGTGTGGATACAAATGGTACTTGGTAGCACTGGCCAGAAAGATGGAAAGAAAATAAACAAACAAACAAGAACAAACAAACAAACAAAATCTAATCAGGGATGGACCATATTGGAGCATCTGCAGGGATGCATGAGGTCCACATGGTGGTGGTAAAGCATCAGAAGTACCAGCAACTCTCCAGTCCGACTCTCAGTGAGACAAACTAGAGATGAAGGGAATATGAAAAAGAGGCAAAGACAATGCAGAACACTGCCCCACACAACACAGAAAGCAGTAAATTCAGCTTAAGATGATCATAACCACCATTAAGCCAACAACACAGATGAGTTGAAAGCTTCCAAAGTTGCCAGTTTAGTGGGAAAATAAATCACAATGTATGGTCATCTTGTGTCATAACAACAAAAAGAATTGTTAGTAATAATGAATAATTATTGTTTTTAAATTGACAAACAGCTGTGTCTGATTAGATTGTCTGTTGTCTGTTCTACAGCATTATACCACAGAGAATGAGCCCCTCCCTCTCTATTCAGATGTTCACGCGATTCTTCTGAACATTTAAAATTCATTAAATTCATTGCACATTTTGATATTCCACCCACAGTGATGGTGTGACAGAAAGCATACAATGATCATTTGGCGAGCCATGATTTCATGTAATTGTCTCAAATATAAATGACAATCTCTCATATTGCTCATTTAAAAGTAAAAAAAAAAAACAAAAAAAAAAAACTTACTGCTCATAAATGAAGCTTGGCATGCAGTCCATGTGGAGAAGATGGCATCGTCCTCCAGGATAGTGTGTGTGTGTGTGTGTGTGTGTGTGTGTGTGTGTACACGCACCGATATAAATCCACATGTGTGGATGTTCATCATCTGTTGTGACTGTGAGGGATCTATCCTCATGTCCACATAGCTAAGCCATCTGTCCAAAGGAATAGAGTGTATGTGGGAAGAGGAGGTCCCAGCAGTGCCATAATGGTGTACTGAGGAATCATCTAACCTCTCTGACCTATCGACTATGACCTGTCTGTCAGATGCTCTCGGCTTGGCTGAGTGACACATAACCCAAACATTATTAAAAAACTGATTGAAAATTCAGTATACAAACAATACAGAGTATGCACATAGTCACATGGTAGACCCACTCTCTCTCTCTCTGTCTCTCTCTCTGTCACACACACACACACACACACACACAGACACATGCCAATGTCAATAAGCAGCACCTGCAGGGGGCAGTGAATGTGCTGGCTAAATTGAACGCTGCTGAAAGCCTCAGTTATGTGCCTTATATTAGAAAATCATATCAAGCATAATCTCTTCCTTCAATTCAAAAGCAGCTAAAGAATATATTTGCATGCCATTTTGCCTCATTGCCATTGTGTACACTCAGCAACACTGGGGAATGAAACGCCGTATTTCAGTGACTCTGGTGAGAAGGTAAAAAGATAAGCTAATATGAAAAAGATTGGGCAATATGGCACAGAAACGACTTTGTTTCTCTCCCTTTCCACCTCAAACTCCCTCGTCTGTCTCTCTTTGTCTGGACCTGTTTATTTGTTTGTCTCTCCCGGTCTCAATTTAGATCCGTGACTCATATTGTCTAACCACATGCATATTCTTACTCTCCTATCTTTCAATAAATGTTCTCTCTCCTCCATCAGATCACTCCCCTGCGGTTCCTAGCATCAATTCCCATTTTTTTTGCCT
The DNA here is from genome assembly GCA_027481765.1 of Tenualosa thibaudeaui. NCBI lineage: Eukaryota > Metazoa > Chordata > Actinopteri > Clupeiformes > Clupeidae > Tenualosa > Tenualosa thibaudeaui. The sequence continues at coordinate 10,318,127 of JAIFZK010000017.1, read as the reverse complement.
GTATCATAGAGTCTTTAAAAAGGGTTCGTTTGTGCACTGTCCTCTAGTGTGCTAACCTCCACAATAGGAGAGGCAAGCCCAGAAGTAAAGAAGTAAAGTATGTTTCATGTTTGATGCATGACAAGGAATATTAAATGGCACCAACAAGAGGACAAAAATCAATAGTTGTTCCTGGGGGCCATGTCTACACTTCATGCCTGTGGCAAGAAAAAGAACCAACTAAAACATGTACACCACACACCGATACACAGACACAGACACATACACACACACACACACACACACACACACACACATATGCATGCATGCACACAGATATACGGACACATGCATGTACACATACGGACACACAATCACATACACACTCATATCCTCTCTGGGCACGCTATTCTCATATGATGAGTTCTACAAGGGGATATACACGTACATTCTGAACACAATAATGCAGACTTGGGGATATGCGGATTCTCTTTGTTACCTATACATGTGCTTGGATTCATGCATATACTAGATTCTCTTCATGTATGGCCAGCTGTCTATCTCTCCATTTCAGTTGTATAGTTACTTCTCTCCATCTCCTTCTCAACCACACAGACACACACACACACACACACACACACAAACACTTCTGTTCACAGAGCCTTGCAAGGCAGCTTAACATATTATCAACGGTCAATTAGACACCCAGCACGCTGCTGTCTGCAGAAACATTCACTCATAAAACTTTCAGCGTTTAGAATGGAGGCCTGGGTGACATCACTCACACACACTCTCTTTCTCTTTCTCAGACACACACACACACACTCTGGGAATGATGCGGTGCTTCCTGGAGCAGGCAGCGGAGGAAGAGATTTGCTGGGCTGCTGGATAAGGCGCGACAGCAGTGCTGCGTGAGAAGGATACCGATGAGAAGTGAATGAAGTGGCCTTACGGAGGGACCGGCCACATCCTCCTCCTCCTCCCCGACCACCAGTCTCCCTCCTGTGGCGAGTCCTCACCAGGCTCGAGATATTCCAAGGAGCTCCATCTCCTCTCCTCAGTCTCTTCAGTGTCCTTGGAGATGATGTGTGTCTTTCTTTTCTTGTCTTCTAATTCGTGGTTTTGTTTTGAAGTGAATGACATGGGTGGGGGTGGGTGGTGGTGGATGACACTGCCTGACAGGATCTATTTCAGATGGTTTGACTGGACCCTTTTTGACACCCTTTTCAGTGTGTGCATGCAACTGTGAGATGGCGAGATGGCGTCAGTCTAGGAGGGGATGGTTGAACAGGCAGCCTGTTGAAGCTCCCTCTTGAATCACGCCAGTTGGAGTGCAGCGAGAAACACAAATCAGAGTGAATCTTTAATGCCACAGAGGAAAGGCAGAGCAGAGACACATGAAAAATTCAAACCTGACAGCAAGTGACCTGTGTATATCTGTGTGTGTGTGCGTGCGTGTGCATACACGTCTGGTGTGTGTTTGATTGTGTGTGACTGTGTGTGGCTGGTGGGACTGGGGTGTGGGTGGGTGTGCTGTGTATGTGCAAGGAGAGGAGTCCAGATCATTTATCAAGTGGATGACACACATCAGTCATGCTGCAAAGCTCACTGTGTGAGATTAGGATGGATCATGTGCATCTCTTTCCTTGCTGTAGGTCCTGTCACAACATAGCTCACAACATAGCTCGCCTATGCACCCACAATGCACTGTGCTTTGGGATCAGTTGAGGCTCTTTCACTGCTGGTTTTAAACTGCTTCCAGTGGCCAGAGAGAATTTTGCAAATCAGAAGAATCTGATTCACTGTATTGATGAAGAGGAGCTGGGCTAGTCATGGACATGTTGAACAAACTAATTCCAATAATTCAAATTAGTCTGTTCAACATGTCCATGACTAGCCCAGCTCATCTTCATCATCATCATCATCATCTTCTTCTTCCTCTTCCTCAACTTCCTCGTCCTCTCTAGGCACAGCAACACCTATTCAATACATTGTGTAGTTGACATGTGACCTGATCAATCAGTTGAATAGGTGCCGGGTCGGGATGAGTGCTCCAGGAACAATGGACAGAGAGTTAGAGCATCAGAAGGGCAGCAGTTACGTAAGTTGACAACAGTGTTTATTAGAGTTTTAGTTCATGGTACACTCTGTCCTTCAGTGCTGCTGCTATCCGTCTGTGGGTGTCTGACAGACAGCTGGCCATAAAAAAAGCTGCAAGGCAGCAGGAGAGCATTACTCCTGCTTAAATATTTCAGCTCCACTCCTGCTGCTCTCCACATGAACTCCACACAACCTGTCCTGCTTTACTACAGGCTGTTAGGAGACCCCAGCTGATGATTTACTCTGGGAGAAAGTTTGTACTTCACAAGGGAACTTTGGTGTGTGTATGTGTGTTACAGAGAGGGAGAGGGCGAGAGAGAGAGACAGAGAAAGTGAAAGAGAGAAAGACAGAAAGAAAAAGGAAGAGAGAGAGAAAGTGAGAGAGAAGGATAGAAACAGGAGACAGTAGAATAAATGCACAGAGTGTGTGTGTGTGTGTGTGAGGGAGAGAGAATACATCTAGATTTATTGCAAGCTGAGGGGTCCTCTCATAAAAGAATAGTGGCTCGTCGCAGAAGTTATGGGGGAATAATGAGTGGAACTCCAGTGCCATAGATCAGAGGCAGTGGCCCCAAAAGAAGCTGCTGAATATTTAACGTGTACCTGACGGCAGGACAGACGCATAATGAACCAAGTCAAATATTTAGGTGCCCGCTGTGGTGGGCTCATGTGCATCAGCTCACCTCTCTTCTTTCCATCGATCAATTGCTTGGTTTCACTGTCTGGCTCAAACACTATTTGTTTTAATCTGCCTATTGTTTGTATGAATCAGTAGAAAGTGTGTGTGTGTGAGAGAGAGACAGACAGAGAGAGAGTTTATGCTTTTATATTGTCTGTGTATGTGTGTATGTATGTATGTATGTGTGTCTGTGTGTGTGTGTGTGTGTGTGTGTGTCAACCACAGAAGCAGCTAACCCAGAGGAACCCACTGACTGACAGGTGTGAAGGAGCCATCCTCTGCGTGCTGCTCTGATCCAAGACCCTGATGGCAGCATGGCCAAACACTCCATCTTCCTCCCAGGCCCCATTTCAATTACACTCTCTTGTTCCCCACAAACCAGAGAGGTGGATATTTTCCTCACCCAACTGCCACGTGGAGCAAACAGTTGGGGTGGGAAGATGATGAGTTGTCGAAGCAGTTCATAAAAAGAGGCACGTAAGGGACTGGTGGCTCTCCCTTAGCTAGCATGGCAGCTAGGGTCCATCACCTGTGTGTTTCCCCTGCCTCCCTGCTCCACTGGACTCTAGCTGGTAGGATCGAGCTAAATGGGAGCAGCACACTTGCAGACAGGTGGGATGGAGGAACTGCAGTGCAGGGATCTCTCAGTGACAGCAACCACACATGCTGGCAATCCCACTATGTGAGACACATAGTGTTGCCTTTTGTGCCTGAAAATACACTAATTAAAGATGTTAGTCAGTCAGGTTTTACACACACAAACAAACACACACACAAACACACGCACACGCACACGCACACGCACACGCACACGCACACGCACACGCACACGCACACGCACACGCACACACACACACACACACAGACAGATCTGATTTCGCACATGGCTGCTTGTGTCCACCATTCTTCAGATTAGTGATTGGTCCCAGCGCCATTTTCCCTCTCATCTTGATGACAGCTTGACTGTTTTCCGTTTAATCCACTGCAGAGGTATGAGAGACACTCTGTTAAAGATGAATGGAGAGCGGAGAGAGGAAGATTGAAAGATAGAAAGAGAGAGAGAGAGAGAGAGAGAGATGTGTGTGTGTATGTGTGAGATAGTGAAGAGTGTCTCCACAACATAGAGATTAAATTCAAGTGGGTCACAGCTTCACTGGAGACGGACATTTATCCTCAGTGACAGCACACTTCCTCTTCTTCCTGCTCTGTCTCTCTCTCTCTTTCTCTTTCTCTCTGTTGGCCCATATGCTTTTTTCTGTCCATCTATAACCTTCCTGGTGTCTTTTCATCCATCTCACCCCAGTTCCATCCCCATTGGCTAGTTTGTGTTCCATTTCCATCTTCCTTCCACTCTTCTGTCTTTCTGTTTTCCACAGCTTTGTGCCCTTGTGCTTTCTCACTGTCCCCCAGTGCTGTGGATGCACTGGGCAGGACAAGTGTGAACTTTTTCTGACAGGCCACAGATGCTGCGGCAGAAACAGATACATCCACCTCATCACCTTACTCCTTCCCTCCTGTCCTCTAGTGTCACTTCATCCTTCTCTCTCTCTCTCTCAAATTCAAATTCAAGAAGCTTTATTAGCATGACAGTAATGTTATACAGTATTTACAAAGCATTGCAAAGTACATGTAATAACAGTCACAATAAAAACAACTCTCTCTCTCTCTTTCTCGCACACACACACACACACACACACACACACACACACACACACACACACACACACACACACAGACACATTCTAAAATTTGAACACATCCATGTACAAATACAATGTATCACAAATTTAACACATCCCTGTACAAATACATTGTATCACAAACATGACACCAATTTCATTCTTGCACACACACACACAAACAAACAAACAAGAAACATGAGATGTATGCAGTGTCACAACACCCTGTGCTCTCTTTAGGCCTCTTCTGTCAGTGCACAGGCAGGTAGGGTCTGATTGTGGAGTAATTGAATGTATTAGTGCACCTGTATTAGGGCATAGATGCAGGCTATAAGGAGTTAAAAGGAGTTTCCCTTTCTCTCCCATTGGGCACTTTTTCTGTCTTGCAGACACCCATTTTGATTTTCTCTTGCACCGGCACTTTATTCTTTCTCTGTCCCCTTATTTGTCTGTTCGAACTTTGTCTTTCATTCAGTTTCTAACACACTGATGCATACATTGCACTCTCCCCTAGACATCTGAATTTCATAATATTTCTATTTTTGCATCATTTGTTAATTGGTTTATGTTGTTGTCCGTGCCCCTTTATGTTGTGGTCTGGTAATGAGCTGGCCATAACAGCAGTCATGAAGGAAATGAGAATGAGGTTGTAAGCAAGTAACAGGCAGATGGAACAGCAGTCCTAATGTGCATTGTGTTTGTGAGATAACATTATTCTCTAAGACATAATCTCAGAACAAACAGGAACAAAATGAAGACATGGACTATGTTTACATGCACTTCAGTATCCTGAGTATGAAGCTTATCCAGGTTTTGATCATAATGTTTGATCAAAATATTTACACAAATGCAGATAAATTGGGTTATTAATATCCCTGTTTACATGATCAATACTTATTCTGACCACTATTAAGCATTCCATCTTGCACGTTGCACTCTAGAATCTTTCTCTGCAACTGTCAGAAATCAGGATAAGGTGTTTACATGATACAGTATCCCGATTTCTTTCAGAGTACTCCACCTAGCACATGCTGATTTCTCAGAAACCAGGATAAGGGCCTATTCGGGATACTGAATTCGGTGAAAGGTGTTCAAATGCGCAAATGGGATACTTAATATCTCTTTCATTTTCAGGATATTTAAAGGAGCTTTACAATACTTTTAAAAATAGCATTTTGTATAGCCACAATGTCATGCCCTACGCACTGCCATTTAATGACTTTTGGTTGAAATAATAACTAACTTTATCAAAAACACATCTGAAGGATGTGATTGTGCTACCAGCTCAAGGTATACTTTGTATGCTCAACTGCTAATCATCCAAAATAGCCCTAGAAAGCATTTTACTCTGGATTTGTCCTTTTAGTGCATGTAAGCATGGATGATGAGAGACTGATCTTCAAGTGCAAGAAATGATAGTAGGATAAGATTTATAGGAATGTGAGAAGGAGCAAAAGATGGTAAAGAAGGGTTTGAAGAGAGATTATCCAAATATTGCGTTGCATATTTATATATGTGGGTGTTTAAATCCATTTTGTCCATTTTGTATGTAAGTGGATGTCTTTAGTCAAGTTCTTGCCAAGTTCTCTCAGGGGTTCTTTGACATTTGTAGGTCATGTATCGCATCATTATGCCATTTACCCATTATTATGCCATTTACCCATTAATTTCTTATTACTAGAGAGAGAGATACCATCTGTATTCATATTTTCTGCTGTGCATAATATACCATTATATACCAGCTCTCTGCAGAGGTCCTGCATCTCCATACTATCTGTGTGGTGGAGGGCAGGCTGAAGGACGCTCCAGGCCCTCATCACACTTAGCCATTGGGGTCATGGACTTGAAACCCTCAAGGCTGCACTTCCATGAAGCACTTAATTGACGTCATATTCCAACCAATTACCTTGGGGCAAGGACAGCGTCAGGTCCAAGAAAGACAAACACAGGCCATTCACAGCAAAAAGGATGGGATGAATGATTGATCTGGCCTTAAATAAGTCATCACTACTTTCTTTTGAATTACCTGTGTATTTTATCCATCCCTTTTGTTCAGGTTGTACATTTCTTTTTGCTTTTACCTTGGTTTAAGAAATGGAATTAGGTTTTGTACTTGTTACTGGGATGAAGAAGTTACTTCTATAAAGTGAAGTAAAAGTAAATTTGAGTGGGACTTTCTTGATTCTCTGATTCTTTTATCCAATTTGTCACAGAATTGCAACATGGGGTTCTGGAATGGAAACCGAGTCGCCTGATTGTCAGTCGAGACATAACCGCTGCTCTACTGTGCCCACACTTTTGTCTCTGACTCTTTTGTCTTTTGTCACTGGCTTTTCTTATGATTTTAATGCATTTACCAGCCATGGAATAGATATTTTAAAAGGGTGTGAAATGTGTTGAAAGAGAAACTCAAATGTGAAAAGAGCACCACTGTGAGACAAGTAGCCATAACAACCGGATTGCATACTGTGGGATAATAAGCTACTGACAACACAATCATCTGCAATCAGCAAAATTGCTTTCTAAGCTTTTTTCACAGATGACAAGACAGAGGTGTTCCTGTGCCTTGTTTGAAGAGATTGCATTCATTGGGGGACAGAAGAGTTGCTTCAGTTGGCCAGGTACCTTGAGTATAGCCCACTGGTTCTCAAACTGGGGTCCAGGGACACCCAGGGGTCTGCTGCAGGTTGCCAGGGGGTCCATGAAAAATGTTGCTATAGTATAAATATAAATGTTGCTATTGTATATATTTTGCTAAATACAAACTTGTCTTATGGGGAGAAAAATACTACAGATCAGTATAGTGCTCAATCACTCGTTACTTCCACTAGCATAACATTAGTGAAAAATTTGCCTACATGATACATTTCATCAATCTTTGAAAACACTTTCTTTATATAGCAATGTTAACTGCAAGCAAAATTAATATTAGTTATTATTAGTTATGTGAAACAAACAACACAGCAGGCCTAAATCTGACAAAAATCAATCCTTTAAAACGGCTCCTACACTGTCAAGTTTTGCCAAATGCAAACAGGCCTAATTAAAACAGTTTTTAGAATAAGAGTTCAAAAGCATCTAAAAGAGCAAATAGTTATAATCTTATGAGGTTAAAGTTTTGTTACGATTATGAATTTCTGCTCCATGAGGCGTCCCCGGCCCAATCAATTTTGAGAACCCATGGTATAGCCTACCTTCCGCTTTCCAAGACATCATGGCTTCTCTTTGAGTGTACCTTTTACATTCTCCTGAACTGTCAAAGACATCATGGCTTCTCTTTGAGTGTACCTTTTGCGTTCTCCTGAACTGTCCAAGACATCTTGGCTCGTCTTTGCGTCTTGAGAGACCAAAGAATAAGATTTGGAAGATGTTTTTTTTTTCTTAACAACTGAAATAATTACAATCGTCATCACAATGTCTAGGAATATTGATAATCTCTCTTAAAGATGCTTTCCTTGAATTTTCTTCAGATCAAATATATCATGTGAAATTATTTAAATCCATGGTGTGACCAAAAAAAGCCATTATGTTCACACAGATGTCAGTCAGCTTCTGCTCGAGGACTTTTATAACATCACAGCTTCTTCAAATCATATTCAACCATTTTATTTAATACATTCAATACTTCATTCGTCTCCAGTCAACATTTCCCCTTCTAACAAATTCTCTTTCCAGGAAAACTATTTCTCCAAGCAGGTGCCTACTCAATCTGTGCCGTTGTCTAGCCAACACGTCCTCTGGCTGAGAAGAATTCCATCCAGGGGCAATTAGTAGCAGGTGCCTCTGGGAACTGATCAAGCCTGCACAGTCTTCACTCATTTCTAATAAGGCAGCTCAACCAAGGCAAATTAAGTCTCTCTCTTTCTCTTTCTCTCTATCTGTGTGTGTCTGTGTCTGTGTGTGTAGGCTACATGCGTATGTGTGTGAGGCGGGAAACTAACTTTGAATTTATAATTGTTATATTTCTGGTTGTAGATTTTCTAGCATCTCTTTACACTTGATTGTGCATAGCTTCCTTTTCATAGATTTCAGCTGGCTGCATAATGGAACCAGTCAATAGCCCCCTCTGAGACAACACTATTAAAATTGTTTCCTTATGACTTATTGATGAGTCCAGTTATGCCTTATGCACTATTAATGGGATGTCATTAAAATAAATTGATACCAATAATATAGACCTGAAATCTTTATGTTTGCTGTTATTGATTTTTTTGGTAAAGGGCAAATAAACACCACTTAAAGTGACAAAAATGCAGTGTAAAAATTAACAATGTTTCTTTGCTCCTTTGAATTAAGTCCAAACTTATTAACAACTTGCTTTTGTTTGGTACATTCAAGCTTGGGATTTTACTGAGGTGGCAGATGACAGGATATATTTTAATTTAACCACACGTACAATCTCAGATGGATCACTTTGAATAAAAGCTCTTTAATACAAAGTCTGACAGCATGCCAGGGAATGAACTGCCACTAAGCTAAATAAAGATTCATTCTGTAACAGAAAGCATCTGTTTCACAACTTGGCAACAAACCCTGAAATAAGAAAAATCCTTTTCAATAGACCAGAGTCTGCCTTTAAAATTAGATGCAAACTCTGAAAGTTTGCCAAGAAGATATGGGGGTAGAGTAATAGTTTCACATAATCTAAAACTAAAAGTTTCTGTGAAGGGAACTTGTAAAAATCCTTGGCTGATAACAAATAAAAATGGCGTAATGAAAGTATTAACTCTTGAGAATAGATCATTGATTTCTTAAATGTTTTCAGCATAGGTATATGGTTGCTCAGAGTCTTCTCCAAATCCAAAGAACATGTCTTTCTCTCTGCTGTTAGATCTGTCTCCCCAGGCAACTGAAAATAACAACAACAACAACAACAAAAGCAAAAATGATTTAGTCAATGCTTAGTTTACCATGTCATTGAAGCCCAAAATACTTGTTGTTTGTGTCCATTCCTCTCAAAACTTTTAAGTCTAAATCTCTCCTCTGTATGTGTCAAAGACAAAAATGTTTAATGTTCTGTGTCAGACTTCATTATGGAGCATATTTAAATGCTCCTCCAAGCCCTCTTGGCTCCAAACTATTCTGAAGTGCAGAAACCGCTAAAGCTCCAAACCAACTCTATCTACTTTCCGTGTGTAATAAGAGGCAAATGCTGTGGGCTACATACTGTATCTCTGCTGGATGGAGAGCTCTTCTCAGAGCTAACCAGCCTCAGGGGGAGATGGCAAGGATTTCAGACAGGAGATGTTTGTGCTCTCTGCTGTTTTGACTGTGAAGGAAATAATCAAGCATAATTAAAATTTACAGACCATCTGTGTGCATGATGGAAAAAAGAGAACTGCAACCCACAGCACTATTCAGGGTGTGGATAGAAAAAGAGAATACGCTAAGCAAAGAAAGAGTGCCATTGCATTCCAACCTCACAAATGGAAACTGATGGAGAGGTTTCTAGTTCAAGTGGTAGCCCAAACAAATATTACTGTGACAGAGAAACACTCAGCATGAAAAAAAGCCAATTTATTTGAAATTTTGAAGTTTGCTTGATTGATTTTCTGAGAAGGAGATTTAAAGTAAATGTGAAAAAGTTCCAGGAGGCCAAGAAAAGAAAAACATTAGTGCCTGGAAAAAATTGTGCTAGTTGGGCCTACTACAGTATTTTCAAAAAATATTTTCCGATTAAAAGTCCACACTTTGTCTTGAAATAACAGTGATTCAAATGGTTGAAAAAAAACTGAATGCACAGATCCAGAACATGAATAAAGACACACAAGAAACTTTGTAATAAGTGGGTCAATAAATCTAGACCATGCTGGCATTTCATTGTTTTCAAAATGAAAGCTGGAGAGCACAGAAATTGTGGGCCCTATGAAGAGCTTGCACAAGACTCTGTACTGCCTGCAATGTCCATTAGGCAAAAGGTTTCCAAATCTGTTCCAAATCTGAGGCAACATAATGGACTATATGTACTATATCATTTGTTCTCAAACTGGGGTCCAGGACCCTCATGGGTCTGCAGCAGGTTGCCAGGGGCTGAGTGAAAAATGTTGCTATAGTATAAATATAAATTTTGCTATAGTATATATTTCGCGAAGTTTAAACTTGTCTTATGAGGAGAAAGATACTAGAGATCAGTATAGAGCTCAATTGTGTTGTGCTCATTACTTCCATAAGCATAACATTAGGGAGAAATTAGTCTGCATAATAGATTACATTAATCTGTCAAAACACTTTCCTTAGGCAGTATGTTAACTGCAAGCAAAATGAATATTAGTTATTATTAGTTATGTGAAACAAACAGTATTTTTTAAACAGAGTAGCTCTAGAATTGACAAAAATCTGTCCTCTTAAGACTTTCACTTTCAAACTGCACTTTCAAATTTTGCCAAATGCAATAACATGCCCATTTAAAACTGTTGTGGTATTAGCAAAATATGTTTTTAGAATAAGACTTCCAAAGCATCTGAAAGAGCAAATGGCTATAATCTTATATGATTACATTTTTGTTGTGATTATGAGGGGTCCTTTAACAAAGCTCCAAAAGCCTCTGTTCTATACTATACAAATATACTACAAGTAGGGATATTTCAAAGGTAAAGCAAATGCAAATATGTTATCAACCATTCACCAATTTACCAATAAATGTGTGATAGCCTAGTCCCAAATGCTCTGCAGTATTTTAGCAATGGTACAATACAATTGAGCTGAAATTAAAATGTTTTTTTTGACAACATTTACATTGCTTTAAAAGCCAGATAACTACAACTTTGTTACAGTATGAGGTTATAAATAAAATGTATATGATTACATTTAAATTATTTGCTTTGCTGAATATGTGATTTTCTTCATTTTACCATTATGGTACAATGTTGCTTTGAGGCAACAAATTCTAAAATAAAAATAAAAAACTACATGTACAGGAATCTTGTAGATGAGATGAGAGAGATATCCAGAGAGGAGAAAATAGCTGGGCAAACTAGCAAACAAACATCTGATGTGTTTAGAACACATAGGATGAGACAGGATTAAATGAGATTAAATGCTGTTGTCATATTTTTCTCAAATGTGTTTTGAATCACAGACCCAGAGAACACAATGCCATGGGCAATTAAATGGAATCAGAGATGATAGAACAGGACAGAGTGTGAGAACTCTAACTCTATTTTGCTCAGCCTGTTCCAAGGGACCTAGCCTTAAGCTCAGGGCCACACAAACTCTTCTGCATCATACCATTTCTCTGAAACAGAAAATAAAGCTGAAGCTTTGAGATGAGATAGGACTTAGGGCTGAACAGCCCAAACATGAAAAACATACCATATGTAGACTAAAATTTTGTTTTTCAACTTAAGTTTGTTATACATAGCGCTGATTCTGTATGCACTATGTAAATTTGTACTGTATGAGAATATATTATAGGCCTATAAGGTTCTGCCTCACTTGGAATGTTTATAACACAAATGAAGTTATCAATATGTGTAGGATATAGATGCAAATTCTGCAGTTCTGCAAATTTTGCAATGATTGTTTTTTCTTAAATGAATCCCTTGAGTATGGGGAGCTAATTTAACCTGTCCCCAACATCACTGTATCCTCTGGCTGGCAGCGTATAGAGCTTTAGGACGAGTCTGTCGGAAAACCTCAATTTAGACAATGCCACAGAATGGCAAGTTCAAATATTAGAGTAATTCACTCATGGCTGCCTTCAAATTGATGCATTTCAGTGCTAATGTATTTTGTGTTCATTCCTATGTGCAATGTCAGAAACTCAATGGTAAGACTAATATATGACATAATATGAATTCAATTCAATGGTTCTCAAATGGCTATCAATGGTATGCTAATGTGAAAGCGCTAACTCTGACACATTCACATATGTATAATGTGCAGTTGTGGCCTAAGGAAAATGGTGATGTGGAGAAACAATTGAAAAAAGGAGAGACCACACACTCTTGGTCAATGCCTCCATTTATTGAAGGCGACAATATTTTGGCCTGTGGCCTTGAAGACTTGAAAAAGGCCACAGGTCGAAATGTTGCCCCATTCAATAAATCAAGGCAACCGTGACTGGCACCTTGCTTTGTTTATTTTGTGTGTGTCAACTTCCCTTTACAAGATGTGGATAAACAAACCATCCAGTCAGTCAATAACTGTCCTTTGTCATGCAACAAAAGCAGGCTGCTTGTATTCTGAAACATCAGCTGGTATACGCTTCCGATAGCCTCTTCCAGAAATGCATAGACTTGGCCTACTGTTTATTTTGGCTATGAAGTGCCACTTCCAATACTGGCCCTGTCCTCATGGAGTACAAAATCAAAGTTAGCATAGGCCTACTTATTCTTGTCAGCAATGGATGATTCATCCTAAATCCTCACTTTCCTATCATAACTGTATGAAAAAATAACCTGCAATGTGAGATCATTTGTTAGTTGAAATTGTGAATGCACAATAATTACTCTTATCAGCTATATTTACCAGCAGGTGTAACAATGTCTGCATTCAGTCATTCTCAGTAGAGGGCGCCATTGAAACATACATGAGTCCCGACTCATGAGAGTAAGCCATGACTAGCGGACAACTGAACTTAGTTTGTATGAATGCATAGGAGAGAAGCTGAATTCATCCTGACCAGCGCTGATGCTGAGTAAACCCCTGTCCTCTTCAGGTCGGGTGTATAAGTCCCAAGGGACCTTACGGGAAAACTGACCGTTAAAGAACAGAAAATATTGATATCATATGAAATAGTTTCTCACACTCTCTCATCTTATTTCAGACATAATGTCTTCAAACTCAAATTTCAAATAGAGTGTCTGATGCAATGATACATTGTCTTGTCTTGGACACCTGCTGCTGCGCTCAGTAACACTGGTGTTGCAGATCTGAGTATAAGCCTTCATGTTTTCTGACAAAATTTGTGGCCAGTACATTTTAAATTAAAAAGTGCAATTTTACTTTGTGTTTCTTTAATGCTTGTTCCCCAATCTTGCAATGTTAACTCTAGTCACTTACATTCAAAGTGAAATGTCTCTTGTCAACTAAGTAGATTATCACTGGTCCTTACCCCTAGAGGTTGTCCAGATAAATAATTTCATCGTCCACCCGGTTGGTTTGCAGTCAGCACATTGTAAAAGAGAATGCGAGCGATAAAGAGTTTAATGGAACAGAAGGACCTGCATGTTATCTTGAGGATCAGAAAATGCATGCTCTGCTGAACAGTGATCTCCTCCGAACGCCCCACAGCCCATTAGAAGAGTTGTCGTAAAACAAAAAAAGTCGGTCAGTGCTGACTTGGAGCCGGGAATTATGCCCTGCCCTGAAGGACCTTTAAAAGCCCACACAGGGGCTTCCAGACTTAATGGTGAGTATTTTTCTGCGCCTGAAGTAGTCATTACACAGCACAGTCACATGGCCACCACTGCACACTACAACCGCACACACTACAACCACACACACACACACAAACACAGACACACACACACACACACACATATACACACACAGTCATACACAAGCAAACACAAACACGCAGAGTTAGAGGATAAAGTGTCTTGGGGGAGCACACTGGTAGTCAGACAGCTTCCTGCTGGCGAAAAAGCAATCACCATCACCGACATTCAGCCAATGACACTTCCTTACAGCTGTCATGGTGGGGGAGGACTCATGCGGTGTTCACGTAGTTGCAGTGGGTTTTAAATGTTCCTGTGATTATTTGCAGCATGCATTAGATTGTATGTGTGTTTACTGATTATCTCAGAGCATATTGTGAATTGGTCCCACAAGTAAGATGTGTTTGTGTGTGTATGTGTTTGTGTGTGTGTGCATGTGTGTGTGTGTGTGTGTGTGCATGCGTGTGTTTGTGTGTCTGCCTTCTCCATATGCTCCTAGTTGGCACAGCCCCAGCGGAGCACCAGGTCTTTGCACTGACCACTCAATCCCACCTGCACTGCTCCTTCATGGGTGTGTGACTTCCCCCTCTGGCAGGCAGGGATGGAGGGTTGAGGGCATCAGGGCCACATGTTAACAACTCCCGCGAGTGGGCTCCCCTGCATTTGTGTGTGTGTGTGTGTGTGTGTGGAGCCATGTCATGCTCAGAGCTGCACTTCTTCAGTAATAGTCAAGGTCCTGTGGAAATTCTCCTTCAGCGACATTGCTAGGAAATGCTGAATGTAGTCGGTGTTATTCATCCCCAGGAATAACTCTTTAGAAAAAAACTTCTTTAGAGTGGATGAAAAAAGAGTCAGCTAGCATGAATATGCATACAAAAAATATTTCCCAAACATCTTTGTGTTATCTTTCTATTGTAAAATGTGTTGAGCTGTCTCTCTCTCTCTCTCTACATATATATATATATATATATATATATATATATATATATATATATATATATATATATATATATATATATATATATATTTGTATATTATATAATTAGATAATATATTATATATCATATAAAATATTTGTTATATAAGAATATCAATAGCTTTACAACTGTTATAGTGGATGTTAGTGCAAAACAAAAACAGCCATAGCCTAATTGAAATAAACAATGAAGAAAATTTATGAGTTTATACAATCTACAATAGAACTAGAATGTAAATGTACAGTATATAAGTTCTGAGTCAAATGAGTTGTGTGTGAAGGAGTGTGTATGTGTCTGTAAGGGGAAGCCTCTGACCCACAGGTTTGGCATGACAAAGTCCTGACTGGTGCTGAGACTGAGGCAGTGAGGGGGAGAGATGGCAGCTCCCCCAGCAGAGCCGAGCTGTTTGACCAGTCACCTGCTGAACACACTAATTACACACCACGAGTTGCAGACGAGAGTGATGGAGTGAGGGAGAGAGAGAGAGAGTGGGATGGAGGCAGGGAGAGCTGAAGCCAATATGGAAGGCACTGAGGAGAAAGGGAGTCATTATAGAGAGAGAAAGACAGAGAAAGATGGATAGAGGGGGGGGGGTGTTGGGTGGTGAGAGAGTGAGAGTTGATGACCACTTAAGCAGGCCGGAGGTGAGGTCCTGCAAGAGCCAGGATGGAGAGAATAGTGAAAAGTTGTTAGAGAGGAGGGAGGCAGAGATGGAGACATTTGTATAAAGAGGTCAGGGTGGGCAATTAGAGGAGATGTGGGTGAGTCCTTGTGGCCTCCGCTACCATGGGCCTCCATTGTGCTGCTCAGAAAAGGGGGAGTAACAGCCTGCCTTCATTTCCTCCCCAGTACCCGCATTAAGATCTCCTCCCCTTCCTCCACCCCCCAGGTAACACTGAGCACAGGCACTGTAATTAACCTCGCATTACAAAGGAGCCAAAGTGCTGTAATCCACAGGACTGCTTCTGCACGCAGAAAATGAGCTTTTGCAAACCAGTGAGAAGAGAAAGAAATGATTAAAAATAGAGGTGAAATAAATAAATATCTGAACCTTCTCTACAACCCCATTATTATTTGGCAAGTCTGTGCAGCACACCTGTTAGCAATTTCTCTGGGGTCCTGGCTTCTAAGGACAATAATAGCATTTCTTGGGGGTGTGTGTTTCCCGTTTTCTCTCTTCTTTCTGGTTTTCCCTCCTAGAGAGATGATTGCTGTCCAACACACATGGAGATGAACACGTACCTGTGGACACACATTGCACCCACAATGATATGTGTGCATTTTCATCAGTAACAGTACAGAAATGCTTTTTAGAAAGATTAGGTTTTTATTGGCAAAATGTCACTGTGGCCTAATCCTTATGCAAACAAGTCTAAATAGCTTACACGCATGAGTCTGCATCCACTGTCACACTGAGCAAATAACAAGAGGATCTGAGAGAGATGCATTGCAATACAAGCTGACATCACACAAAACATCACAGAAATACATAGACACACATACACACACACACAAACTCACATCAACCAACATTGATATTAAGAACATATGGCAAAACTGGCAACCATGCACAAAATCTTGCATGGAAACCCAAGTTAAGTCAAACACATAGCTTTGTCAAACAGCAGCAGGAGCAAAGAGAAGAAACAAATATCTATAGCTTTTAGATGGGATGGATTGGGATGGAATGATGGAATGAATCAAGTATTTCTAGTTGTCCAAACGATTGACTGGGATCCCCTTGTAATGACATCAAGGAATTCACTGAGGGCAGCAATGATCATAGGCTACTTGGTTTCCTCATGAATAGCCAGTTTACCCACCATTGCGCATGTCCACTGGCAACTTTGGGCATATGGATAAAGTTTGGTTCACCATGGTTCATCAACTATTTCTGGATGGGTTACAAAAGCTGGCTCTGTTGACATCATCAGTGTTAAAATCAGGATAAAGGTCAGATCAAATAAGCATAATTTTGGTCTTTTGCATTTAGACTACCAACCAGCTATATTCTATTTTTTAATTAGCCAACTATGTTTGGATTAGATAAAGCTGACAGTGCAGCAACTTTCCCAAACAAAAAACCTGTAGGAATTAGGGACTTGGGGCTCTCAGGGACTTAGGCCCTGTGTACAAGTATCTAGATATTTGTCTAAAAAGATTTTTTTTGTTAATTTATTTAATTGCATTTACACATATCCAGTGGAATCCAGCGTTTTGAAAAAATATCCTTAGTAGTAGGTCTACCTTGCATAAAGAGCATGGAATAAATATAGAACACAGTGATAGAGCAGTGTTGAGAAGAGCTGTAGTCCTATAGAGGAGCTGTTTGGACATTAATATTAAAAAAATGTTTTAGGGGAATTATTTGCAGTTCATTTGCAAAAAATACACAATTCTGGACAAAAAAGGGTTGCACCTGATGTATACTTTATACTAGATTTCAGAGCCCAAACATTACTACAAAGAAGTGCCTTAAAGACACTTAGGGCTATTATTGGCTGTACATATATGCTCAAGGTAGGATGGGTTGACAACCCCCCTAACAGCCACTGCCTCTACACTGCACACCTCGACACACTAACAGCGCCATCCCCAGCATGCTCCAAGGCTGTCTCTTTTTTGACCACACGTGTGTTTCCATCCCTGAATATTATGCAGATGGGAGTAATGAGCACAATGTCTAATCTGTCATACTGTTCTCCTCATAAGACAAGTTTATTTTTTGTTTTGTTTTTGTTTTCTATTTTGTTTACATTTTGACGGACCTTCACGCAGCGTGCTGCAGACCCCTGGGGGTTCCGGACCCCACTTTGACAACCAGTGTTTTAGCATATCTTCTACCGTAACCCCTCAGCAAACTCAGAGAAGCCTTTGGGAAGGCATTCACATCTGACTGCTGAATCCCAAAGTATGAGCAAGGTCTCAGTTCTCCATCTGGCTGATATGTTTCATATCTGCTCATTTAAATGAAAGTGATGCCAGCCTCTAATAAGATACCAAGGCTATCAAGTCCAGCCAGAGTCAGTAGCTATGAAAGTAGCTTTTTTGGGCTTTTTTGAAGCTAAAAATGTGATGCATTTTGATCAGACCACAAGTGCCCAGTGGTAATGGTCTGCACAATTTAAATGAGGGGACTTGCAGCCCAAACTCATTTACCTGGCCCACAGTGTTTAACCCAGCTTGGACTGTGCCATTGTTTTCTGCAGGAGGCTGATGGGCTCGTCTTCATACAACTCCATTAGGGCAGACAGTTGCTCACAGCACACAGCAGGAAAACGTGACAGGAATTTTGTTTATTTATTTATTTTGGAGGGGAAAGAGGGGGCGGGTGTTGAACCAACCAGTCATGTGACCCAACCACAGCCCATGCCTGAGTACTGATGCCACACGTTCAGAAGTACTACATCCCAGTTTTGGTGTGTGTGTGTGTGTGTGTGTGTGTGTGTGTGTGTGTGTGTGTGTGTGTGTGTGTGTGTGCCAGGGCAGGGGGCTGGCATGCGGTCCTCACACAGTTTCTGCATTTCTCCAAGTGCAATTAACATGCACATTAGGACAGTGTGGAGCTTCACTTGTACATTGTGGGAGGATGGGACCCAAAGACATCTGTACCGGTTTCCAAGGCTTGCTCACAGAGCTCAACTGACAGGTGTTTCGGTGCAGATGGCCGTGACTACTTCTCAATCTTCGGCGTTAAATTGCTGCCTGGCGGGAGCACATTCTTTTCTTCTCCCCTCCATCCTCTTCACAGCATGTTTGATTGCTTGATGGATGCAAAAGTCAATCAGAAGGTGAAGTCCTCCCTTCCCAGCAAATCTTCCTGGACTCTTTCCTCAGTGTTTGATGGACAGTTATGATAGACTGTGATCTGCTTCATGTAAACACTTCATCTGTCATCCTCCTCTGTGGCGGTGAGCAGCAACCATATGAAGACGTTTCCCCCCACAAGAGCACCCGGCTGTAAAGACAGGAGACTCCTGTCTTGTGGAAACAGCACCAGCTCTCCAGAAACATCTCTGCACTGCATCGGGTAGCAGCACTGCTCTGGAGCAAAGTGTCAAACTCTTTGTTCTCCACCATCCTTTATGCAATACACAATAACTCCATTAGAGAGATGACCAATGATCAAACTCTGTAGGGAGAACCACAGTGTGTGTGGTTATTCTGGAAATAGAACCAAGAGTGTGTAGAGTTACTCTGGAAGGAGAGAGAAAATGTGTGTGGTTACTCTGGAGGTAGAACCAGAGTATGTGTGGTTACTCTGCAAAGAGAGCCACAGTGTGTGTGTGGTCATTCTGGAAATAGAACCAGAGCGTATGTGGTTAATCTGGAAGGATAGAGAGAGTGTGTGTGGTTACTCTGGAGGTAGAACCAGAGTATATGTGGTCACGGTAACGAGAGCCACAGCGTGTGTGGTTACTCTGAAAACAGAATCAGAGGGTGTGTGCTTACTCTGGAAATAGAACCAGACAGAGTGTAACTACTCTGAAAGTAGAACCAGAGCGTGTGTGGTTACTCTGGATCCCCTGCAGGGTGCTGAGTGTGGAAGGGGGGCGCTGTGGCAGCTGGAAGCGTCACGGCTGCTCCCCAGGTCCAATCCCAGCCTGATTGTCTGGCAGCTGCCTGCACTGCACTAATCGAATGACCAAGAGAGGAGACAAGATAGGGTCTTGCCGCTGATGGCCTGCTCCATCCAACTCGGCAGGATGTAATTGCACGACCTCTAGCAAGACAGGAAGCATGTAATCTAATGACCTGGAAGTGAATGGGCAGCGAGGCTATGAAGTAATGACCTGGAAGAGCACAGAGGTGGAGGGGGGCTGATGGGTGGAAGCTAATGGTGGGGTTTTGGGCGGAGGTAGTTTTGGAGTAGGGGGGTTGGAGCATGGCGTGAGGCACTTTTGCCATGTGGCATCACTGAGAGACAAACAGACACGGGCAAGTGAATCCAGCATGGCGGGCATCTGGTGCATCATGCTCTATCCCCTGAACTGAGAGAGAAAGAGAGACGAAGAGAAATATTCAGGTATACTGTATAGTATGTAGGGCTGTCAAACTAATACAATTTTTAATCTGTAATTACGTAGTTAATTGTGATTAATCGCAATTGTTAAAACACAATTGTACACACAATTGTACTCAAATGCATTTCTGTGGAAAATCTTTGCTATGAACATCACAGCAGACTTTAACTAAAGCATAGTTTAATTTCTTGAGTATATACTTGCATGTTCCATGTCAATTATAATAAGGCTCATCTTCATGATAGACAGTTTTACAGAATATATGATGCACAAATATTTGGAAGTTGGGTTTTGATATTTTGATATATATATCTATAGCCTATTCTTTCCAAAATAATGTTATTTCAAATATTTATTAAGCATATGTGCAAAATACCATTTGGAGAAATAACAGACTATATTTTTGCTTAATTGTAATGGCTGCAAGCTGCACTTACAGTTCAGAGCGCAAAGAGGAAGTAGTTTGACCCCTGTCAGTTCAGTGAAGTGAAGCAGTAGGCTATTTGGAAGTAGGCTAGGCTACCTACAGTCTACAGATGGATGTAATGAATTGTGTGCATTCACAATTCGTAGCCCGTCGCCCATCAACCACAGGACACATTTCACCCGGAAAAGTAAACTCCCATGAAGCCTACATAACTGGCCATGTTGCAGGTTCATTGACGAGTTGTAGAGCTATGTTTTTCCACAAAGTTGACATTATAACTTGCTTTATTTTGCATGCTAGTCACCTGTGAAAGTCTGTATTGTCCCTTACCAAAATGAGCCCAATTCACTGTTGTTTAAATATCCTGCGATAAGGGCGATTTTTTTTTTTTTTAATCGTGATGATGTGAGATTGTGTCAACGCACTATTACAGTAACACATGAACTTTGACAGCCCTAATAGTATGTAATGTTATTTGGATAATGATTAATTAAGTAATTCTTCTTTTTCCCAAACATATCTTATGTGTTTGTACTGTGAAAATATATGTGCCTTAGTAACACATCTCTCAAAGAATCATGCCAATAAAAACACCTTGAATTGAACTGAGAGAAAGAGTAAATGCATGTCTTCTGAGTTCAATAAGGAAAAGGTATAAGTTTCCAGCCTAGCCTCTAAAAAACATGTGAAAACAGTGCAAGTTGTGGCACATGCACGCGCATGCACACACACACACACACAAACATGCACATTTACGTCAAGGGCACACAGTGTTACATCAATGTCAGGGAGAACAGATGACTTTATATTCCCATACAGGGCTTTACCCTTTACTTTGTTTGTTCAGGCCTATGGCAACCCTGAAATAAGAGAAAGTAGCAAGATACTTCATGCTCACACATGTGCACCCAAGCACACACACACACACACACACACACACACACACACACACACACACACACATACACACACACACATACACGCACACACTTGCACACACACACACTCACTCTCTCTCTCTCTCACCCACACACACAGGAGTCACATGTGATTAATGGCTCTAGAGAGGAAGACAAAAGGTTAGAATCATGATTCATTAGCATCGCTGTGTGGATGACTGATGCTGACACATGGGGAGGGCAGTCTGCACTGTCTGTCTGTCTCACACACACACACACACACATGCACACTCACACACACACAGATACTGTCACACAAGAATACACACATGTACACACCCACGCAGAGACATGCACACTCACACACATACAGATACTGTCACACAGGAATACACACAATCACAATCACAAACACACACACACACACACTTGCTCCCTCACCTCCCTGCCGCCATGCCATTTCACACTGACCTCTACCTCCCACGCTACCCGCCAGATGTCCTCGAAAGCTGTGTGTGTGTGTGTTTGTTTATGTGTGTGTTTGTGAGTGCCAGTCCAGTCCATTATGTCTGTCCTGCATTGTCAATTAAGGATTTTATGTTGGAAAATCAGTGGAGAGCCCATGTTGAATCATTATCTATTGTGTTGATAACACAATAAATCTCCTTCTGCATGGCTCTTGAGCCCTTTTTCACATTCTCACTCACTCTTTATTCTTCTCTTCCCTATCAGTAGAAAAGTTGATGAAACATCTGTGACTATCTATCTATCTATCTATCTATCTATCTATCTATCTATATACTACCTACAGTACATATCTATCTACTTAGGAGTCTATATTATACATTTACATTACATTTATTTACATTTATGCATTTAGCAGACGCTTTTATCCAAAGCGACTTACAAAAAGAGGATAAACATTCAAGCTACAGCACAATTAAAAACTAAGTAAGAGTGATTATTGCTAATATGAAATTTGCAGTATTTTGAGATGAAAGTGCAGGAGTGTAATAAAAGTGCAGTGTAGAGAGAGAGTGGGGGGGTGCATTGTAAGTGCATTCCAGGTATTCAGATATTTTTAGCCAGGAGATGTTCTTCGAAGAGCTGAGTCTTCAAGAATTTCTTGAAGGTGGAGAGAGTATCTGTTGCTCTGGTAGCATCATTCCACCAATGTGGAACTACAGATGAGAATAGTCTGGATTGACCTGTGTGAGTTGTTGGTCTTGCTAGACAACATTCCTTGGAGGAGCGAAGTGGCTGGAGGGTAACATAAGGCTTTAAGAGGGTATTAACATAGATGGAAGCAGATCCATCAATTTCCCTGTAGACCAACATTGCTTTGAATTTGATGTGAGTCTCACAGCATAGGCTGGAAGACCTGCCCGGAGGGCATGGCAATAGTAAAGGTGAGAGATAAGCAAGGTCTGTACCAGGAGCTGGGTTGCTTGTTGGGTTCCTTATGTTGAATAGAGAAAAAAGGCATGATCGAGCTACAGAGGCAATGTGATCAGCAAAGCTCAGCTTGTCATCAATCATGGCACCCAGGTTTCTTGCAGTCTTTGTGGGAGCAACCGATAGGGAGGATATCTTAATGCTGATGTTGTGATGTATGGTTCTGTTTGGCTGGGAGGACCAGCAGTTCAGTTTTCAGTATTATCCTCCAGGTACACTCCACTCTGGTTCCTCATCAGTACTGATCCTCTCAGAGCTGCCTCCTCCTGATGTCCAACCCTAGACGACCACATAATCCCCTTCAGGATAAGCGTCCAGCTCCCTGTCCTCCCTGGCCACTCAAGCCCATGGCAGGGAGGACCTGAGGCTGTCAGGAGGAATGTGGCGGGCTTTGCTGTGCCAGTCGGTGTCTGCATAGTAAAGCAGCCTTGGGCACAGAGGCTGGGCCCAGTCGAGCGTGACATAGACAGCAAAGGGGTTGCATATGAATGTAGTGCTGTGTCTGGCCCTGGAGGAGGAGGCTGAGGCTACCAGGGGCGGCAGGGCCAGGTTTGGGTTTGGGTTGGGTCCAGCGCAGGGGTCTGGGGCTGGTCAGGAGTATGGTGGGGATAATGGCCTTGCTCTGTGGGGGCCTGTCACTGTGACAGAGCTGTGACTTTCCACATCAGTGTGTGTGAATGAGTTTGTCCGTGACTTCTCAACCCTCCCTGCTGGCTCACCGCAGCACTTGCTTGTACTGGTCAAATTGCTGTGAGTGTGTGTGTGTGTGTGTGTGTGTGTGTGTGTGTGTGTGTTGTGGGTCAGCATTTATGTAGGACATCAGGATCATGCCTAGACTGACAGGAGATGGTCTTGAGTTCTGTCTTTGCCACTTCATTTCCATTTCTTTCTCTCTCTCTCTCTCTCTCTCTCTCTCTTTCCCTCTTTCTTCCTCTACATCTCTCTCTCTCTCTGTCTTTCTCCCTCCCATCCCACGCTCTATTGCTGACGGCACCATCCAGCCAGCTATGACTCAAACGCTCCAATACGGACTGCCATTACGGTAATGGAGGGATGGAGGGAGTGAGGTGACGAAGAGCTGTTACAGCGAAGTGTCTGCAACTGATGGCAAGCAGGAATTTGAAAAAAAATATTTCACAAAGGATTTATAACCATATGCATATCTAAAAATGAGTCATCGGAATACTGGAACTAAAAGTACTGTACTTCAAGTGATCAATGGGATTAGAATGAGATGACTGAGAGCCTTCTTTAGTCAGATTTTTATTAGTGGTTTTGTCAAAATGACAATATGGCATTCATTCATACTTCTTTAGCTGGGGTACAATATGTACTGGTTGCATCCCACACTCTGCTATTTTAGGACAGAAGCAGAGGTTGGACTGTGCTTTTGCTCAAAGTGGCACCTGACACAGAAACACATGCACGAACACACACACACACTCACACACACACACACACACACACACACACACACACACACACACACACACCAGCAGTTTAATAATGGTTCTGTGAATATACTGGGTCGGGACTGTGGCCACAGTGGTCTCATGAGCATGAAACAGTTGAAATATCCCTAGAATTAGCCACTAAAAATGAGTGCATCTGAACAAATCCCTACTGTGATGTAACTGAAGGGAAATCATCTATAGTTCACCTGGGTACCATTTATCCAGAATGAACCATTTAAATCCCCAGCCTAAATGTAAGGCAGTAATTGGGCTTGTAAATGTGGGAGACATGAGTTCATTAGGTATTTATTTGGAAATATTCATTTTAGTTTTCAGTATACATACATGCACATGTAGTATATCTATTGTCCACACCTACACTTGCATATATAGACAGGCATTCCATCTGTATGTTGGAATGGAATGACTGGGGAAAGCTGCCTCCATCAGGAATTTAAGAGAATTATGGCCAAGGAGTAGGGGGGAGGTGGTGTGTAATTGGTGGGCTGCTAATTAATAATAGTGATGTCTATATATACACCTGGGAGTTTGAACACAGGCTATTTTTGTCCTTGGTAATATGGCATTGGAACGCTGGTGCTGCAGAGGAAACTTATGTCTGCACTGGTATGGATGCGGGTTGAGGTAAAATGGCTGGCTTGACCAATCTTGACTATTTAGACTGAAGTGCCACAGGATATAATATCTGTGTTTGATGTGCAAATCTGTTTAATGTGGATTGCTTTCCTACAGCTGTTATCAAGACAACATTCTATGAAAACTTAACTGTTTAAGTTCGGGATCTGTTGGCTATGTTAGGAGGCAAAGCAACCGGCTCAAGCAGTTTCTTTTGTTTTGCACAGCGTTGAGTTGGAACTTGAAAGGGCCATTGATTTTTATTCATATTTTATATGCTTATGTGCAGTAAATGTTCCCACAGCTGCGATTTGGGAAAAACACTGATTTAGGAGGCAAGGTATTTTGGGAAATGCACAGCGGGGATTTTTAAGGTATTGTTTTTCATTATCTGTATGGGGCGTAGATGGGGATAAACTCAGATGTTTGTAGTCACCTTTACTCTCTCAAGTGTTGTGATGGTTTCTCTCATTACTGTTTGCATAATTAGGTGGATTTGCCATCGGGACGAGTTTCTTCGCTGCAGCCCCACTGTTTTTTCTCCCTGTGATTTGGACACTGACTGTAGTCTGATTAGTGAGTGCATGGTTGCGTGTGTGTATGTGTCTGTGGTCGTGTGCTTGTGGCTGTGTGGGATATCGGTTCATTATGTGGGTAATTTATTGGGCAACGTGCAATTGATTGGTTCGATGTGTTATCTGCTCTTTAGTTGAGTGACTGTGTACATTATCTTTCTTTTCTTTCTGTGTTAGCTGTATTCCGATAGTGTCTCTTCTCTGAGATAGGTAGGCCCAGTCCTATGTTGCTTGCTAGGCACATTGTGATATTGTTGTGTAGTTGTTTGCTGTGAAAATAACTAGACATTTTGGAGTGTGATGTTGGTTTGTTTTTTTATTATTTGATCATCTCAGTTTTTTGGTTTGGTTTCCTTTAGTGTCCTTTAGTTCCCTTATGACATTATTATGCCTAGATCAGCCTGACTATACAAACTGTTGCCTGTCATTTCCTACTTCTCTCATTATCAGGAGGGAGAACGGATTTGGTGTTGCTTGCAAAGAACACTGCCCAGTTGTTATCCTTGGCCCGCGGGTCTATAAAGACAATTATTTTAACCATCGAAAGAGACAAATTAAACATTGCGTTTGCATCACCTGTGTTCCAAATGTTGCTTTTAGCATCTAAAGTGTAGGATAGTAACAGGGGCTTGAGTAGGGAGACATAGAGCATAGTTGGTTAAGTTGGTAGGGTCACATAAAATTAGCATTTGAACTTATTATATAAGATAAATACAATTTATTTTAACATCAGATAACGAGGTACAAAACACCATTCATCTATTATATATCACCTTTGACAACTATTTCTTCATCTTAATTGCATGTGATATCTGAGTTTACAATTGCACAGTTAGTAACTAAGAAGAAGCACGCAGTGGTGTATTTTAATGGGTGAGACTGAATATACAGTGCTGATAGGGAATGATTGGCCATCAAGTAGCCATTACCTGCTTATTACAGATGTCATCCTCAGTTATTTACTGTTAGTTACTGTCAGTGATCAAAGGCTTTGTGGGTATGCCTGGAACCGAGAAATGTATCTCCATTAAATTAGAAAACCAAATATACGATTAAATATAATCAAGGGAGAATTTGCGGTCATGCTAAAATAAATGTCCAATCACCTGCCAGCGCTGGTGTTTTAGGGACTGTCTCAGGCACTCTTTCAAAGATTCATAAACAAAACAGTGATAAAAGCGGCCCACAGTGGAGAGGTGCCCTATCACCACATTCATAAAGCCTGTTACTCTCCCAGTGGAGAGGTGCCCTATCACCACATTCATAAAGCCTGTTACTCTCCCAGTGGAGAGGTGCCCTATCACCACATTCATAAAGCCTGTTACTCTCCCAGTGGAGAGGCTGAGGAGTGTCAGCGATGAGCTATGCTCCAGCTCCTGTCTGCCCCTCATCTTTCCTTTTTTGATTAGTCTCTCTCTCTCTCTCTCTCTCTCTCTCTCTCTCTCGAGCAGGGTTAAAAGAGGCTAAAAAGAGGCTAGAGGAATAAACGGGGTACAGATAGAGAGAAGTAAAACAGAGAAGAGGCAGGAGAGGAAGAGAGGAGAAAAAGGGAGAGAATGTGGGCCCTCTGCTCTATGCAGATGCCGGGAGACACGGAAAGGCAGGGAAATATGACAGCAGACATCTGGCTGCCTCTGATAATACTGTAATGAGGACAGCACTTTTGTGTGTTGGATTAACCCCTTAGAAGCAGTGTGTGTGTGTGTGTGTGTGTGTGTGTGTGTGTGTGTGTGTGTGTGTGTGTTTGTTGGAGGGGGGGGGGTGCATGACAGACAGAGAGAAAGATTGAGGGAAGGGAGAAAACGTTTAACCAGACGAAAAGTGCATGTGTTTGAATGAATCACTCTGTGTCTACATAGGCATCTGCAAGTGTGTGTGTGTGTGTGTGTGTGTGTGTGTGTGTGTGTGTGTGTGTGTGTGTGTGTGTGTGCACATATAAATGTCAAGATGTTGAGAGCATATTTAGAGATATGCAAGTGAGACAGCTCACACTTGAAAACAGAATTCAAAATTCTCTGGACAAGACACAGATACTATTAGGACTAATACTGTATTTGGATCACAAGACACAGATACTATTAGGACTAATACTGCATTAGGATCACATAATTTAACAATCCAACTAATCATGGTGTTCAAACAAATTATAAACTAGAACCAAGTGTAATAAAAAAATCAAAAACCAAGCCACTTGCAAACCAGGTTTCATAGAATGGGCAGGTTATGCTTCCAGTGCAGCGAGGGACTGGCAGAGGATGAAGGACCTACATACCTGAGAACACTGAAAAAGGTACATCTCTAACGATTTGGCCAAATTACACCTCAATTCTGAATACCAAGAAATAATAATAAGTTTCTATATTAAGAAAGAACACAGGAGAGACTAGCTGCACAGATCCTGACAACTTACCAGATATTTCGGAAGAAGTAGAAGAATGGAGCAAGTTGGAGACTGAGCTGAAATTTTCTCTCTCTCTCTCTCTCTCTCTTTCTTTATAACTAAATCACTCTGACCCATTAAGGCCTTGAGGTGTTTATTGATTGAGACAAGATGAAAGAAAGAATATAAGAGGATGAGTGTAATATAGAACATAATACTATGAAGTATATATATGAATGCAGGACAGACAAGGAGCAGGAGACAAAATGTGTGTGCAAAGGAGGAGAGAAGAAAGAAAGAAAGAAAGAAAGAAAGAAGGAAAGAATGGAGCATAAAGGAGAGAGAGAGAGAGAAAAAGAGTGTGGAGAGAAGAGGAGTAAAAAAAAGGAGGAGGAATCAGGAGACCGTAGGAGGAAAACTCCTCCAGGGCTGTACTCCTGCTGTTTATGTGTCAATGGCCTTCAGCGCAAAAACAAATCCATGGCATCGACCACAAGCTTGCTGTGAGGAGACACCGTTTCCTCAGTAGCTTTAATTTGTGCATTTGCTATACACACACACACACACACACCACATACATAAGCACACACACATACACACTCACACACACACACATACGCACATAGACCTAAATAAATATGTTCTCTCAGAAACATTCATGCTTTTCCTATAACTTGCATATATTCTGTCATTCCCATGATAATACACACTCATTCCATCATTACACAGATCCCCTCTCTCTCTCACACACACACACACATATACATCAATGTGCCTCATCCGCAGCTTTAATGAGGGATCATCCTAGCCCTTATTGGTCTCACAAGGAGTTGGTTTACATGCAAAAAACTAGCACATGCAAAAATACCTTTACTATGGAGACACTTGAACATATTTCATTTGTCAATATCCTTTACGCAAGATGACAGTACAACTGAACCTTAGTGGATTTGTGAACTAGGGTGAACTACTGAGCCTCACTAGTCATTCAAACTGATCTTCAAAATGCAGTTTATATACAATATGGACATTACCTATAATGAAATTGTAATTGACAGAGACATGTGTGTGTGTGTGTGTGTGTATGTGTGTGTGTGTGTGTGTGTGGCGGGGGGGCATTTGAGTAGCTGTGAGTCAACTCTCTCCTCCATCTCTACAGCTCTCTCTCTCTCTCTCTCTCTCATCTCTGTCTCAGCTCTTCTCCCTCTTAACACGGTCTCTTCTCCCTCCTCTCAACCCCGTCTCCTCTCCTTTCCTTCACATCATAGGCAGGCTGCACTCCACCACACTGTCCAGGACCAGGCCAGGCTGGGTCGAGCCCAGCATTCTCAACATCTGACTCTGGGTTTCTAACCAATGAGCCACAGTGGGACTTCCTCTTCCCCAGTGTCTTTAGATGTGTTGTGATGAGTCAAGTTTCCCTTACTGTTCACAGGGAGAGACACCAAAGGCAGTCTGGGACGTGAAGCTTGAGCTCCTACTTGTCAGCTAAAGCACAATGTGACATTACAGCATCTGTCTTAAGCCATTCTGTTCCCACAGCAAATTCTCAGGCTTGTTTCAACATGTCAATCACGCAGACAATATAGCTCTGATGAAGGTCATCCGTGTCATTTTCAAGCAATTCTCCCTTCTAGCTTTGACATGTCTGACTAATGAAATACATCAGGATTTTTATTGTTGATGTTTGAGCATCACCCATATTAACTTAAGGCAGCTTGCTGGAAAAGAGTGGGATCTTGCTGTGTTTAGTTATTAATCATGTAGCCATGGAAAACTGATCTCAGATCAGTGGGTGCTTTTGGTGCAATTACACCTGTCGCCCAGCAGATTACACCCTTTTATGCTTTTATAACCATCACCATAATGTGTCAAAGACATATTTTAGCTAACGACTTCTGTGAATAAGATCTCCTCTGCAAGGCCGAATATAGATGCACATATGATTTCATTGTGTCTGTAATTGTATGTGGCTGAAGCACATGTGTGTGTGTGTGTGTGTGTGCGTGTGTGTGTATATGAGTGTGTGTGTATGTGTGTGTATGATGATGATAAGCAGCATTTGCATGGAGCGCTTTAGACTGTGATATAGGCTGGCCGCAGTCGCAGTGAGGCTTGAAGCACTTCTGATTACGCACCACCACAGTCGTTTCAATTGATTACATTTTGTTGGGGAAAATGGACAGACTACTCTCACAGCGACTGAGAAAATTGCTACCCACGCTACCAACAGGAGATCGGCACCAGTGTTGCCACAGCAGCCATTGGCTGATTCTATTGCTGAATTTCTTTTTTGCAAAACATATTCTCTAAGCTCAATGTAAGCCCTGGTATGTATGTGTGTGTGTGTGTGTTTGTGTGTAAGTGTGTGTACTGGGAAAGAGAGGGACTGTGAGGGCTTGCGGTTTATTTGTTTGTCCTGCTCTTGAAGTCACTTGTCAGTATTTGTATCCTTCTGCATAACACTGTGCTTGTATTACCAACCCATGTGTGTGTCTTTTTAGAGTGTGCGTGTGTGTTTGTGTGTGTGTGTGTGTGTGTGTGTGTGTGTGTTCCTATTAGTGTGTGAGTGTGCGTGCTGGCGTGCGATAGGGCTGGTGGTAGACAGATAGCAGTGGCAGGGCTTCATCATTCCCCCTGAGCCCATGTGACTGTGGGACAGTATTATCTATGCATGTCAGACGGGCCCCATGCCCGCAATCTCATCTGGACCTGATAAATATCATTACCTGCTGCATTTGTTTCCGTCATTATTCCCCTCCTCTAGGCCCACTCTGCCCCCACCACCGCTGCCACCACCGCTGCCACCACTGCCATTACCATGAGCGGGAGAGGAGGGCAGAAGGGAGGGAGGTAAATAAATAAATAAATAAGATAAAATAAGCAGGTGTCGTAATGAAATACGAGTGAGAGTAGTTTGCTGCTTTTGCTGAGGTTGCAGTGTTATGAAAAGTTTCCAGCACCACACTGAAATTTAATGTGTCTTCCTGCCTGACGATGGAGAGAGAGAGAGAGAGAGAAAGTGTGTGTGTGTGTGTGTCTGAGGGGGGTGTGGGGGGGAGTTCAAGAGTTCAGGGGATTCGTAATACATTTTTATCACCTTGATTATATGAATTGAATTAACTTCACCACACCGGAAAGCAGGAGGTAGGAAGGAGGACGGAGGAGGAGAGATGGAGAAAGGGAGAATTTAGGAAGGGAAGGTGGAGCGAAGACTTATGGCACAACTGGCTGGAATCATACAGCAATTTGTTAATTTGATGAAATACATTTTTGGCCAGGAAGACCAATAGGAAAAGAAGGTCAGGTTCACGGGCACTGGACACTTTTTGGAGGTGAGAGCTTGGAGCATAATGAAGAGATGGGGGCAAATGCCTATGGCCAAGTGAATGTAATTTACCTCCCCATTACAGGATATGGTGAGGAAATGGGAAGCGGACCACTATTTAACCATGAGATCTTGCTGATGATTCATGCATTCAGATATGCTAAAGTTATATCTGATTCAAAGGCATTAGTTCCATCTATTAGATATTCATTGCAAAAAATATCCTAAATGTATAAAATGATTAGTGTAGCAAACTGCCTGTTTCAATGACACTGCATAATTATTCTGCCATACATTTGGCCAGGCTTCAGAGGGAAATGAGGATTTGAGTTAGACTGCAAATCACACCTACTGTGGAACTTAGTCCCTCCAGATTCATCCAGAGGTTTGATCTCCAGTCCTATTGATCATTATTGCTACTCTACGCTCCTCTCCCACACTCTCTTGCCCGGATGTATGTGTTTTCCGGTGCTCAGTCTCAGGGCTCTTGGGCTGTGCAGTCCTGTCCAGCTCAGCGGTCAGATCATTACCCAGAGCCCCCTTGGGCAGGGGCACCCACGCTGATCTGGCTATCACTTCCCATCCGCTGGCCTTACAGGCCATGCTCTGACAGGCCTGTTGGGTGAGAGTGGCACAGCACAGACAGTGGCTGGCACAGCTCCCTCACACTGCCCACCCCCACCCACCTGCCTACCCCACCCCATCCCACCGCACCCCTCCTTCTCATTCCATTTTCGCCAGCGACAGGTGCCATCTGCCTAGCCACCCTTTTTTCACTGCCTGCCGCAGCCCCTCACCACCACCAACAGCAACCCTCACACACTCACACGCTCGGCGCTGCACAGCAGTGACATCATTCGTGCCGTCTGTCTTCGCTGTGGTGGCGCATCTCCGCGGCTCGCTCACCTGCGGAGCACCGGCCGCCAACGCGGTGCGGGAGACGACTCCCGGCGTCGTCCCAGACGAGAGCCACACGCTTACCCGTGCCAAGGGCAAGAACCATGCTGGAGACAGGAGGAGGGAGACCACAGGGAGACAGACTGAGAGAGAAAGAGAGAGAGAGAGAAAGATGTCAAAGAGAGAAGAGAAAAATAATCAAAACATACAATTTGGTGGAGACAGAAGGACAATGATAATGGCAGACAAAACAAAATACAGGAGGAGGTGTGAATGAAATGCAATGACAAAAGATTATTGAAACAGCATTATTTCTACTACTGAAATCACACGTCGGAAGAAGATTGTAAATTGTCTCTTTACAAAATCAAAAATAATGAGGTCCATATTTGAGGGAGATTTCTGGTCATGGCAAATGAGGAGAAACCTCCACACCAAGAGTTTAGCTACCTTTGGCCCTGGCGGCGCAGGCAGGCATTGCTGTGTTGGTAAAAAGAGGAGCGCACCAGTTGAAGGCCGCCCCGCTGCCATCTATCCGCTCTTGAATCAGCAGGGGGGTCAGACATGCTGCAGACAGACATGCAGCCAGCTTTTTAACCCTCTGATCCAGCTGTTAGGGAATCTCAAAGACCTCCCACCTCTGTTCCTGTGCCTGTTCCTGCACTCCCCCAAACCCTGGTGAGTGTTTGTGTGTGTGTGTGCGTGTGAGAGAGAGAGAGAGAGAATGAGAGAGAGAGAAAGAGAGAGAGAGAGACTGTAGAGCCCCATGCTGTTGAGTGACAGCGACTGATTGGAGACATCATGCAGACTTCTCACAAATTTCAACCCCCCCAAATCTGTAAAAGGGTTTTGGGATGCCTTTACAACATTTGCCTTTTAAGCTGCACTAAGAATACGACAACAGACTACAGCACTGTTCCTTTGACAAATCCCCATCACTCTCGCTCTCTCTCCCTCTCCCTCATTCTTTCACTGACTCTTTCTCTCTCTCTCCTTCTCTCCCTCTCACTCATTCGCTTACTGACTCTGTCTCTGCATCTGTCCCCCCTTCCCTCTACCTCCTTATCCTCTCTCTTTGCATCGTTCCCTCGCTCTGTTTTGTTTGGCTCCCTCTCTCACATTCTGTCCTCCCTGCCAAAAAAAATGTCTTCCGCTGATTTATTGAATATTTGCCTGATGTGCTGGACCATTGTGAAAGGCAGGAGCATGTCATGCTACAGTGGCTTTTAGCCCAATCCCTTTCACGCTTGGACTGAGCCCTTAGTCCGACTGGAGCATTGGCCAATGAGTGATATCACCCTGGCACACGCCACCCACGGCTGACAGGACATCCGCCGGACAGCCGTCTGCGGCACGCAGATTTCCGAGCTTATGATGTGCTTGGGAAACATGATTGATTGACTGGCTGCATTATAAAGACCATGGCAGAGGCCTGTTGAGAAGCTAGTTTGAGAATAAGAAAAAAGGCAATGAGTGACAGAGGGATGAAATTATGAGGGAGAACAGGAGACCATGATAGAGAGAGTGAAAGAGTGGAAGGAGAAGGGGAAAGGGGGGACGGGGGGGGCAGTAGGACATGAACTGAGTCATGCGAGTTCACGAGACAGCACTCCTATTTACACTCCAACCACAAGAGAAGAAAGACATCCATGCGAAAGACACACTGGTGTCCACCGAGATGTTTGGGTTGATCTTTGGTAACGATTACCTCTCACTGCTCATTGCTCCTGCCAGTCTCTCTTTCGCTCAGTCCACCACACAGCAATACATGTTTGTGTGTGTGTGTGTGTTTGTGTGTGTGTACACGCATGCTTTTGAAAACCACAGAACAGTGTACTAGTCGCAACACTCCACTCAGTGGACAAACACTAGACAAGCACATCTAAAACATACACACATACACACACACACACTGAGAAACAACAGTGAAACAACACAAAAACAATGTTACGCAGCATTGACTCAATACCAACACACACTCAAAGGTTCTACAGTTCTGCATGACTAAAACACAGATTAACATTAATTGTGCAATCAGAACAATTCTGTTGGACACAACAGAAGAACAGCACAAGAGAGTAACTTGGCTGGTCCATAGTGTTTGGTGTGTCTTCTCATATTATGTTGAATGTGTGATGAGCATGTCACTGATCTGAGGACTGAGGTGAATTGAAAAATACACAAAAAATCTAAAACCTTACAGCAGTTAGCAGTAAGGAAATGGTGTATTAGTACTGAGGACTGGGATGTCTAAGTAACTCTTCCGACCAACTGATTTTGCCTCAGGTCCCTGAGGACGATCCATGTCAGCATTTGTGGTCTGACAGAAAAAGTGTGATAAACACAAACTGTTATTCTGGACCTGCGCTGTAAGTGAAGCTCCAGCTCTCTGGTTCTCTTCACTCCAGCTGATGACATCTGTACTATTGCCCTCAGCCAGGCGCTGGCTTGTGATCAGAGCCTTTCAGTGGGCGTTGCATTCGAGCAGATCTGCTGATAGGCCTGATACGTCGTCTCTGAGCGGAGGCCAGCTCAACTCACCTTGCGGCTCTCCCTCTCTCTGCACCAGACCGCAGCCTAATGACTCATGATCCCCGAGCCTCAGAACACATCAACGGTGAAAAACAATAGCAGGGAAACCCATCATGGCCAAAGTCAGCCTGTGCCTTTGGTCTTAAAGGTGATGTTTTCGTGCTGGTTGAATGAGTGATAGCAGTGGTCTGCAGTGAAACAAATGCCTTGTCATTGTTAGAGGTTTTATTTAATCCCTGTCTCATTGCCCAAAGTCATATTTTACATTGCACAAGATTACATAAAGTTTAAAACAATAGCATAAATTTATCTGCAGCTGATACATCCTGAGGGTAAATCCTTGTTCTCTGAGGCATGCTGAGATGTGAACTACAGTTTAATGGTTGAAATACAACAGGCACTGGACTGATTGAAGTCCATTATAAACCCTCAATGTTGATTTATTAACTAAGGGACTCAGTTGGCTTCTAGACATACTCATCCAAATTACTGATTAGATACCACAAGCCCTAAAACAGTTTTAGTAAAACACCTATTTTTTAGTTAACAATCAATTTGAAAATTTGAAAAAAGCAATTTGTTGTTGATGGTGTGTGTGTGTGTGTGTGTGTGTTAGGGGGGGGGGATAGCCCCTCACTGGGGTGTAGAATCACTTCTCCTCTCTAGTCAGATGCAGACACCTAGACAGGGGGAAAGAGGAATCACAGACGCCATTGAACTGGAAAAAAGCTAAATACTAATAATACATGGCTTTAGGAAGGGCTGCTAAAGATAGCTCAGCTCAGCTGTGATGTTAGTCTATGGGTGAGGTTTTTCTCTAAAGGCTGGATATATTTAAAAAGGTAACCATGTTAGCAATCTAGCTGATTTATGACATTAATTGTGGCATGTCTCACTGTGTTTAGGCCTATTTGACAGGAATGTTGTTTATAAAAGGTGGAAACCGGAGCTCTCTCAGTGCTCTCTCTTTCTCAGTGCTCTCCCCAAGGACACTTTATCACGTCTCAATTAAGTCTGCATCATTTTCAACAGGGGGAACTTGACAGATACCATGTCTAACAGATTTTTTTTTAATTATTTTTGAAAAACATTATACAACAGGGACGCATAAAAGCAACATGACCACCCATCCCCATATGGAAGAGTACAGACAAAGAAATCTCTGTTTGGAGCAAATAAAACATCCCATGTCCGTTTTCACTGGTCTTAAGGTCTCTTTTCAACTCAAACACCAAACCTTAAAAACAACACAGACCTCAAGGTGCATTTAACAACATGATGGAGTTGGTAGACCTTGAAATGCTAAGCTTCCATTTCTTACACTCTATACTGTATGTCTTTCAAATGAAAGCCATTGTGGAATAGAATTCCAGAAGATCTAGTGGGTATCTGTCTCTTAGTCTTTCTCATACTGGTCAGATGTGGATTGTACTGCAGATACGTTTGGGGGCTGACAAACAGAATTAGCGAAGGGATCTGAATATCTTGCTGAATAGCTTGAGTTTACGATAGCTTGTTTTGTTTGGTTCAACAAAGCAATCAAGGAGGATTCCAATAGCCAATAGGTTCCAATAACTCTGTCTGGATGCACTTCACCTGGGTTTTAAAAATTCTGTTTTTTTTACAGGAAGCATACTAAGACTGTCTCCCTTCAGTCCAGCTGATTCTCTTGCTGTGTGGGAGTGTGATAAAGAACACAAACACTTGGAGCAGACTCTGGCAGTAGACTTGGGGGCAGACAGGCAGGCGGGCAGGCAGGCAGGCGGATGGGTGGGCAAGTAAAAGTGGTGCAGAGGAGGAGAGGATAATCAATGGCCAAAGTGTATGAGCCCTGTGCACCCCTGCCACCACCACCACCACTCAATCCCTCTGACTAGACGCAGCTACCCAGAAAATAACCTGATTGGCTTGAGTAACTCCAGGACGGGTGAGCTAAATGTTTGTCTGCTGTCAAGATGCACTCTCTTGCTCTCTCTCTCTTTTACTCTTTCTTTCTCTCCCTCCATCACACACACACACACCACACAAAGTATTATTCACACACTTGACACACACTTATTCTCTCTCGATTCCCATCTCATTGACATGAATAATTAAACAGCTACAGTTCTACAGCATGCTGGTCTGACATAAGGCACATCGTAAAAATACTCAAAGCTGCCAGGAAAGTGTTGATGAAAAAACACATAATTCAGGATTGCACTGTTGTAGCTGAAGATTGCACCATTTTCAGCAAAATTATGTTTTAAGATCCCTACGAGAATGTAAAAAATAAATACACATGACATTCTTGCCAAATTAAAAAAGTATTTTTGTCACCCTCCTTTCTTGCTGTTTTACACATGTGGTGTATGAAGGACGGGGTTAGTGAGGAACTCTCTTCATCAAGCTTATGAATTGGTTGGGGGGGGGGGGGGGCACTGTTAATGACTCACACAGGGGGCTGCCACACACAGAGCTGTGCATGTTCCAGGCTGCTAGATAAATTACTGTGATGTGTGTTAATCTCTAACAGGAGCTCACAAATCAGCAGGCTACTGCCAGCACGGCATGACACAGAGGGCAAGAGCAAAAGATGAGAGTGAGAGAGAGAGGAAATGGAGAGAGGGCATGACAGCAAAAAGCAAAGAATGGGGAGACAGACAGACAGACACACGGACGGAGGGATAGAGAGAGTAAATGAGAGGAGAGGCCACCCAAGGGCCCCCATAACTGCGACAGGAAAAGATACGATAAGCAGGACAAGGATGACAAAGCAGGAGCCGAGAGAGGGCCAAAGAAGAGGGATGAGATGGAAAATGAGTGTGGGTGGGAGAGGTTGGGGAGGCCTAATGGGGAGAAGGTGAGAGATGAGAAGTGAAACGGGAGAGAGAGAGAGACAGAGAGAGAGAGAGAGAGAGAGGGAGGGAGCAAAGAGCCAAAGCTCAGGCCAGCCAGGCTGCTCTTCCTCCAGATGTGCTGTGCTGTGTGATTTATGCCGGAGACCTTAACTCATTGCCGTGGCGTCGCTACGCCATCAGTCACCCTGGCGTTTGATTCTGGAATTTTAATTAGAGCGACACGACTGCGCCACTTGTCAGCGGTTCATCTCCGTCTGCCTCCATTTCATGCATCGTAATTCAACACCGCCGACGTGGAAGGGGCCAATGTTGTTCCACAAATGTGCACACAATATTACGGCAACATCCCCCAAGCCCACCTGTTCACTTCGTGGGGGGTGGATGCAGCAGGGGCAGGGGTGGTTGTGCATTGCTTGCACGCCCCACCCCCCAACTCTCAATACCCAATTGATTAACTCACTTGCACAGTTTATTCAGCTCTTGAAGGCACAAATTTATCTGGCCAGAAGGGGGAAGAAAACAGTCCAGTGCTGTCCACTAGGCTGGGTTTATTTGAGAAGGCAATGGGGGGTTCTTTCACAGAGTCTGAAAATGGACTGGAAGCTCAACAAGGACTAAATAAAGAGGCTAATCTGTACAGAATTTATGTTGTACAGGTTGAAATTAGTAGTTTCCACTCTCTCGACAACAGCAGAGTTACCTACCAGATTAGGTCTGGTGGAAACAGACTATCCTGACAGCCTTGATACCATACATTATCCACAAAGTGTATTCTATCACATCATAATAGACTCAAAGTCACATTCTTGATATATCATTTTTCTAGGCAACTAACTAAAGATAGCTAGTCTTAGAAATTATGAATCCAGCTGATGTTATGTGGCTAATGGAACTACACCCAAAATATACGTCTTGTAAAGAAAACAATATACAAACATAGAGCAAACCATCACGAAATATACTGTTGAAATACATACATTTGTAAATTTATCACTATGGCTCTGCAATTCTTGCAATTCTGCTATGTTACCGGATTGGTCTAAATATTAGACCACCCTGAATAAGACGACCCTAAATATAAGACTGCCTTGAATAAGAATAATAATTTTCCATGA
The DNA here is from genome assembly GCA_027481765.1 of Tenualosa thibaudeaui. Taxonomy (NCBI): domain Eukaryota; kingdom Metazoa; phylum Chordata; class Actinopteri; order Clupeiformes; family Clupeidae; genus Tenualosa; species Tenualosa thibaudeaui. Next base: position 10,279,771 of record JAIFZK010000017.1, on the reverse strand, counting down.
AAGTGCATATAACACACTGCCATCTACCAGGAAGAAAGCCTTGTGGATTAGCCATAGATGTCTGATTGTATGACTTGGGTAGGCTACAGCCTTGCATGTGAAAGGGCTGGCCTGACTGCCAGGCACTCAAACATAATGGTGATTTACTTCTCTCATTTCCACCGCAGGGTAACTGATTTTGAGCCTGTCTTTGCAATAGCAACATCATTGCCTATCTGATTGAGAGAGTATGAGTGAATTTTCCTTGGTTTGATCATAGGCTACCGCTGGAAAGACAGTTTCTCCTCCAAGTCTGTGCAGCCACTCAGCAAGACTCATTCAGTCACACAGTGACATCATCGGAGACCTCTGTCGATCTTATATAAAGTGTTCCATATCCCAAATATTATCAACACTGGGTCAAGGGATACTGAAGTGCATGTAAACCCAGTCATTCTTTTACACCACTCGAGGCTAATTTAGTTTCTTTCTAGTTTGTTCAAGACAATCACTTACCTCTTCATTGCGTGCAGCACTGTTGTAAGCCTAGGAGACACTGCTGGTTCATTTAACACAAATATCGTTTTTAGTGGCTTCTGTCTTTTTTACCCTATTTATGTCTAGACTGAGAAGATGAGATGACATCACATTTTCAGAAGTATTTATAGGAAAAAAAAAACATTGTCTTATATTCGGGCCAGTACAGTAGTTAGCTAGTTACTATTTAGCTTACTGTTGTTTTGAAGCAACATCTCAGACCCAAAAAGGTATGACACTCTCTAATTCATAAATCCGTGTGTGGCATTTTTTCTTAGAGTAAAAAAGAGAGCAGAATTTACTTTTTTCACTGGCATTCTACACTTTCACCTCCTGTGAGCCTGTGTTTATACACTTAAAATAGTGAGTGGCTCGAAAAGGTGCCCAAACAGTGAGTCTGACAAATAGGCTAGTCGCACCTCACAGATCAAAACAAAAGCAAGACTATCCTGGGATTCGCTGAACTGAATTCACTGGCCCTCACCGTGTTTGAAGGAAACAAACACGCAGCCTCTAGTGCGAGAGCTCAAGAGGCTAACTTTGTGTGACAGTCGAGTGCTGGCACAGACTGGAGTTTGTCACTGTATACATTATTATACACTAAACTCCTTCTGGCTGCCAAATGACAACAGCATCCTGACCTTGAGGTGAGCAATACCCTGCCAAGATTTTGCTAGGGAAGCAGAATGAAGTTGAGAGAGAAAAAGTAAGGGAGCGAGAGAGAGAGAGACAGAGAGAGCGAGAGAGTGAGAGAGAGAGTATGTGTGTGTGTGGGGGGGGGATACAGAGAGAGCGTGGCACAGAGGAGGAGATTTATAGAAAGGGATACAGAGAACGTGAGAGAGCTGATAATGGCAAGACATGGGAGATAAAAGAAAGCGTAGGAGTGATAAAGTGACTGAAGAAGAGAAGGAGGAAAGGAACAGGAGGAGGGGTTCTGGGCCCAGAGTGGGTGGAGCGGGTTCCATCATAACTCGCCGTCCAGATGGGCCATACAGCTGGGGGCCTGAAAGGTTCTGCGTTTGTGTGTCTTTTGGACCTGCTGACAGCAACCCCCTTCTTTTGAGCTCTGGAAAGGGGTGTTACTGATGACTGGTGAGACTGCACACAGAGTAACTGGCCCAGTTGATCTGGACTCTTTCAGCCTGCATCTTACTCCATCTTTCTTACTGAAAGTGTGGAAGGTTGTGTGCAGCTAGCTAAACACAGGTGCACTGCCCCATGGGATCAGGGGTTCATGGATGATGTATGGCCAAAGATGTTAGATGGGCAGATCAAGATACTTCATGATGAGCCACTTCCTGGAACCCAGATCCAATGAGCAGGGGCCACTAATCCCCCTTTGTGCAGAGCAGAGGCACAAGCCACACTGAACCCTATGGCAGAACCTCAGATTTTCTTATATTTTAAATCTTATTTTTCTGTGCAATGGATTTAAATTTCAAAAGCATTATGATCTCCAATCCCTTCTGCCCATTTAAGGTAAATGTTGTGGTGGTTTGACTCTCCACTCCAGAGAAAATCGATTTTACATCAGGTATGCGCCGTGCTTGGGGCCCCAGAGCAGACCAATAGCAGACCAAGGAAAAATAGCTAATACGTGCTAAAACTCAAGTGCTCAGGGAGTTTTATGTGGCCTGGCATGTGGCCCCGGAGCGAATGACCAAAAATTACTGAAAGAAAGAAAGAAACCGGACGAATGGGAACTTGAGGAAGGCCCATGTGCCCGCAGGGTAACCTACGCTGCGTCGGACATAATAAGACCTAATACATTTGTAATCATGATTAATACAGACATTATTAAGCACTAATATACACAGATATGTATTAATGGCTAATATGCGATCTCTACACTAAAGTGTCACTATTTCATACTGAATCACCTCCCTTGTTCTTTGCTGTCTCTAAAGTTTTTTTGGTCCTCTGCAGATTACGATACACAATAGTTCATGCACAGACAAGACAACTAATGAGAATTAGTTAGAAAATGGTCAGTGCACCAGTTTCTGTGAATTTCTGTACTTTGAGCAACTTGATGTTCTATTTTCTTTTGTGCTTGGAAAATTGCTTGGAAGATTATGTGCAAGATTATTTTCCTTCTCAATACATATTTTAAAACATATGGAATAAAGCACCTTCCTCCTGTCCTTTACACACATAATGTCGTCAGATGGTGGATGTAAAGCATATGACGTTGCCATTACATGCTTGAACCAAAGCAATCCGAAAGGCATCCTGAAGATGCTTGTCCCCACACTCCACATTTCCCGAAACACCCACATCAGATCAATAGTCAGATCAAGAGCTGTGAGCTGCAGGCACTGTTCACTCCTCTTCAGTAATTATTCACCGCTCACTGGTAACTTTTTGAGCCAACGCAAGTGGAATTATTAAACCAAGAAATCAATCCACCAGCTCACTTCATCTTACATACCCCCTCAGACCCATATCTTGAGCAGGCTATTTTCACTTCTCAGGCCAGAGTGGAGGCATGTTAAATGTTTGCTCTGCAGCTTTGCTGGAGTCCATGTGCATATATCCAATGTATATTGGGACACAATAATGTAATGCATATGATTTTTAAAATGTACTGTTTTACTTTTTTATTTAAAAAAAATGTATTTATATTTACAAAACAGGATAATATAATGAAAATCATCAACACTGTGACAACCCCTCAACATGTCAGTCACAGTCAGTCTCAATGACTCAAGACATACATGAAACTATCAAACAATTCCTTTTCAGATAATGTAAATGAAATGAAACATAAACCTTTTATTCAGATGAATCCATGAACAAGTAAGACAAGATGTGGATCATGAGAGGGCTTTAAAATAGTTGGAAGTGGGCAGTCAAAACAACTTAGTTATCAGATGCATACGTGACACACTAGAACTCACCATGCCATAAGAACACGTGATGTATGCTCGTGATTGCTTTCTGCGCATTATGCAACGATAAAAGCCTTTAGGATTGCAGAAAAGAAGCTTTCATGCTGGTGACGGTGCTTCGCTTCTCGAAATAGCTATTTCAAATGATGGCCCAGACATGTTTGCCATCACTTGTGGGAGGCGCTGTCTGCACCATACGGCCTGACATATGGGGTCTCCTCCCTTGGCAAACGCCCATGCGATCTTATGTTGCACTGCATTCGACCTTGGGACAGTGTTTGTGTGTTTTGTGTGTGTGTATGTGTGTTGTGTGTGTGTGTACATATGTGTGTGTGTGTATGTATGTATGTATGTATGTGTGTGTATGTGTGTGTGTATGTGTGAAGAAGGAAAACCCAACACCCTGAAGGGATTGACAGGAGCCTTAGGGGGTGACTGAAGCCTCATCAGTTGTCTTCCATCATTTATAGGTTTGCATTATGCCACGCGTGGTGCTTTATCTGCCTGCTGGCAAGTGAGACAAGCAGCAAACATCCCTGGATTAAACCAGCACAGGGTGGGAGGAGAACACAGCAATCATGCACCTTAGGCCTGTGAAGAAAGCCATTGTTGTTTATTTATACCAAATGTCTATTTAAATCCAAATGTCTATTTCCTTGTCAGCAGTGAGCACAAGGAAAGACAAATAATAACATTGGGACTGTGTGGCAGGAAACAGTAGCTGATGAGAGATGTAAATTGAACAATGCTGTCTCCTTGCTGTCTCCTCCTGATGGACAGTATTGGACATCATGTTGGTTGTTCCTCAGGTGCTAAGAGGACATAAATGCTAAACACAGTCTACAGTCTGAAGGTTTTTGTCAGCTTAGTTTGTCTCAAGACCTTCTTACCACACAGCTTACTTTTGATATCTTGTTTTTGACTAAATAAATCTATTATATACCAAATCTAGACTAGATACAAAATGTGTGTGAGTGTGTGATTTTGAAACTTGTGTTAATAGCTTGCCCACATGACCACAGTAAGTTTGGAACAGTTGCCATTGGTGGGGGCTGATTTATCAGGAATGAAATGTAGCATGCTTGTAGTGGCAACATTCATTGTGAAAATGTTGCGTCTGAAATATGGAGCAGAAGCAGGCTATGTGGTGTGAGATTACATCCTGATACCTTGGCAGACTGAAGGCCAGATATATACTGGCGTCCAGTCCTCACTGTTAAAACCTCAGCATGATCTATCAACTTCACTTCCTTTCCCTTTTCAAATATGTTTGTGCTCAAACCATGAAGATGAATACATTATTTCCATTCTGCCAGGGTTGGGAGGCCATCCTTTATTTTCCTTCTCTTTCTATCTTTCCTCTTCCTTTTTCTCCTTACCCATCTCTATCTTCATTAAAGAACAACAACAAGACCATGCAGAAGGGATCACCAAAGACAATCGGGTCCAACAGGCACAAGCATTTATTCAGAATTCTCACACATTCCAAGGGCAGGCAGAGTTACGCTTCAGTACAAGAAACAGCAGGAGATGAGATGCTCCCATCATTTACCAAGAACTGGGCCCATAATAACACTAGTAAGTTGGAAAATGTGCTGAAAAGAGAGAGAGAGAGAGAGAGAGAGAGAGAAAGAGAGGGCACATGAGAGCGAGCGAGAGAGAAAATCATAAATGCCTCCTCTCCTCACCGGAGCACATCAGGAGAGTGATTACCACAGGGGAGAGGAACATTACCATAACACAAGTTTTTAAATTCCACCACTGCCAACCCCCACACTTTAACCACGACCCCCATTTTCAAACATGCAATTAAAAAGTTCCACACTCCCATTTTGCTCATGACAATATATTCCAATTTTAATTACATAGAAATGTTGGCAGGTTGGCGTTGGGGAGACCAAAATGAGCTTTACGATGAGGATGAGAAAAAGTTGAGTGCCAGCGGGCACTCTTGGTATTAGTGTGGGCTCGTGCGCCGCCACTGCGTCTTGGCTGCACGAAAACCTGGCAAAAGCGTAACGATGACATATCCTCTTTCCTCCCATTCCCCTCTTCTGGCTCCCATCCTGTGGCGCATTCATTCTCTGTGCCTATGCTTGACGTCATCGCAACTAATCCATTTAAGCGACGTCCAGTAATCTATCTGTTTAATTAGTCTCATTTCATTACACAATTGTTATCATGTTTACGCCTGTTCACTGCTTTTTACACACTTGATTGGCCCCAGGGGCCTGTTGGTTTGCTGGGCTTCTCTTGAGGTTTGCTGAGGTGTGCGGGGGGGTGGGGAGGCACAGGTGAAAAAAAAAGAATCCTGACAGCAGGGTTAATGAGTTCAGTCCTGCGTTATTTGTGTGTGTGTGTGAGACTGTGTCATACTCACCCGAAAAAGTTGTAGCATCATACACTGCCCAATTTGGCTAGCAGGGACACAGACAGTAGAAAGCCAAGGATGCTCATGGATGCTACCCTCCCTGCTCACTACACACACACACACACACACACACACACACACACACACACACTTTCCCCCTTGCACTGACCATGGCTGTGAGGAGGAAGGCGAGTTGGCGCTGCCATACCATAAATTACCCTGTGGCACTCTTGAGAGAGTGGAGGGAGAATGAAGGTACAGCCGGCAAAGCTCTTCAGCAGACTGTTACAATACTGTTGTGCTTCCTGCTCTTGGGCCAGTGTTGTGAAGGGGTTAGAAAAATGGAAACTTTAGGGCATGGCAAGCCACTGTAAATCACAGCCTGCCTCTTTGTTTACTCTCTTAGCTTTCCATTCGATTACTCTTTGTGGTCCCTAAACTCCCAAAAGAGGATGGTGGGAGAAAAAAACGACAACCTATCCGACTGTTTTTCTTATTTAAGAAAATGGCCCTCAGAAAACAATTGAGTTTGGGGAGCTAGGTAGGAAAGGAGGTCAGGCCTCGGGAGGGAATGATTAAGACAACCGCAGCAAAGTGCTTTTTAGCATTTCCACAGTCATGCAAACGCCAAAACCTGGAAGATGTGATGAGAGAGAGAGAAAGAGAGAGGGAGAGAGGGAGGGAGAGAGAGAGAGAGAGAGAGAGAGAGGGAGGGAGTGAGGGAGAGAGTAACACGTGCTCCATCAAACCAGCAATCTCCACAAATGGCTCTTGGTTCTTTCTCCACCCCCTCCCCTCCATCCATCTCTCTCTTGCGCTCTCTTCTCCCACTCTCCCCCTGCTGGGAGATGAAATGCCATCTTTTCTCTCAGTGGAGTCACGCTTCATCTCATTAAGATCTAAAGGTGCAAACATTTGGCGGGAGCTGCTGTATTAGCAACAACAAACCACTCCCGATTTATCTCAAATTGGGAGAGCCGTCAGACCTCGTTAGCATTGGCTTAAATAGCACCCATTATAACAAAGGCCTGGTGGGGGGTTAGTACTTTGAACATTCAAGCTGCATTCTACGCCTCGATCAACACCTAACATTTGGGGAATGATTAAATTACGCTGCTACTCTGCTGATTACTTCCAGTTAGGATATTAGGTATGGTGCAGAACAATAGCAGAACAATCCAGAAGAGTCTTTTTTTTTTTTTTAAAGGCAGCACACTCTCTGTCTCCTTGCGGTGTGTCTCTGATTTTGTGTGCGGCCTGTTTTGATGTCACCTCGTGCATGATTTATAATAGGACAGAGAAATATAATGATGTCCCACAGCATTTCCAATCAGACGCAGAAGAACACACAGCTTGCCTCCTTCCCCCCACCCAGGTGAGGGTAAAGTGCTAGAACAGCAGAACTCCTTGGATTCGTACAGTGGGGCTGGGGGAGTGGGAAGGCTTAAAATAGACTGAGGTGGAGAGTGCAAGAGAGATAGAGAGAGATAGATAGAGAGAGAGGGAGGGAGATAGATAGATAGATAGATAGATAGATAGATAGATAGATAGAGAGAGGGGGGGGGAGGAGGGTGGCAGTAAGAGGGGGAGTGTGTTGTGTTCTTAAGAGGGAGGGGACCAGTAAGTCATTCAAATGGTTTCTATAGTGGCAGTGTTTTTCTCTTTTCTTTTCAAAGCTCTTAAGAAGTGGCAGCCAAGTGAGGGGATATTAAATCATGTTGCATGGTCAAAGCTTTGGTGCTTTGGGTGGGTGTCAGTCTCCCCATCTGTTTGAACTTTGTCAGCACTGCATTATACCGTTTTTACTTTTTTTCTGCCCTTTGTGTTGTCAAGGCAGTTGTCACCACTGTTTTGTTTTCATGAGTACCTGACCCAAGGGCCCATCAGATAAAAATACTGCAGATGGAAACATTTTTCACCACAAAGATAACAACTCAAGGTCAACGCTGTTGACTAAATTGGAGCACTTCACATTCAACTTTTTATCATTATTTATTTCTGGGTGGGTTGGGGAAGAGGGGGGAGGGTGTTGGTCGATAAACACGTAACCAAAGCTAATTCCTTTGACTGTGTCTTTTTGGTCCACTTTCCAGTTTAGCTCTCCCAGCTCTGTGACTCATCTGCCTAAAAGTGTCTGTGACTTATTTGGAAACATTTCATTTCCAGTGTGAATAAATGCGTAAAGAACTCTAAATGTGTGTTTAATGCTCTGCTCCTTGTGGGGTTTTTCAGACTGTCAGAAATAATTAATCACGCAGGCACTATACTACCTTAGATGCAGTTACACCTGCCAAATACTCTGATTCGAACACGGTAAGATAAAGCGAAACCACAAAAACATGACATCACTTTGTTGTCAACTCTCATACACGTCTCTTGTTCATTTCTACTAATTACACAGTATTAAAATAGAACCCTTCCGTCAGTTAATAACCTAATGAAAACAAAGAGGCTTTTCTACAGAATGGCACAGTTGTAAACAGGCTGCTGATAGCTCGGTGCATTTATCCCAATAGAGGAGATCCATACTAAACAGAGCAAAAGCCCTTCGTTTTGAGGGAGCCCGGATTGAACCTGTGCTGCAGGGTGCCTCAGTCACCTGTGAGACTCCAAGCAGGCTTATAGAACTATAGTGTGCATGTGCGTGCCAAGAGCCGCTCTAGAAAATGGAGGATAATGAGACATAAATAATACCTTTTCAGCACGAGAGGCAATTACGGAGCGTAAAAATCAATTCATGCTGCCAGATATCTCTGTGAATTATCGCATGATTATGCTAATTGAGAGATTACAGAGAGATCAGGATTAGCATTATGTCACCGGACAACAAATGGAGAGCGGCGGACGTGAATAGATCATGCCGGTGCCAATGTCCTTCCCTTCTTTTATGTGCCAGGCCCGTATTATATTGCGCTAATGAGGCCTTTGTAAACACTTTATGAATCATGCTTTAAACGAACATAATGATCCGGAGACGCCTTAATTAAAAGTTTATTATCAGGGGTTATCTGGCCGCAAGTGCATGTGTGTCGACTCTTTCGTGTGCGTGCATGTGTGTGTGTGTATTTTTCCATTCCAACAGGGTCTGTTCATTTTTTTACACACTTTCATCTTTTGGAAGGCTCTGGAGTCTTCCATGCTTCACTCTGGCATGACGTTCCTCTCTGTCAGAGTGTAATTGCATTAGGCAGTCAGCATGCAGCATATGCAATCTAGGCCCACAGTCCTACTCACCGTCTCCATGTGCTTGATGTGTTTTATTCTGAGTAAAATTGGAATGTGGAATGTGTGTGTACATGTGGGTGTGTGCATGTGTGTGTGTGTGTGTAAAAAAAAAAAAAGAAATCAGTCATGATGTTTCCCTCCTTGCCTCTGCGTGCTAAACATTTTCCCCATGTTATGGCCATCCGCTGGGCTCTGACCTCCAACACACTCTTGTGTTTATTGCAGACAGTGATGTATCACCTAGTATTAGGGGTTTCACCTTCTACAGTAGAAAGAGGAAACACATACAGATACACACACAAACACACAAACCCTTCAATGGCAGTGGTATCTTCTACACCAATGACTTTGCCCATAACACAATACAGTGCTACATGGAGGCTTTGAGGAAGTGGGATGCCTTACTGTGCTTAGCAACATCACTAAATATAGGATTGCAGGGATATAAAAAGGCCCATTTAAGCAACACTTCTGCCTGCTCTCACAAAGACCATGGTAGTTGTCTGTCTGAGTGGTGCAAGCACACGACATAGGAGGTGACATGAAATGACAATTTGGAGCAGCTAATGGGATGATGTGAGCTCCCCATTGGTTGTAGTGTGCTCGTTCAACCCCAAACTGTCCTGCTTAACAGCACACTACAGTCATTCCCACAATGCTTTGCTCTGAGGTCAGCTGTCAGCAAGACAATGATGGCCAGTGCCTTTTGCTGCCCTTCAGTGCTGGTCAGGCTCCTCTCGGTGCCACCCAACCGTCCATTTATTCATCCATCCATCCATCCATCCGTCAGCAATGACAACCGCAGCTGGACACTGGTGGCACAGCAACATGTCAACACAGTGTGACAGGGACTCCAAAACACATCGCGCTCGTTACCGTGACTACAGGGCTCAGTTGGATGGGATGGCAGACACATGGGACCCATGGAAAGTCTCAGTAAGAATCTGGGGGGGTAGCAGCAGATTCCCAGGGAGACGGCCATCAAAACCCTCAGCCAGTAATGATCAACGTGACAGAAATAACAGTGGAGGATTACTGGGAGGGGGAAAAAAAACTGAAAAATGGCAATGAGGAACAAACAAACACTCTGCATCACCTGTCATCATTAGTACAGATAACACTGGGGATTTCACGAGTAAAAACTACTCAGAAAACTCCTTTTGCCGACTTGGAGAGGAAAACAAACAGTCAGTCAGAAAGAAAGAGTGAATTGATGATAAAAGGAGATATGAGACAATATAAAACTTGAGTGTACATAATAGAGCTTGCTTTCTCACTCGTGCTGGTCATCCAAGCCCTGTAAACGACACCAACAAAAAAAAAACAAAAGGGCAGAAAAGCTGATGACAAAAGAAAATCATAAAAATAAATAAAGACATTTCTTGGCTCATCTTCCAGTGTGGTTATGAGGCAGGGCAGAGTAAGTGGTAAACACACTGATAAAACCATTGCTTTAATAACACTTGTTTGTCAAGATGCCACCTACGGGCAGTTTCCATTATCACTGTTTCAACATTTTATGGGCCATCCTTAAATGGCCCATACAAGGGCCACATAAGGATGGAGGGAGAGAGAGAGAGGGAGGGAGGGGAGAGAGAGAGAGAAAGAAAGAGAGAGGGAGGGAAAGACCTTAAAGGAAGACATCTTTTTACATGTTTTCTGGTTACAACTCCTCAAAACAGTATGCATTGCAATGCACTTTTAAAAGTCCCAATGATAACTTTTATGCACAAGGCGCAAATTTGATGTGTTTTAAACATAGCCTTTATTAATGTATTTCTCCTACATTAACAGATCACCAAGCAGAACAGATGACAGCACAGTATTAGTGCCTCTGTAAGGAGGAAGAGTGTCAACTGCAACTGCAATGCAGAGGAAGTCTGTTTTCTGACCACAACCCAATGGACCAAAGTCTTCAAAAACAATCATAAATAAAAAAGTCACCACTTTGGCTTGATGCCCTCCTCCTGACAGTCATTAAAATGACGCGGCATCTTTTCAGGAACCATTACTGTCAGATCACTCACTTGTTATGATGCACATGGCCCACATTACAAAATGAGGCAAAGTCATGTCATGTGCTGTAATGGCAAGTTTGAACACAACTGATTTGAGACATGAGGGGCTTCAGTAATCATAATGTTATCCTGGTGTGTTTATGACTCCGGTGACAACTCTGCTGGATCATAAGACCAGCGAACCTCGCCATGCAGATTCACGGGTTGGGCGATGTGATGATCACTGAGAGTCTTGCTAAAAGGCTGAAAAAAATCGCCATATTCAGGCTTTCCATCAGGCTAATCTTCTTGGTTATAGTGCTGGCAGTGCCATTCCTACCCTTCCACCCTATCAGCCTGGGGGTCTAAACAAACCATCCAAGTTGCCAGAGATGAAAAATGACACTAACGTAAGTGCTTAGCGCTAACTGTCCTTTGTGGCCATTTTAGACTGTCTCGGATAGGAAACATGCAGTAATGTCCCAGGTGGAATGTAATTCACAATGACAGATAACTGTTATTGCTCTTAGTGAATGGTTTCATTAGACTGAAACCAGGCCCATTGTGTGTGTCTAATGAAATCAGTGCATGGAAGGTGCCACGGTGTCTTGTCAATTCCCCCCTAGTACAGTATGAGATTATCATCACACAGTTTAATCATAGTAATGTATATCTGTGTGAGTAATGGAAAATGGCAAAAGTCTCCATCTGCTTGTAGTCTGCTCAGTAGGATAGGCACCAATATGATGCTTGCTAGTGTCATTGGAGCTGGATCTGGTGAAGAGCACAATGTAGCCTTCTGGTGAGGTGGCAAGACTTAGACAAATGACATTTTGTCTTGTGTCTAGGCTCTAAGACAGACACTGACAAAAGACTCCAGAGGTGGACAGCAGATGGGATTGTGGTAAACCTTTTTTCCCCCTGCTCGGTTTCTCTGAGGGTGCTCTCCTCTTCACAGATTACTCCTCTCTCTGCCTCAGACCCTTTGTGAGCCCATGTTTCCAGTGACTGCCTTTAGCACCCCTGCCCCCAACACTTCTTTCCAGTGAGCGACTCCGTCAGCAATTCCATCTCAGAGTTTCCAGCTAGATAGGGGGCAAGTAAATGGGGACTTTTCTCCCGGTCTGCAGAAAAAGTGGGTAAACACATTAGCGGGCCCCTACTGATAGCCCTCTGTCTAATTATGGAATTGCTCAGCAACGCATATGCTGAGCGCTTTGACAGCTGAGTCGGCCAAGAACATCTGAGGGGCCTATTTAGTTTGCTGCAGACCGGACTGACAGCCCCACATCAGAGGCTTTGTTCCCACAAAGAGCCTAGTCTTTAGGGCTATCAAAGCAGTGCTATTTCACTTAGTACCACTTTTAACATGGACAAAAAAAGGTATGATGAAGAGCTTTGTCTTGCGAGACTAAACACCGTCTGAGTCGGACATGCCTTGGCTGAGAAAAACACATCTATTTTGTTTAATCTTCACTACATAGCCATCATTTGTAATTGTTCTTCCCTCAGATTTGCCTCTAAGATATTAAATGTTTCTCCTGAAGAAGTTGCACGTTGTTGAAGGGCCCGAGTGTCTGTGCTGTACTACTCTCAGTGATGTGCCTGTGTTGAGCCACAGCAGAAATGCACTAATGAGCTCTGGACAGTCACTCCATAGTCACAAGCCTCTAACGTACTCTCTCTCTCTCTCTCGAGAGAGAGACTGTGAGAGAAACTGAGAGAGAAACTGTGTGTGAGAAAAAAGAAACAGAAGGTGAGATGCTATTTACAGAATTGCTTTCACACAGACATACTGCCAATAGTTGCAAACTTTTGTCCAGCGTTATGTTGACTGATCTAAGTTGGCTGGAAAATTTATCTGGTTTGACAGTCTCTCTTCCTTTTGCTGGATTCTAAAAATAGCTGGATTAATATTGTAAAGGGGAAATGTGTATATATAGTCTGGTTCATGGTATTAAAAACAAAGTAATGTATTGAATGAGCAAGACTAGGAAGCCTGCTTCCATGGGATCAAAACTAATTTTGATTCTTAATATATACAGTGGTTTTGAACAGTCTGAGAATTGCTACTGCCCCACCCCACTCTTTCACTACCTTCAGTACCTTCATAGCTTCAATATCTGTATGTCTGGCATACCACACAACGCCAATAGTGACCTTACAGTTCCCTCCAGAAGTGTACTACTTACAGGAAATGGAGTGGAAAGTTACTGATCAACTTGGATCAGCTTTGATGGAATCACTATGGCTGTCAACTATGAGGTAGCGATAAATAAATTCTCTGTGGAGGCTTTCGGTTGTGTGCAGTATTGACAAGGACAATGCTGACAGCTGTATTGGCAGCCATAATCAATAAGGCTGAGTCAAAGGTCTTCAGTTCCAACTGGCCCTGGCAAAGGAAAATGGAGGTGAATGTGTATGTAAATTGTTATACAAGGACTCTACCCAGTCCTTCATGACTGTTTCCCCTCCAAATCAGCCTCTTTGTCCAGCTGAAGGTGTGGACCCAGAAAGATCGTTTTTGACTTTGGTCTTCCTCTCTACTGTAAAAAAGAAAAAGGAAAAGAAAGCAAAATTGTGTTCCGTATGACAGTTGTACAACTACTTTAAGTGACTACCTTCGGATTCCAATGGTCATGTATTTTGATATAACCCAGCCAAATGAGACGAGAATACAACAAATCCCTGCTGGTAGTTCACACAATACTGAGCACATACAGCAAAGTACCACAAGCAAGCCGGTATGGCTAAAGACATTGCAGTCACATAGAGAGCGCCAGTGGGAGTTTGCAGGGCCTTCACCATAGCAATATTGTGTTTGTGTGTGTGCGTGTGCGAATGTGTTTGTTCTCCGTCAGCACACTATCACCCGTCCCCTATCTAAACTCCCCAGGAGACAATGTGTTTATAGGTCCATGTTTAAATACTTCCCCCCAAACCAAGCAAACACACACACCCACACACATACACACAAAAACACAAACACAAACATACCCTCATTGCTCAGCCCTATGTCGCTTTATGCTGCAATTTATTTTAATGACAGGCTCAACGGGTGGTTCTGTTTGTAAGCCAGCAGCCGGGAGGGTGAATATACAGTTTTATGTATACATTTATCGCACCAACGGTGCTTCGTTCCCACCTGGCACTAGCGTTTCACTCGTCCCAGGAGACAACTATAAATAATGTCCATTACTTTGGCTTCTCAACCCCTCCCCAACAATGGTGTCTAACCCCTTTCTCCTTCTCAGAACCTCACTCACTTATGAGTCACATCAAGATGAAAGTGTCTTTCAAATTTGCAAAAAATGCAAATGCAACCATGAGGTGCCACCGGAGAGCTCGGGCTTGTTAAATGGCTTGCTGAAGAGCCGCAGGGAATGAGAAGGCCTATCTGCCCTCCCGTTCTTTCACTTGCTCTTGATAGGACCTGCCCAATTCACGAGGGAGAAAGTTTCCCCATCTTTCTCTGTAACGGGTGCCACTTGCATTCAAGACTGCTGCGGAGTTGAGCACTACCACCTGATGGCAAACTATATCCTTCAATGCAACCTCCCACCAGTAGGGACATAACTAAGCTTAGTCTGCTCTTAGTATATGACATCTCTCTTTCCTGAGTTTCCTGATATGACAACATTCTATCCTGAGTGACTCCCATTCACTCCCATTGCTGTAATCTCAACCATACAGAGCTCTGAATGCCCATTTTAATTTTTGCAGAAAAGATGGAGCAAAGGCAAACAACAATAACCAAAAAAAAAAAAAAAAACATTCATATTAAAACACAAGGAAGCTCCCTGTCAGTCTTGCACCCACGCCAACATGACGTGGGAGCGGCTTTTCACGAATGCAATTAACTCTGAAAGATTTGCTTTGTCGTTTCATTTTTTAATTATGCTAAAAATAAAAGGGCCCTTTAATGTTCTTTGGGAGCGGGGAGATTGCAGATAGGAGTAGGGAGCTTAACACGCTTGTCCTTTTTCACAGTTTTGTTTATGGGAAAAACAGACTTAAAACGCCCACTTCATAAGAGCGGACGCTATCGCTATCAAGCTGTCATCTTGAGCTTGCTTTCTGTTTGAAGTACAGAAGAAAGGCTTTCCTCCAGGAGGGTCTGAGTCTCCTCGTTCCTGGACCCCAGGGAGAGCTGTGCCAGTTTGGTTTTGTTCCAGCTGAGCACCTTAATTAATTAATGATTAATTAGCGTTGATTTAACCGTTAATTGAATCCAGATTTGGATATGACGCCCCTTGATTGTTTGTGTTTCGCTGGAAGAGCCTTTTGTTGTGTCTCAGAGTAGAGGTGTTGGTTATCCATTTCAATAATGCAAAAGACAAACTTCCACCTGGCTTACCAACTAGCAAAAGTCAGTCATGTGTTTATCGTCAACCACTCATGTGCAGCTTTTTCGACTTGGGAGACAAAAGATACAGCTGAATGTGGTGCCACTGTGCTCCCAGCAAATGTGAATTGTGAATGGACCTTTGAGTGAGTGCAGCCTCAGTGCTCTCACATAGAGACTTCAACACATCAACAAATGTGAGGCCTGCTGTTGACAGCTCATCTCTTTCATGGAGAAAAATAGAGGCATAATTGAAGCATCAGCTGTGAGACAGATCTGCTGTCGATTCGGTGTCTTTAGGCCACATGTCTGGGAGTCGGAGAACGTGAGGCTGTAGCCGCTTTGTCCTATCAAACAGATCTTCAGTGCGAGCGAGTGAGCGAGCCTGGCTGCTCATGAGTTTCATCGCCTCCAGTCCAGAAACCTCATTCAAATGGAAGTCAGTGTGGCAGCCAGTCTCTTCGGAGTGTTGCTACCTGTGTAATTACAGCCCAAACAACTTCAAAACCTCCTGCTCTTTATGCAAGATGAATGAAGCTGCAAAATAAATAAAGCCAGCGAAGGAAGAGGAGGGATGGAGGGATGGATGGATTGAGAGAGGAGAAAGAAAGAGAGTGAGTGAGGGAAAAATATAAATAAATGGGGATCATGCAATTAAATGTTCACTCTTTTAAAAGTTATATTTAGAGGACATGAGAAAGAAATGCAAATTGCGTTATGTAATTCTTGTTTTCATGATCCCTGTCCCTCAGAGAATAATAAAAAAAAAAAGTATAAACGAACATGAAATCAAGAGGACGCAAAGGAGGTGACAGTATATGGCCCTTGTAGGTTGGGCACAGCAGCAGTACTTGGCATCACATAGTCAGGTGGCAGAAGAACCAACTACCGACTACGTAACGAGGGAATGGCTCTAATAACAGTACTGAGGTGCTGTGCCAGAACTTGGTTCTGATCTTACTATTTGTAAATATTGGGTATATAAACAGTGTGCATTCTAAAGGGGGGGGGGCAACATCTTTGATGTTGCTCTTTCAAGAATAGCTGCATGTTGAGTTTATAACAAATCAGCACACAGCTGGTTCTCTCAAGGAGTTTTTGCTAAAGCAGAAGTGAGCATGTATCTGGACATCTCGGAGTCCTTTCAAAGAGACCTTTAGGTTCAGAGGCCTTTAGATGCAGACAACTAGAGGAGTATTAGAAACCCCACATCTCCTCCAGGCTTTGATTGACAACGCAGGATGACAAGACTGCTCTTCTCAGTCACTCCTTTGCACTCTCACTCTCTCATTCCCTCGCTCATCCATTTCATATCATGCCATATCCTTCATTCTCTTCACATACAGACCGGGGAGAAGGGGTGGGTTGCAGAGTAGGGGCACATTCTAAGATGACATTCTGACAAGGGGCCTGGAGTCATAGCCACACAGAGTGGGGCAGGGAGCAGAACAAGGAGAGACAAAGACAGCCAGTCTGAGGCTGGGATAGATGGATGGGGGAGTTACTAAACCAAAGACACTGAGACCAGATTGAGGTATGAAGTGAGGAAGACGAGACAGGGGGTGCGTTGGCTCTTGCCTTTAGCCTGCAGCCAGAACCACTCGTGGGTGGGTGGGCGAGGGAGAGTAAAAGAAACAACAGCAGCAACGGCAACAAATGAACAGCCAGACGCCGCAAATTGGATTGCCACTTCACCCCCCCCCCCCACCCACCCACCCCTTTAGCCTGGCCCGCACGCAAGCAGTCAGATCTAGTGGCACTTCATAATGCCTACTGACAAGAGAAGAATTACCAGATGCTCTCGGAGCCTCTAATCTAATGGCTCACCACTTTGATTTGATGTTCCGCTGCCCCTGCGATTGAGATCTGAGCTCGTTCTTAATGCAATCCAGTTGGGGAATGCAAGCTACTAGCAATAGCACAGTTATGCTAATAAGGGCTGGGATGACATGGCGTCTCTATGCTCTTGTGTGACAAGCCCAGGGGGTTCCAGCCAAACCTCTCCATCACAGTGGCTACAGCTGTCTGTACTGTACGCTGGAGAAGCATGGTGTGGAATGAAGAGTTCTATTAGCACGCGCATAAGCAGGTAATCTTACATGCATATTTGCTACGGAGTATAAATACACCCCCACACATCTGCTTAGGGACATGCATCACACAAACACACACACCTGCGCAGGAATGTGCATGCGCAATCACACACACAGTTTAGAATTTATTGGTCTTTGGCATATTTATACCTCTCCTATGGCCTTCTACTGCTGATCGTGGATGTAGGGAAAGAAGAGGGGGAGAGACACAGAGAGAGAGAGAGAGAGAGATAGAGAGATTGGACAAAGAAGGGGTGGGGTTGTGGGAAGAAAAAAAAAACTGCAATTGAGGGAGAAAAAGAGAGAAACCAATCTGCTGAGGTGGCACAACAGCCCCCAAGACAGGATTCATAAAATAGCAATAACAAATAATACATACTCTCTCTCTTCCTCCCTCTCTCTATTCTCTTACACACACACACACACACACCCTTCCTGCACTGTCAACACCAACTAGACACATGTGCTGTTAGAAGCATGAGCTAATATACACCCAACACCTTTTCCGCATCTAAAATAATATATAAGGATGATCCCTATGATAGATGAAGTGTATCAACCAGCCTCGTAGAAACACTCTACATTGTACCATGCAGGTGAGCACGCACACACACACACACACACACACACACACACACACACACACACACACACACACACACACAGAGTAAAGGCTTGTCAGAGTGAGATTTATTTTCTTTTCTGGGGAAACAACATGTTGGCTGGATTGTGTGTTGAGATCATGTGCTCGGCCCATGGGCTGATGAATGTTCCAATGCTCTGGGTCCTCCTGCTTCAATGCCAGTGTGAGGAGGGTGGGGCAGCCCACAGCTTTACTTAATGAGGAAGCTGAAAGAGAGGAGAGAGAAAGAGAAAGGATGAAAGACCGTAAAAAAAATAACCGTATAAGTACATGTACAGAGGCAGAAGGAAGGAAGTGTTGAGGGAGGTAGAGAAAGAGGATGAAAGAAGAGAGAAGATTAGATGAGTGCATTGGAGCGTTTGAGGGTGTGTGTGTCTGTGAGAGAGTAGATGAGAGGAGAGCAAACGAAAGTGTGATTATGCCGTGATGAGACGGCAGACTAACCCTGTCATCTTGGCACATTATCTCTCTGAAGGCACTGGCGACACCCGAGACGCAAGGGCTGTTTGCAAAGTCTCCCTTCTATCTTTGTCTCTCGTTTCCTCCGTCTCATCTCCCTCTCTTCCTTCTTCCTCTCTCTTTTCTCTCTCGCTCTTTCTCTCATCACAGCTCGCGTTGAGGGCCTCATTACAAGATCATCAGTCCCAACACAAAACAGCCATCACACCAAAGTAGCAACATGCGTGCTGTACTGAGCAGCAGCAAGTAAAAAAAAAATAACCTTAACACCGTCCCCCACCCCCAAAGTCCACCCCACCATGCTGCCCTAAGGCAAACCGCAGTAACTGCATTTTGTCAAAATTTAGTTAAGACTTGAAATGGGCTTTGTGACATCTGCTCAGTCTTGTGACAAAATATCTCAATCCAATCATGCCCCATTTTAGAGAAAAAAAGTTTCAGTTCTGTAGTAACTACAAAAGCCAACCGAACACCAAGACAAAGCGCATTAACTGACAGTTACCAAGGCAAACTGCTGTAACCCACTGTTCTGGCTAGTTTTCAACTAATGGCTAGTTGCTAGCCATTAGCAAATTAGCTACCTTATCCTACAGTGAAAACGTCAGCCAATCTGCTAATTAAGACATATTTCCACTTGTGAAAATCTTAAAATCAATCAGAACTCAGAGTTTTGTTCTAAAAATTACAATAAGCATTTAACCAATTAAATACAACATGGCCTAGCCCTCCCCAGCTTCCAGAAGCCCAGTGGCTTCTAGTATTTTCCCTCAAAACACTGAGCCAGTAAGTATCTGTTTCATCTGAGCCTCTAAAGCTGCTTGTCATTAAGAGCTTGGTCTCAGCTATGCTCCTTCTGCATGGTGAAAATGCGTTGATTGGGATGCTGCTCCTTGTCGTGGTAAGCCATTTGGGTACTGGGATGCACTGGAGTGCGAAAGGTGTCATGGTGGCGCATTCCATTTCTGGCAAAACATGTTAAGTCGGCTGCTTTTTATCGCTCCGAACTCACTGTCACTTTGGCAGCGATTACACACATCAGTCCCCATGTTAAGATCCACTCCCTGATGGCAAAGCTGAGGGGGTTTCAGCACGTTTAAAAATGGATTCAGTCATGGATGTAAATTAATGATGACTTGCATTTTTCTTCCACTTGTCTAGTGGAGATGTCTAGCAGTGAAATGGAGTAATCTTAGGAAGAAGACATCCAGGGGGTAACACCATCAGATATTTATGGTTATGCTTGTTCCAGTCTGTTTGGGAATGCATAGACAGTTTGTTGTGTAATCAAACTATACTATATACACTCATTATTTCCTGAGGTGGTCTTTAGTCAAGACAAATGTGTGTGTGTGTGTGTGTGTGTGCGTGCATAGTAGTGGTGGTTGAGATCAGGATCTAAGCCTGTCCAGTGTGGGACATTCTGCAAAGGTTTGTACTGTAAGTAATAAACTAGAGAGCTTCATACCTGTAAGGATAGCCATGGTACTTGGACCTGAAGATGGAGAGCAGGAAACTGAAGAAGAAAACCACCAGACCAAGGCCCACCAGGCAGATGACTACAAGACACAGACACACACACACACACACACAGAGACAGACAGACAGACCCACCCCATTTAATTAGCATCTCTTTCATTAGCGCCCCATAGGACACTGGTGTAGGGATCACAATGGCAACAGCAAGGAAATAAAATAAACAAATAAATAGAGGACAAGTGAACCAATAAAGGATGATGATGATAATAATTAGTAGGCGACAATGGGCTTTTCCATTAGAGGATTAACCGTATGCTGTGAACTTTGATCTGGGCATGTTTTGATTCATTATCTTTTTTTTTATAATCCTGGTGCAGACGTTTTAAATTAAGCCCTGACTAACGAGAGAAATGGTAATCAGGACATAAAGCTCTCAAACAGACAAACACGGTACGGAAGTGTGGAGTCAGCGGCTTTGGCTCCTTGTTTTCCTTCCGCTCTTCTCTCCACAAATCAGATACCCTTTTAACATAATTTAAGCCCCGTGCTGTTTCACGCTGAAGGGATTACACTTTGCAAAGATTCCCTCGCAATCAAGGCCCACATCAATATCCCCAGGGACAAAAGAGCGCTCCATCAAAATTCAATTATGGCCAAACAATGAGAATATCAGGTAGATGCACAACAAGTTGGGCCAAGTGTGTGTATGTGTGTGGTAAACAAGTATATTTGTTCCTTCAGAGAAGATGGACAATTCTGAGTTTCTGTTGCTCTTAACTGTTAACTGAAGTGGTAACACACACATACATACACACACACACACACAGTCATATGTAGATACACACAGATGAAAGTGAAATGAAAACAGTGGCAGCTGTTGGCCAAAATGAAAAGCTAATCTGGCGTTGATCAGAGCTGTTTAACCTCTCCTGAGCAAGGGCACGTCCAATTACACCACTGCCGTCACTGGCTAATTTCCAAATTAGTCATCCAGAAAAAGGCTTGTTAAAACTGAGAGAACTCCTTGCGCCACAAGAGGTGTCGAGAGGCGGGGTGAATGGTCTACGTGTGTGTGGATAAGCGTGTGTGTCTATGTTTGGTTTGGGAGTAAAGAACGTCACACATGCACGCTCTATAAGCTGTGGGGAAAATGCAAACAGGTTGCAGAGATGTGACCTTGTCTAGATATAAGACACACACAAATACACACACGCACACACACACACACACAGAAGTCCATTGCAGAACCGACCCCAATGGCTGCCTGGACAGAACAAGGGAAGCAAAGAACTATTAAAAGCTGGATATGTGGCTGAGCGAAGGCGACCCGCTCCGCTCCAGTGCTGCGACACAAAGCCCGCTGTCGATCGATACAGGGATAATTAAGGAGCTGCTGGGGTGGTGAGGCACAGGAGTTAATTGTGTGTGTGTGTGTGTGTGTGTATGGAGAGTCCTCCAGTGGTCGCTGGGGAAGTTATGTTCTCAGCAGGAGGCTTTATTAGACCTCTATAGCTGGGGTCAGAATTTTTACACATTACACAACAGCACAAGAAATAAGACACCCTTCCCACACCCTTCCCCCTTCAAACCTAATGATTTAGGCAGAATATAAGTATGGAAAACTCCCAATTCATTAGTTGGCACACCTCAAGTTGGCACACCTCAACTAAATAAGGGTGCTCAAGTAGAAATACAGTTTTATTCTAGTATGCATTAGATGACCACAATAGCATTTACAGTGGATCCAGCGAGATGACTGTACACCACCTCTTTCATAACATTTTGACCCATTGTCGGCAGAGCTGCACGTACATCACTGGAGCCTTCGTTTAGTGCTCATCTTCAGTGCCCTGTGGGATTAGGAAGCCTTTCCTGCTCAGGGATGGACCATCCCACCACAGGTCTTTAGAGCTTCAGAGCTAGCAACACTGCCAAACAACATTGTCAAAAGGGATAAAAAAAAAAGCTTTTTTATCTTAATATTTCTAAAACAGTGAGTTTTTTTGGCCTCCTTGGGCTCTTTTCTGCTTATTCATATTTCTATGTCTCCCACGGTTTCAACTGCCGAGTTTCCTTAGCAACAGATGAGTTTGATCAACCGCCAACTGTGCCCTAGTAGGCTTTTACAGGGAATAAAATGGAGAAAAAAAGTTCCTCAACAAAGTTAGTGGAGTCCTGTTTGCTGTATGTAGTTACCACCCGATCTTCCTAGTGCACTATCATTTTGTGGGTTGTTACAATTGAATGCTTTGGTCCAATCTGATGAAACTGCCCTCGGCTTCACAGCATATGGCTCAGTGAAACACTAGCCTATGCTTTAGCACTTCTAAAAAGTGTGTGGAACTTCATGAGAAAACCAAGCGCTTCCCTCCGGAATTTCATCAGTTTCAGTTTTTACAGATTCTATACCATTTTTAAACAATAGAGAAATTTGCAGTCTTACATCATTATAGTTTCAGAGTAGTAAAGCCATAAAAGAGTAGGCTGCAAATGTCTGCTATTCAGTACATTATTTTAGACCACATGACCACAGAGGAACGAAGCTCAGTCTCTGCAGCTGACTCACTATAAAGGCAGCCTTGGGCAGATTCAAGCTTTTTGTCCTGATTCATCAGGTCAGGCAGGGGTGAGGCCATTCACTGACTGCCTGATTGACTGCAAAACAGGACCATCATGGCTGGAGCCGGCCATCTTTCCAGACATAGACTCATAAAGGGAGGACACT
This sequence comes from Tenualosa thibaudeaui, assembly GCA_027481765.1. Taxonomy (NCBI): domain Eukaryota; kingdom Metazoa; phylum Chordata; class Actinopteri; order Clupeiformes; family Clupeidae; genus Tenualosa; species Tenualosa thibaudeaui. Next base: position 10,257,027 of record JAIFZK010000017.1, on the reverse strand, counting down.
TTAGCCAGATGTATCAAACGCTTTCACATTGTTTGACTGTGAGCAAAGAGTCTGAAACCCATCCACTGGCATACGTTTGCTCCATGGTGGGCAGATACGTTCTGCTTTAACCAATCCCTACTGTTTGGTTGTGAAGTATGTTACGTGCTGTAACGTTATTGCTTTCTCGTTATCGCTGATTAGCCCACAAAGCGAACTGAAGCCTATGGATAGCTCCCTGACTAGTGATGGAGCTAAATGAGAAACTAAGTGGAAGCACCAGATGGCGCTAGCCTGGCTAAATACAAGGGTAGTGCCAGCTTGCACTAAGTGTCATTGGAAGGATGTAAAAAAGGGCCTGTTCTCTGCGTACAGTTCCTGTCTGCTACATTACATTTACATTTAAGCATTTAGCAGACGCTTTTATCCAAAGGGACTTACAAAAGAGGATAACATTCAAGCTACAACACAATGAAACTAACAAAGAGTGCATATTGCTAACATAAAAACTGCACTATTTTAAGTTGAAAGTGTAGTGTAATAAAGTGCAGTATAAGAGAGAAATTAAGTTTAAGTTGTTAAGTGCATTCTCAAAATTTACGCCAGGAACAAACACTGTCACACAATTCTGGCATCACTTCTTTCTGCCCTAAGTGCATGACACATTGCTGCTTGTTCTTTCCCCTCACGGAGGCAACCTGTAGGCCCATTTCTCTCCACCCAGTCTTATCCTACATGTTCTCCCTCCTCTAGAGGTCTTGCGTCTTCCTCACTCATGGTACACCCCTCCCTTTCCCCTCCTTCACTTTTTTCCTGCCTTTGTCCTCCACCAACATTCTTTCTCTCTCACCTCTCTCTGCTTATCTATGCAGTGTGGGTGTTCCTCCTGCATACATCCCCACATTCAAACACACACACACACACACACACACACACACACACACACACACACACACACACACACACACACACAGAGTATGCTGGCACTGGTGGCAGCATAATGACATTATTATGATTGGGATATATATGCATAACTGTCAATTACACGCAACAGATGCAGGGGGGAGGAGGGGTTAGTGAGCCACCACAGCTCATTTTAATTGGCAGGGGCAAGCTGAACCCCTGACACCTCACTGCAGTAAAGGTGTGCTTGTGTATGTATGTGTGTGTGTATGAGGACGTTTATGTGCGTGTGTCCACGTGGCAGACAACAGATTTAATTAATGACCTTCTCACAGACACCACCCAGACTTGAGGCAATTCTGCTTCTGGTTATAACTGGTGTTGTGTGCTCTCCTGAACATTCCATTCTAAAAAGGCAAACATCTATTACAGGTTTTGAGCTATTGTAGGACTGTTTTGGATTATAGGGGCACCCACACACTCTCACATCACTGACGCAGAAGCAAAACCTGAAGTAAGGAGTCAAACACAGTATTCACAACTAGATCTTCTGGCTTCATTTCGCATTCTTTCCGGCAGTTCTTCACACCGTCCTCTAACAGGTCAAGTATGATATGCTTGGCTGAGATCAAAGTTGCCTGAGATAAGATTATAGCCAAACCGAAAGAGCTAAATGGAGGCGATAACTATTCAAGTTAGCACAACGTTGACAAGCATAGCCGATTGTGGCAAATAAGTGGCAGGCTTGGTACAAAGGGAGCGTTAGCAAGCAGTCATAAAAAGGCTGACTTGCATCTACTGCGCTGAGACTGAGGAAAAAGCGACAGAGGCATTGCCACCGTTCCACGGGAGACCATGGAAGAGGCTGTGTCAGAAAATGTTTGCAATGCAGCAAATAGGCATGATTGTTCATCTAGATGTACCAGCCCTTTCAGGTTTTCCTCCACTTCAAGCACAATCATTTTCTATGCATAATGCACATCTTCTAAGAGATTGTACAGCAAATGTCTAAAAGACACATGGAGGAACATACACACTTTATCATTTAAAGGGAAAATGCAAGGCCTGCTACACTCTGAAAAATCCATTCAATGCCTTTCTAGAACCTTCCCTAACCACATAATAGCTCCCATTGCTCGTTCGTCAGATGAGTCCTCGATGCCGCCTGTCGTGGGTGTCTAAAATTGGAATGTAAAGTGTTCGCAAGTTTGCCATAGAGGTAGATTAACCCCCCACCCACCATACCCAAAATAACTTGTTAATTTACATAATACGCATAAATCACTTTATTTGCATAGCAAAGGAGCAGACTGGAAAAGAAAGAAGACGTAAGGGCCATCAAATCAAGTGTTCTTGAACACAATGGCAACATAACGCATGGCTGAGTGAGAGAGAAAAAGACGGGCTGGGGACACATTTTGAGGCTGGGGTGTTGTGATTGTGTGTGAGAGAGATGTGTGTGGGATGTTTTGAGTAAATCTATAGTCTTAGAAGGGTGTGTGGTGCTCCTGCCAATGAAGAGCAGAAGAACCTAATCCCACACTTAACACACTCTATGATTACTATGTGATTGCAGCTCTGCCTGCATGCAATCACACACACACACACACACACATTAATGGAGAAATCCTGTGCGAATCAATCCATAGTCCTGTTGTTTCAAATCACTGAGTGCTGTTGGTAGGAGAAATAAAATGCAAAAATCTAATACAACATAGACCGAATAGTGAAAAGGCAGTTAACACTAACTAAATGAGGCACAACAACTAAATTAAACTCTCAATTAATTTTCTGATGCCCAGTTCAGTAAATGTTAGTTGCTGGTTCATTATTCCATCTAGATTGTATCAATTTTCCGCATTCTTCTTCCCACCAACAGCACTCAGTGACCTGGAACAACAGAGCTGTGGATTGATTTACACTGGATTTCTCCTTTAATGAAACAATCAAAACACATGCATTTAAACAATGGCACAGATGAATGGGCACACATGAGAAAGCTCTAGCTAACATACACACACGCACGCACGCACGCACACACACACACACTTAAGTCAAGACAGTGATGATATGTCAATGGGACAGCACATTCTATAGTTAAAAAAAAAAAAAAAAAACCCAAGAGACTCACTCCTTCTTTTGCCCACGTCTCCTTTGGAGGTGGCCGCCTCGTTCAGCAGGACCATCCCCATGGTGATTGCCGCATCTTAGGCTGTTGTCAAGGAAACAGTTGGCAAAACATGGCCCAAACTCAGGAGGATTTATTGCTGTTGCTGCTGTGTTGTTTTGGCGGTTGTCTGCCTTCTCAGCTGTGTGTCAGTGAACACAATCCTTTCTTCCCGTTTTCACAGCATTTCATGATCCAATGAAGCGGAGATGCCTTGTGCTGAAAACAGGGCTTTGAGCAACTCCTGGGTCTCTATGTGAGTACTTGCACACACACGCATGTGACTGTGTGTGTTGGTGGAGAGTGTGTTTGTATGAGACGGGAGCCTGAGGAAGTCTGTTTAAAACAAAAGGTGGGTGCCGCTTGCAAACACCGCTCAGCTGGGGCTACAGTGGCCCTTCAAGCACTGGGGTTTGTTTGACAGAGGCACCCCTACAGGTACCGACTTCTCCACTGCACTTTCATTAGTCAGGAAGGAGTTTCTCATAGACAAGAGGGAAACACACACACACACACACACACACACACACACACACACAAGTCAAAAGCATCAATGAGGTCTTACGGTAGAGGTCTCATCAGAGGGTCTCAGAGTGGACTTCAAAGACTGCCTTGATAGACAAACAGCAAAGAATTCTGTGAGGGTCTAAATAAATAAATAAACAAACAAACCAAACCAAACAAACATACAAACACAGACTGAATCACGTGGGTCCTCAAATGAAGCTTGAGTGCACTGTACACTGCAGTGGGGAAAAGCCCGGAGGTGAAATGGGAGCCTAATGAAGCGGCCCAGAAAGAGCATTGTAATAAGGCAAGGCAAGGCACGGCCCATCCCATCGGTGCGCTAGAGCACAGGCAATCTGCTGCCACATCTAAGGCCGAGGGCTAGTCAGATTTGGATTTCAGATATGAAACAAATCTATAAACACTCAGGTAAGAAATGACTGTAATGTAAAGAGCATTTCTCAAAGGGATGGAAAAAGTGTTGTGTTTACCAATTCTGGAACTTTGTGTTTATAATTATAGTGTCAATCAGGGAAAATAATAATAATGAAAAAAAAAACATTTAAATGCACAAGACTAGCTTTTTAAATTCCTCCAGGACTCTATGGTTTTGGTTCTCTTTGAGTCAAGTTTGTGAGCATGTCAACCATTAAAAGTCCTGAAAGAATGGGACCTATCCAGAATTAAATTAGGACACTCAATATGTGAATTACACTGAAATGAAGTGAAGTTCCTGAAATCTCCATTTCCTGGTGGGAGGTGGCAGGCATATCATCTCCCAGTGCCAGATCCACTCCCCTTTCCCCACCCCACCCCACACACAAACCTTTTAGCTTTAAGTGCCAGCCAAGAGCTGTCCTTACCAGCATGGAGAAAGTGCCAGCAGGCTTGCCAGTCCTCTTAGGGTGGAGGCAGACTGAAGCAGAGAGGCAAGGGATGAGAGAGCCAGATGACTCTGTGTGTGTGTGTGTGTGTGTGTTTTATACCATGCAACACTACAGCCAAATGTAGTGTCTCCTCCTTACTTTCCTCCTTACATTTGTGTATCTGACACCCTGTGCTTGTTTCCATAAGACACCTGTGTGTGTGTGTGTGTGTGTGTGTGTGTGTTTCTTGTCTTTGTTGTGGATGTTAAATTGCACTTCTGACACTTTGAGAGAGGTTCTACCAACACAGGCAAATCCCCAAGCAATTTCAAATCAAAGCCCATTCTTCTCACCTGCCTAAACGGGGATGGAGCACTCACAGGCTCAAAGGGACACATCAACACAAAGTCACAAAGGAAACCTCCATACCCAAGTCTCCCTTGGTCTCTATTGTGAGCATACTCACTCAGCCCCATAACATATACTCTCTCTCATCCTCCGATTTGGCACCTTGTGTATCTTCTGGACAGGAAATGGTCAGGCTGTAATGGCTTGATTCTCTCAATCTGATCGTCCTTGTGTGTTCCCTCCTACTTACCCCTCTTCCTATTCTATTCCAACTGGTCATTACGTGCCTATATGTATATTATTACCTATATCAGGTGCCTATAGGTATGTGGTTGTCCCTTGTGCAAATTGTGTATTTTTGATTTGTCTATTGTATTTATTGTGTTGTATATTGTATTATATGTATATTACTATATGTTTATATATTAGGTGTACAGAGAGTTAACGTCTACCGGAGTCAAATTGTATATGTAAATATACTTGGCCAATAAAGCTGATTCTGATTCTGATCTGATGGCTACCTTGGACAAACACAGTACTCTTTGGGACCTTCCCACACAAGTGGCCAAAAACATGCATACATTACATTACAACATAACCCATTTTATGTGCATGTATAGATGTCAACACACACATTTATAAGCCCAGTTTTGGAGTAGGGGAGTGTTGGCATATTATATTGTATGTTGGAACAGAATGCCTCACTGACTACAAACAATATCTGAACTGGAAATTAGAACAAAGAAATGAACCTGAACGAGAATGTCTGTAGTCACAACTGTGACTGTGTCTGTTTCATGTGCCTGTATTTCACTGTGGAGGCTGGTGTAGTGACAGAGGAGAGGGCGGCAGAGATGAGCACAAGGTCAGTTCAGCTGTCAGCCTTCTGAGCTGCCTGTGTCCACGAGAGGCTGGTCGATTGAGTCAGCTCCCACAGGCCTGTCTTTGGGGACGGCAGAGAAAAAGGATACTCAACAGCAGAATGATGTGCGACTCTGCCACAAACTGAGCCTGGCTGCTCCCATGAATGTAGCTCTGGAGGAGGGAAGGGGGGGGGGAGAGGGAGAGAGAGAGAGATATGGAAGTTAGAGTCGAGTCAAGCAGTTTGGTAGACAATAGGACTCCCATTCTGGCTTGATCTTTTCACATTCTCTTCACAGAGGCAATGAGCAGCCTGCTACTGCCGTCTCTGTGGCTTCCTGATAACTCTGGCCTTGTCCCGCCAGTCATTATCAAGCACAGAGAGCCAAAACAAACACACACACACACACAACACACATGCACACACACATTCACAAATTCCAACATGGGTCAAGGTGAAAGAAAGAAGTTAGAGAAAGCGAGAGAACAGACCCGAGAGCCTAATTCATCATTCATGTCGAAAAAGCAAACTTGCATTATTTTTTGCTTTCCATGTAACCTAGGAAAGCATTATGTGTTTACAGGCGTGTGTGTGTGTGTTGATAAGAAAAATGTTATTATACCTGCTTTTACCATGAGCTATGAGACCTGCTCTGTATAGAACTTCTTACCCTCAAGCTATGTGGTAACAACCCAATACACAGACACACTTGCACACACAGACAGACAGTACCTACGATAAGGGGCTATGGCTGTAAGAGGCATATCACTGGCCAGATAATGGAAGCTGGTTTCTCCTGAGCCAAAGTCTGCCCTAAGGGGGGATGAGGGGGGCCAAGGTGCCTTCACACTGCAGAACTGATAGGAAGAGGTGGGGGCACAGGATCCCAGGGTCCCAAACCTCCACCCCTTTGTGTGTTGTTGGTTTACTACGCAAACTCTACTGAAAATGTTAGCTTATGGGAAGTTTCAGACATGTCAGTCGGTTTAATAACAGATGTCTTGAAAGATTTTGGGCATGCTCTAAACTACAAACCCCCAATGGCCATGCCCCAACATATATTAAAGACTTACTTATCCCTCACCATCCTCCAAGAACCCTAACATCCCAAAATGCTGGTCTTCTTGTAATCCCAAGAATATCAAAATCTACGATAGGAGGAAGAGCCTTTTATTACCATTTCCCACCCCACATCTGACAAGCGGACTGACCATCCCTGCAGTGGTGCTGGGTTGCCATGCACCATACCTTAGTTATGCTGCTATAGCCTAGTGCCGCCACAAAACCTTCATGTCTCATGCCGTACAACTCTGTTTCTCTCTCTTCACTTTATATATATATACACACACACACACACACACACACACACACACATATATATGTATACACAAATGACCTCCTCTCAACCCCCCTCTCTCCTGAGTGGACTGCAACGAACACCACCGGAGGTCCATGCCAGGACCGAATCTCCATCATGAAGGCCCTTCCTAGACACCCATGCCAGGCCTGACTCCCCTTCCCTGAGGCTTTGTGACTGACCCCCTCACAATGGCACTGCCAAATGGACCCTTATTGTCCCTATATTGTCCCTATACGACCCATCTCATTCCTTGAGTTTAGCACTATGTCTGGCCGCTGCTACACTGTCCAGCCATAATTCCTGATAACCTGATAATGTAAAGTGGGATATAATACTGTGTAACTATTATGAACCTAGCTAAACCCAGAGACAACTTGTAGTCTATCATGGTTACTACTGATTGTAATTTTCCTGCCTGGCAGGACCTCTGGCAGTTGGGTTAGCCCCCTGAGTCATGGATCTGCCCAAGGTTTCTTTCTTAGACTAACTAAACATAAGGCGCCACGAGACAATACTATTTCTAAAAGGCGCTGTATAAATAAAACTTAATTGAATTGAAGTGAAGTCTGATAGGTTTCATGGAGAGTTTAATAAGTCATGTGTTGCCCATAGACACTACATCCACAACAGCCTTACAGAGCCTTACATTGTACAGTGCACAGCTGCCTCAGTGCTAGATACAGAGACCTCAGCCTCACATGTCAGCCTGTACACACACACACACACACACACACACACACAGACCCAGACCCAGACATACAGATAGACAGACAGACAGACACCCCAAAGGATAAATCAGCACAGTGCAGAAATACAAAACAAAACACCACCCACACATTAGAATCCTCACAAAACACTTAACTGTAGTAGTAATCTTAATAAAGAAAGCCAAGAGAGAAGAGAGGCATTAAATAACAAATAACAAACAACAGTAGAGACAGAGGGGGAGAGAAAAGGGGTAGAGAGTGCAAAGGGAGGATAAACTCAAAAGTGAGTCACTTTGAGTTACCAGGCAGCGAGTGGGCTGGTTTATATGTGTAGGTAGATTGGCTTGGAAATGGAGTCTGCACACATGAAATGAGAGAAAAAGACGCCAAGTGCAAGAGACACTGAATGAGATGGGGGGAGAGAGAGAGTGAAAGAGAAAGATAGAGAGAGAGAGTGAGAGAGAGAGAAAGACTGATGGACTTCTGTGATGCCAGTGGTGCGTGGGTGAGACCCACAGGGAATTCTGGGACCTCTGCTTCAGTAGTACCCCAGCAAAGGCATCCAAAAATATTCCAGCTGGCGTCACAGCACGGCAATACACACCATCCGGAGGGCATGCAGATGAAACAAACAAACGCGCACACACATGGAGCACTTATCGCCTCACGTTTGTTTGTGTGAAGTCCTCCACCACCCACCCACCTCTCCTCTCGGAGCCACAGGTACACAGCTCAACGGTCACAGAAGACATTAACGGCTGCTATATCCAATTACACACACCTACACCAATGCCACTCAAACCCACCCCATCGTAACCATCACCCAATGACTGCAAGAGAGAGAGAGAGAGAGCTCTGTGTGATTGTGAGCTAACAACTAACAGATATGTACAAGTGCTTTGGATAGCTGACTTCACCCATGACATGCAAACCCTGGCCCTAAGAAATGGTGAGAAGTAAGGAGGAGGTGAGCAGGGACTAATGAAGCTCTGGGAGAGAGAGAGAGAGAATTATAAAGAAAGAGAGAGAGAGGTGTTACCCAAGAGCTGCCCTCATCACCATCACAACAAACATTGTGATGATTTAAAACTTCATCCCATTGCTGTGCAGGTGTTCATTAGTGGTGTTATTATCCAGAGAGCCCAAGCAAGCAATGAGGATGCAGAATTGGGAGAAGGAAAGAGGGAGGGAGAGAGAAAAGAGTGAGAAAGAGTGTGATGCAGGATGTGGGGGGTGGAAGGTCTAAATGAGGTCTATCTCCATTAGACTGCAAGACTATTAGCACAGGAGGCCTAGTGGGGAGCGATGGGGTCATCAGAGATGGGACAGTAGTACTGGCCGAGCTGACGCCTCTGTTTAACCAATCAGAGGCACTTAAGATGCCTGGTGAGCCAGCTCCCAAGTCAGACACAGACACACACACACACACACACACCCTTCTTTTCATTAAATACTAGTTGTGATTAAAAAAAGTGTGAGGGGCACTAAACTTTCCCTTTAGACACCTTTAAACAGCAATAAAAAAACCTTCTTTGGAGCATAAAGCAACTAAACACACACAGGAGTATATCTGAGTAATAAGAGGACAATGGAGCACTGAACCTTAAGGTATTATTGCTCTTTTCTTTTCCAAACACGCTGTGATGTATTCCTTTAATTTCCAACCAGGCGGCTGCATTTGGAGTACCTGGGAGACTGCTACCAACTACCATACCATTCATAAAATGCTGCCTTCAGAGCAGCACATCCTATTTTTAAACCATGCCCTGACCTGTTACTCATTTGTACTTTCCAGGGATGACAGCTATGAGGATGCAAGGCAGCCAAATTTCTGTTTTGGGTGTGTGTAGTATACTGAATGTAATGTATGTAGTATACTGACTGTATACTGAATGAGGGAGGAAAAAAAAAACTCATAACTTTTGGTCTCATATGAATGCCTTTCAGGAAAGTGTGTAGATATTCTGAAGCAAAGAGTTAAGCCCTGTCAAGCTGCACAAGACCATGCACATTACAGAAAACATGGCCTAGTTATTTTCAGTTCAGGCTTCATAAAATAAATAAATAAATAAATAAATAAATAAATAAATAAATAAATAGAAAGAACAAGAGTATAAACTCACAGCTGTCCACCATTCTTCCACTCCTCTCTAAATAGATCAGACCTGATAACCTTTTAAACACTGACCACATGCACTCCTCCTGTCCAAAGAGTATGATGAACTGACCCAGATACACGCCTCCAGGCTGCATCACCACTACAAGCCCAGAATGGGGTTATATAAAGGCCAGTAGTGCTACAGAAGTCAAACACATGGCACTATACTGGAGAGACAGACTGGGTTAGAATGGTGATACAAACTGGGGTTGTCGTGGTGATAGACTGGAATTACATTCAAGTTGTGGAATTCTTTGCCTACGCCTCATCCGTTATTTTTCCATTCTGTACAACAGTACACCTTGGCAGCTGTTATCCCCTAACACAACCCAGCATGTCTCACCACTACAACGGTAGCCTGCATCACCAACCCCAGTCTGGATCACCACTAGAACACCACTACCAAGTGCTACTAAGCCTGGTAGGAAGTTGTCAGTATCACCACTATAACTCCACCGGATCTCACCACCACAACACCACTAACGAGTGCAGTCGCCTGGCAGAAAATTGTCAGAATCACCACTACAAAACCTCAACTGTCTCTCCAGTATAGTGTCAGGTGTTTGACTTCTGCAATACCACTGGCCCCTGCGGCACTCAAAACTGAATCAGGGCACACCCTCTATGCTGCCACTTGGCAACCATCTAGCCAATGAGAATAGATGGTACCCATTCAGTTGTGTGGCATGACTCCTGGTGTGTGACTACATCAACCCAAAACTGTGGTGAAGTGTGTTGCCGGGCAGGAACTGCCTCATTTTCGCCTTGTTTCAATCTGGTTCTCGTAGCCGAGTGCTCTTGACAAAAAAAAAAAAATTGCTTTGTTGCTCTCCTGTTGATAGGGCTATTTATCTGGCCTGGCGATGATATTGACGATGTCTCATTGAGCTCTCAGACCCCCACCATGAGAAAGAATAAATTTTCGTGATGAGGAATGCAATAACAATCCCCCTTCCATGAACGAGAGTTCTCAATAAACAAGATTGCTTATCGCTTCTTCTCCATCAATCCCTTGCCGTTTTTTCCCCCACTTCTTCTTTCTCCCCCCCCACTCTCCCCCTCTTGCTTTTTCTTTCCACTTGGTTGGCTTGTTTTAATGTTATTTTCAATCAGAACAAACAAAGGAGAACCCCTCTGTCGAGAAACACACAATTGCGCATTAGTGCAGGCGCATAAATCGGAATTGCAAATCACTTTGGCGCCATGGCTGGGATGACAAATACAGTCATACATTTGGTGGTGGTTCCAATTAAACTGATGAATGGAGTTATACATCTCCATTCATTAAAGTGAGGCCAAAACGTAAGAGCAGGAAGATGGAGCCCACTCAATGAGAAAGCTAGGTAGATCTGCATAGTGGTTACAATGCGAGCAGAACCATGGCCACGGACATAGAATACTACATGTGCTTCAGTATTTGGTACGCCTGGGAGTGATGACGCCTTGGTCTTTCCCCAAACTATTACCTCTGAGTAATATCCCCAATATAAGCTGCATCATGTATAAACCTCAGGTCAGCGTTTTATCCAAACTAATAAATAAATAAATAATGTTTTTATTGACCTCACCAATAAAAGAATTGCAACTCTGTATATAGCCCTCACCCATGTATTAACCTCACAAATGAAGAAACTTTGCAAAATCAATGTATTAACCTCGGTTAATAATCAGGAAATTACAGTACATGACTTATGACATCTGGCTGCAACCTTCAGCCATTTTGGGATGCACTCTTCTTCTCCAGATGTCTAAAACAAACAATGCAGAAGAGGAAAGCCTGTATGCTGGCAATGGCAATTAACTCAAGCAGTAAAAACTTGAAAACCTATTATTATATTACTATTAACATATTATTATATTTAGCTATAGAACACAGTGTTTCTTGTGTGCTCAATGTTTGCAGCTGTCAGTACTTGATCCATAGGCTTATGAAGATAAAATATCACAGGCTGAGATTCAACAAAGGCCTGCTGTACCTAAAGTCTAAAGACTCTGAAGACTAACTGTAGTGAGTCCCTGTAACTGCTTCTGTGATGACAAATACAGTTTCATACTGGCCTCCTCCAAGACCACAACAGCACACTGTACTGCCTCAGGAACTCGACTGAATATGATCATGGACGCAAATTTACTGCTACTGTCGGCACACTAACAATTGCACTACTGATAAACTGATAAGTAGGGGCGTATGCAGTAGAGGAGATGGTGGCGCAGGTGGTAGAGGTGCCGTTCGGCAACCGGAGGGTTGCAGGATGGGCTGACCCCATCCAAGTGTCCTTGAGCAAGATACTGAACCCCAAATTGCTCCCGGTGGCAGGTTGGTTCCTTGCATGGCAGCCTCCGCCACCGGTGTGTGAGTGAATGGGTGAATGTGAGGCATACAATGTAAAGCGCTTTGAGTACTCGTAGGAGTAGAAAAGTGTTATATAAATGCAGTCCATTTACCATAAGCATAGTTGTTAAAAAATAAGAATACTAGCACTGCCACATCACCACAACCTAGGACTGAGATTACAATTAACATTAGTAATTCCAAATACTGAGTAAACATCGCTGTCCAAAACAAAAACAAAAAAACCCTATGCTTCCAAGGCACTTTTAAGTGAAATGAACAGATACGGCTCAGTGCAGCAAACACTGGCTGAAGTGCTGATACCACAGATTGCAGACTGGTCATTTGAAGTTTTGAGATTTAATGAGAAATAGTTTTTAACAAGCCACAGCCAACTGCATTGAGTACCTCCATCTAGCTTGACTTGCTGCTGTTGCACGATGAGAGTACATTTGATAGATCTATCCACATTCTTTTGGCAAGAGGTATGATTTTTCAGCCTTTCCAGTTTAATTATATGAGAGTATTGCTTTTCCCTGCACTTTGTTACTTTACTTTATTAACCTGTTTGTAAAACTGCTTGTAGGTGAGAGTAGAGAACACAAACAGATTTTGTTGTGGCCTTAGGAGGGGAGGGTGTTCCTCAGTGTTCAACGTTTGAGACGCAGAGTCATCTTATCTGTGCAGTGTGTATAGTGCAAGAGCCACGACTGTGAGGTAGTGTCCAGGGTCTGTGTAAGACATACTGTGCATCTTAAGGACAGGGTTGGAAGGGGGGTCACTGTGGTCAAATTCAGGGGTTCTATAAAGTGCAGACTATGAGTCATACAACCTTCAACTAAAGAGCTCATTGGATCACTGGGTACAACTTCACCACTTATGACTCTCCACTTGTCTGAACCAACTAACATTACAAACCTCTTTGCTCCCTACTAGAACTAAAAGCCTGTGTCTCTGTCCACATTAAGTCAGATTGAATTAACTAAACAAATTCAAAAAAAAGGTCTCATAAATGACTGGGGGATCTGAATGGCAAAGGAGTTATTTCCCAGAACTTTTTTTTCCTTTCCATTATTTTTCTCCATTCTAGAAACTCTTGTTCATGCACCAGGCGTCGACAAATAGTTCCAGGGATGTGGCTTTGCCTAATGGATTTCATGTTGTAACCTTTACAAATGATTCTGTTCATTGTTTTATTTCATGTTTTCCAGACTTCCATCTTAAAGGTTAAAAGAGACTTTCCGAGATGGAGATAAATGAAAATTCAACAAAGCAGCAGAGAAAGGAAAGACGGTGAGAAGGAAGATGTGGAAGGGAGAGATGAGGAGGAGGAGGAGGAGGGAGAGTAAGTGAGTGAGTGGAGTTAAGAAGAGAATGAGGAAGGCTGTGCTGCACATGAAGAAAGCAAGGCAGTAAAAATATGGACAAAAACATGCTACACGAGAAGGAAAAGAGAGATAAGACAAGAAGAAGGGAGTTTTTAGAGAAGTCACAAGGATAAAAGCAAAAAAAAGTAAGCGAGAAAAGGAGAAAAGGTAGGCATATTAATTATATATCAGCCCCTCAGGAAAGAGTCTGACAAAATCAGCAGGAACCCATTAATTTCGCCTGTATTTTTAATGATCACAACGAAGAATGAAGAAGAGTCCTCTTAAAACCCCCCCCCCCCCCCCCGCCCAACACACACACAGAAGAGGAAAACAAATCCATTTTTCTTTCCAGAAAGAAAAAGCAGTTAAGTGCATAGCAGAAGACACAGAGAAGGAAGATCTGTTTTATTTCATGCCGTCCCAGGGAAGCAGCAGTTCTGCTTCCATTGATTATGACAATGTTGGCGTGATGACATACAGGGAGGTACTGCAGCCCCATCTGTTTATTTCGCTCCCTTTCCTGCAGCTAGTCACTCCACTAGTGATGCCTGAGCACCCGCCTCCTCTTACCTGCCTCTCCTTCACCCACTCCATGACCTGCTCATATTCCACATGCATAAAGATCACCAGAGAGTGCAGAACTATGTCTCTTTGTGATAAATGCTGAATGAGCTCCATGTCAGCATTGGCTTGAGATCAGAACTGCCATTCCTTGTCCTGCAACAGTGAACAGCTTGGTCGTGAAGGGGTAGAGTCATGGCTAGTGTCATCTGCTAGCTCACAACAAATTGATTTAGCCGCCCTCGCTAATGGCCATTACCATCCAGCTGAGCTATTACCAGAACAATGAGTGAAGTCAATGAGATATTCAGTTGCTTTGGATCTGGCTTGGAAGGGTAGGGTGGAGATGAGAGGGGAGAACAATTAGCTGTGAAGGACAGCTGCTCACCAATGAACGATGGCCCTTGAGTATGCTCACAGTAGCCATGACAGCCAATGGAAAAGTCATTCCACAGATAATGACAGGGACAATGCACAAGAGCGATGTCTGCAACAGGAAGCAGGACACAACCTTCCCCTCGCTGCTAACTGAAAGGTGGGGTCAAGACTGGGTTTCCACTTCTCATGCATGACTGCCTTTGATGGATACAACTAATTTCTATGAACAATGGCAAAGTACTATCATCAGTTCTGCAAGGCATCTTGGGAAGGCGAGGTCCAAATAATCAACAAGTTGAGCCAAGCTGAGTTTTATGTAAATGAATCAAGTCAACTACAAATCCAATCCAATGAAAAGTAATAATCTTTCAGGAGGAGACGAGAGGGTCTGAGACAGCGGCTTGTCCTTCATTAAACAAAAATGTCTGAGCAACATTTGAGCCAATTATTAATGTTCTGTAAAAAAAACAGAAGATTAATTATTTTTAGTAGTCTCCTTCATGACCATAACAAACCAGCAAAACAAAGATATGGAGGAAGATGATGGTGTCTCTGGTGTGTTTCAAAAGCTAGCATCTCATAATAAAATAATAATGTGTAATACATTAAATTAAATATTACCTTCGCTTGCATTAGTTAGGGATACAGACCACGGATGCACAAACCTAAGATCCACAGAGGGACTCTCTGTCTGGGCCAGAGACTGAGGGTGGATTTGGGTGTCTGACAGACTGAGAAAAAAAAAAGGAAAAAAAAAAAAAAACTGGGATCTGGCACAGGCTGCCTGAAGCGGACAACGACACAATAAATGTCACCAGATTCCCTTATCACTAATGAGTGGAAATGAAGCTCATTCACACTGACAGAGAGATGGAGAGAGAGAGGATGAGTGAGAGAAAGAGAAAGAGAGAAAGAGAACAGAAGGGTGGGGGAGGGGGGAGGAGGAGAATAAGTGTCAGAAAGGAGGGGAGAAAGAGCGAGATTGCAATGGGGAGTGAAAAGAAATGTGTACAAAAAGACAAAGAAATTAAGGAGGAGAAATATGACTACAAGGACAAGAGACAGATGACAAGTGAGTACAGGGAGACACCGTGGAAGGATGGAGTTAATGAGAGTGCAAAGAAAGAGGGAAGAGAATTGTGTGCACATGAGAGAGCAGGAGAAAACAGAGAGACAGAAGGAGAGAGAGAGGGATGCTGACTCTCAATACTTGAACTATGTCTTGCTATAGCACAATACAAAACCGTGCATTTGTGTCTGGCCAATAAAACCTACTGAACTGAAAAAAACGTTGAGACAAAGGAAGCAAGGATGGAAGTGCAGAAAGCTGAAGATAGAAGGAGACATGGAAAACAGGGAGGAGGAGAGGAGGATGTCTGCTGACAATGAGGATGTGGGATGCTCTCTCTCTCCCTCCCTCTGTTTTGTGTGTGTGTGTGTGTGGTTAGTATGTGTTTAGTGTATGTGTACACACACAGGACGGATGTCAGAGTGGCTTTGTCCCATTTAACTGGAGCTGCATAGACAGATGCAGTCTTCACATGGCCCTTGCTGCTGCAGCTGCCTTGCTGTCTCTCCTCTCTCCCTCTTGTTTGAGCTCCACTCAGCCACAGCCCCTGCTGTTTTGATAAGCATTAAAGAGAAGCAGGGATAACTGCCAGAGGGTCGAAGAGTAAACTCCACTGACTTGTACTTTCTTACACATGCAAACAAGCACAAACACCTTTTCATATTGAAGGGAAAAGAGCACAAACAAAGCTAAAGGTTTAGCACCATCAATTTCAGAATGTAAAACAGACTTTTCTGGCCCCTCAGAAATCCTGGACTGCAGGGGCTGGTTTGCATCTACTCCAGACAAAGAGACCAGACAGATCAGAGGTACCACCAAGCTATGGCATACAAGATGTGCTACACAGCATCTGAAACATAGTGTCTGTAAGTAAGTACAGTATACCGTATACAGTATATAGTATATTAATATCACTTATTAATATTTGGATGAAAAAAGATTCAGGAGCAGAGGTTAAACTAGTATTAAAACTGAATGAAGATAATCTAATAGCAAAGAATGCAAATTAAAGCAGTGGTATGCACCTGTCATTAAAATGGAAAATTCCACAGAATACAGAAAAGGTTGTTGACGAGACACACATTTACTCGTGTACCAAAGCACACACTGGGTTGGAGGGAGAAATTCTGGTATTTAAAAAGAGAACAAACACAGCTTTCCTCCTGCTAGCTGGTCCCGCAGCCTAGCTCCCTCTAGGAGGCCTCGCTACAGCTAAACTCTTCCTCATTTTCCTCAAAATATTTGTGTGTGCGTGTGTACGCACTATAGCCAAGCAAAACAGTCATCTATGCCTGCTTTGCTTCTCAGTCACAAAATCTGCTCTCAACTCTTCTACCTCTTCATAGCAATGTCTTCTGTTAACTCTCACAAAGAGAAACATCCTTGCACACACACCCGCAGTATCCCGCAGGATTCAGTCAATTAGTACGACGCTGGTAGTAGGCAAACCCACTGATATCACCAAGCTAGTTAAGCAAATATTAAGAACGAATATGCGAGGGGTCAAGTCTGCGAGGGGTCAATTTCCCTCCCAATATACATTAACATTTTCAGTGTTTTAATGTTAAAATATATATATATATATATATAAATTATGACACAGGAAACAGAAATACTGTAAAACAATAATATTAACCCGTCTTGACACATTTTAGCATAGTTTTTATTTTGTAAACCACATTTAGTCTCGTTTTTATTCGTCAACAATATTACATTATATTAGTTATCATCAAAGGATCTGCGTTTATGTTGCGTCTTGTTTCTATAACGTGACAAAGGTTCGTTGACGACAATATTTAGTCATAATTTTCGATGATGAAAGCAACATGTGTGGGCCTTGTGGGAAGCATCCAAGCTTTGAAACCATCATTTACTTCAATTTCATCAGTGCCACTTGCTTCTCCCAGACTATGCTAATCACACTAACAAGCACTAGCACGCACACACTGTATATGTAGCACTCGCATCCTTTATCAGCTAAATCATTGCCACCACCTATGTGTTTTCTTCTTTATCTCTCAGGAAGACACATTATTCGTGATTTTATTATATTTGCTATATCCCAATGGGGATAATATCCTGTTTGAACACCTAATATCAGACATGCCTTACGGTTTGAATATCAACAATGTACCTTATCGACTACCCGCAATAATTGAGCTGACAAGCTCTAAATTGTCCATTATGACTGCAGTGACTTGCTCGCATTTTAGAGCAGTGGTCCCAGCAATGTTGATCCCCCCCCCTCAGTTGGGCATGATGGACAGGTTGACCCACAATTAGTTCACCGGCTTCAGCCCACCAAGTCCCGATAGCTGCAGGCTATGTGAAATCCACACTGCATGCTGAAATATATACGCACACCACCTCAACGGGAGCGAGAGAAATTTGGCTTCCAGATGCAGGCCACACAGCAGGGGAGAGGAGCAGGATTACACTGATGGTGAGAGTGGCCAACAGCACGTATTTACTACTGGTCACATCACAACAGGTGCAGCACAGTTACAGCAAACAGCACCCAAGATGGCTGGTTTAAGTGGCAGTGCCAGATGTAAGCTGTCTTGCTGTTAATCTCTTCAGTTTTGGCTTATTGTGCTCAGACTAGGGGACGCATCTCCTCAGATGTCCAAAAAGCAGGATAACTGCTCCAAAAGAACAAAACTATTTGTGCTTTACTACCATTACCGTCATGTAGTTCAGTTATCATAGAAACAATGTTCAAATAATGTCCAAACAACATCTGGACGTTTTTAAATTATGCCCAAGGTTCTAGTTGAAACAATTAAGTTTGCCAATTCCCTGTCCAGTTTTTTCCATTTCAGAATCCTACAGAATTTCAACACCACAGACATTCAAAGACACTCACACTGCAGATTTCTGTTTCTGTTTATCAGACTATATTTTCCTGAAGCGTTGTTAATATTGTTCTTTGTGTGCTCTGCATAAAGGAGAAACAAGCTCCTTGGGCAGAGCAATAACAAACCCTCCTCATCAGTGGAGAGACACTTAGCGCTGTTGCTGTTCTCTCCTCTGGTCACCCTTGCCCATTAAAAGCGATGGGGCTGGGCTTCACGAGGCTGCACTGCCGTCAGGACACTTGTCAGGCCTGCATTAACTGCCATTGCCATGCACCCGCTCCACTGTCTGCCGAGCTCTCCCACTAAAATCAGAGGGGCAATTTACACCTCACCATTATAATACCTCAATAATAACCATCTATAAATTTAATATAGTGATACTGCTGATGCACGCGGTTATACTGATTCAATCGGGCCGTGGTGAGGGGAGTTAAGGAGAGAGGCGGGGGTGGTGGGACGGTGAGGAGCAGTAGGGTGAGGTGATGGAATATATAAGGCCCCTTCAGTGGATCACTGGGGCAAAGAGGATATTAGGCAAAAAGGGGTGTGGGAAGCACGGCCCACGGTCACACTTAAGCAGGGAGGAGAAGGGGATCTTTAGGCCTCCAAATTTTGGTGCATCAGTACTATCTAAGGCATGAGCGTGAAGTGGCAAGTGATTTTTGGCAAAGGTATTGCATGGTACCTGCCATATCACTGTGGATAACACTGACATAAAAACATGGTTATAAAGCTACAACCTGTGCAATGCCATCATCTATCTTCTAACTGTTTTGGTTGTATCACTTAACAAAAATCACTTTTCAGTCTTTTTTTTTCCTCTCCAGTGGTACTGGCCAAAAACCCTGGCTCAAAGACTAGAAGAAACTGAAAGAAAAAATGGACATTGACTGGAACCAAAGAAAGAAAGCAAGAAAGCAAAACATGAGAACAGTCCAATTCAAAGCAGAGTGGTAGCATAGTCATTGACAGACTTGCCAAAAAAGTTGCATTCCACTCCACACAGGCACAACAAAAAAACAACGATTAGAAGGTAGATGCTGGGCTGACACTCCAAAAGGAAGCTAAAAATCACCTCCACATAAAACTTTCTAGCCAGGGGGTGGGGGTGCAGAGATGGAAGAGACTGTTTTAATCAATTTGATTAATTCCCAGTTCATCAGCATTCATTGGCCTGTTTGTTTGCTCATTTTGTCTCTTTCTTTTGCGCTCCTCCAGACTGTCTCTCACTCATGCAATCCCAGCCTCACTCTCCTCCCCATTCCAGACCATAATTAAAGCACTCATTTGCCACACAGATTCATTTTTAATGCTCAGAGTCACTCCGAGTCCTTCACAATCACAAATAACTTCCCTGGACATGGTCCCAAGAAGCCCTCTGACTAAAGTGCACTTTTATTTAATGCTTGAGTTCACAGTTCAATTCACTTAATATGGACTCCCGAGTGCAGGCCTCATCGAAGTGGAACCAAAATATTTGCAAAGATGTAATAAAAGTGACAACAGCCGGGAGAGAAATAAGAAAGACGGAGAGATCTAAGAATGTTTCTGGTTGCGTAAAGACAAGATGTCCATCTCAAGTTCATTAACATGTGTGGGTGTGGGAAACAAAAAGTGTTTCCAAACTTCTGATGAGGAGCAACTGAAGCCTGAAGGGGAGTGATGCTAGAGAAGCCTGCGCACACATACACACACATACACACACACACACACACACACACACACACACACACACACACACACACACACACACACACACACACACGTACACAATAACAAACATTATTTAAAGAAGTTGAACACACATACACTACATACTACTCAAGCCAGGCAGGCAGGCAGACACACACACACACAGAACTGTATTTGGATGAAAGCAAAAATCTCAATCTGTGTGACCCTAGTAATGACTTTGACAATATAATACTATATTCCAGTGACATGCTTGACAGGTAACAATTACCTACTAGCAACCTCAACCACAAGAGCAACTGGCACACATACAAATCTGCACGACAGACCACCAAAACACACAGACCCAATTCTGCTATTTGAAATAAAAACTAAGTAGATTAATTCCATAATCAATTTATCTTAGAGGTCTCAGAAAAGCAAGGTGTCCAGTGCCTCTCTTAGGTTATGCAGGTTATGGCATTACACAGCACCAGTCAACAAGGGTTGTATGTCAAAGGGACATAAATTGAGCCAGCTGGATCGATCTCTGTTTTCAGCCAAAATCTCCATTTAAATGAGCATTTTTTTCCCCTCCTCTAAAATTTTGTGTGCTGGTAGGTTACCTTATTTCTATAAATGACACATTAATGTTTTATTCCATACTATTCTTTTCCATCCTGAGAGTAATCTGGAGAGTGTTCTGCAGCAGTATGCCTCTTGGATGCACAGAGGAATGGACAGCAGGGCTTTTGCAGTTGACAAATAACTCCAATTCAGTAGTACTGAAGTCAGTCATTTTTTAGGGTTGTTATTAGAAAGCGAGTATGAGGCCTTAAGCCAAAATAAGAGCTTTAATAATGATTTTAAAACACAGAGGCCAAGGAGAGTGTAACAAATGCTTTTGATTTCAGGCGTGTCTGAAGTGCGAGGCAGGCAGTGTGTTCAAATCCTGCACTCACACTGATGCGGCCCTCTGACATGAGCAGCAACTCACACAAACCTTCATGTGCAGCACAGCATGACTGGAGACATTTGTTTATGATGCATGTTTACTCCTATATATGCATATGTTTGTGTACTCTCAACACATACGGGGCATGCAACAGAGGGAGGCGGGAACCATAGAAAATATTGTGCCACCATACCAGGAAAGAAAAACCAAAAATAATAATAATTCAAATTTATTTCAGTCTCAACTAAGGGACTGGATAATTTCCCACCTCTAATGTTCCAAACAAAAGTGTAAGTTACAGAGCCAATGTCTAGCTCGTTAAAGAGATCTTTAATTTTAAATTAATTAAACTCCCAACTTCCAGCCTGAACTTGGAAGAGTTGAAGAGTCACGTATGTGTCATTAATCACACATCATTAGGTATTGGCAGCAACCATCGGCAACCATCAGTAACTCAGACACTTAGTCTTCAAAGACAAAAAAAATGCTTTAACTTTCAAATGGCTTTTGCCTTAGACCTTGGATGAGAGAGAGAGAGAGAGAGAGAGAAAAGCAGAACTGGCATTTTTGGTCTGACAAGAAATTTTATGCAAATGTAGTGTTTAGAAAAATCAAGGTGCCCCCCGCCCCCATTCACTGCCTCCATTTTCTTTTCTGTATTTTTTTCTTTTAATTTCACAGTTGGGTGCACAAAAATAAATGATGACCAGGAAACCTATCTCGACAACATGCTGTATTTTGAGGGACCATTTTTGGTGTTGAGGCCTTTAGCTAAGAATAATGTTTGTTGGCCTGTAAATAAGAGAGGAGAGATAAGAACTAAGGCGGGCTGGTCACCGTTTCTCACATGAAATAATGACTTATCCTCTTACCCCCATGTGTGCGACTGCAGTAATCCACCAGACAAATTTTGCAGCATTAATCTCAGTTATGTAAACACATACGAACATGCAAATACAAACTCTTTTCCTCCCTCTCTCTAACACACACACACACACACACGCACGCACATATACATAGACACACGTGCGTGAGCATGCACGCACATCAAACTTTCACAAACACAAAGTGTTTCAAAATGCATTTCCATTCTCCGGCTCCCAACACAGGTTTGTGAGTTGTTAAGTCATATTTAAAAACCCTGTTCCAATGCACACACACACTCCACAGGGGTCTAGCAGAGAAAAAGACCGGGGCCTAAGTCGCCACTGGTAATGTTGACAGAGTTCTGGCCCGTCTCCCACGCCAGCACAAAAGCACTTAGTTGCGTGGTGGAGATGCAGGCGGGGAGTATTGTGCACAGTGGGTCGCCGCCGCACCAATATTAAAGCGCCTTGAGCTCTGGGGAAATGGCGGCATTGTTAGCGCTTTGTTTATGTCTTAAAGATCAATGCTCATAGCTGAATTATTCATAAAAGTGCCTGGTGTCAGAACAGACCAGGGGGCGGAGGGAGAAATGGATCATGGAGAGCGGTGCAGAGTCAGACAGATGCAAACAGACAGACAGCCAGACAAACAGATAGACAGCACTGACACAAAGAGCTTTTACAAGGGACAGTAACACATTTAAATAAATACAAGTGTGCTACTACACAGACACATAAATAATCCTCAAAACACAAACATCTGCATACATACACAAACTCACAAAGACAAACACACAAAGATCCAAGTGTACGCATGCGTGCACACACACACCCTTCTCCCTAATCACCAGAACAGCGTCCCATCTCTTAAACTATTCATTGGGCACTAGTCCTTCGGTATCAGGCATTCAGGCTCCATCTTAATTGTCATTCTCGGATGCACGCCACGCTGTTTGCCATGGTCTTTCCATCAGAGCCATCTTGGTGGCCTGATGGGATACCCCTCAGCACCCTGCAGGCACACGCGACGGAAACGGGCGTTGTTTTTCTTAACCCCCCCAAACCCCACCCACCGAGACGTCCCACGTTATGGTGGAAGTTGCCTGTGGAAGCATTTTGTGGGGGGGGGGGGGCAGTGGGCTTGGGGGAAGTTGGAAGAGCGCTGGGGTACTTCTGATCCAAAGCACACTCCAGCTAACTCCAAATTAGCAGCAGCCCCCGCTGACTTTGCCTGCATATCAAGCGCTACCCATTGACATTCACTGAATGATTCATTAAAGCTAATTAGATTGGGTGACGTGAGGTGAGGGGACTGGGCCTGATTATTTCCCCCTTACCAATAAATAAATAAATAAATAAATAATCTCCAAAGGGCCTGGACTTCCGTCATCCCAGCAGCAGGGGGGGATATTGAGGCAGTGCTGGGGGGTGGGGGGGAGTTTATTAGAGGCCTGGTGTGCTGCTGTGTCCTGGAACTGACCCCATCTGGACGTGTGGAGTTTGGCTGCGGCCGTGCGTCTCTGGATGAGCATAAAGCTGGTCCGCTCGGCCCAACACCCTCGCAAAGTCCCAGCTGTGCCCAGCATGCCGCATGCTTCCTCTCTTTCTCTCACTCCAACTCTTGCTCTGTCCATCTTTTTTCCCCCTGACTTACATCATTCTATCTTTATCTCCCTTTCTGTCTGTCTGTCTCCCGGCCTGTTTCTCACAGATGCGCACACACACACACGTGCACATGCACGGACCCGCACACAGGCATACACACACACACACACACACAGTGCAGCAGTTGGGTCACCAGCCATAAAGTCCTGGGCCAGGTGAGAAAGCTGCTCTTTATTTTGAATTCCCTGACAGGGTCCTGAGCAGCGGCATAGTGCCAGCAGATGGCTCGGACTCCAGACGCCCCACATTAACACTGAAACTGTCCATCAGGCACAGCAGGCCTGTGAGCAGGGCCAAAAGAACACACACTCAGAAAGGGCACAGAAAGGCCCTCTCAGTGAACTCCGTCATTCAGTTTGTCATTCTGCTTCTCTCCTTGGGAAACTGCTGGAATGCTAGACTGTTACATTTTGTTACAGTCTACCAATTATCTAATTATCTTTTGAGTTTAAAGGAAACTGGCCATTTTCAACCTATAGTTGTTTGAGGTCACAGAGTGCTGTCAATAGGATAAAGAATGAGATCATCTGGTAAAACACAGACCAAATAGCTGACCGACATCTAAAACATAAACTAAATGATGGACCAGCAGCTGAGGCTAACGTATGTCAAACTGAAACAGAACTTATCGACGTGTAAAGGTACCTCCGCTCCACATTGTGGCCTTATCACCACCTCGAACGTGCAATATTCACAGATACATGACGCCGTGGAGTTCATCATCCCTCACCTATTAGTTAGCTGCAGTTGCTAGGTGGCTATTCGGTCTACCAATTTTTCCTGTTCTTTTTCCTACTTAAAGCACTGTGTATTGTTTAGTGCTGCGATTGAGATAATAAAAAAATAATAATAATCTGGAAAATAAGCATCCAGTAACTGTATTGTACTGAAACGTGCACTGTAATGCTTTCCTTTACCTAAAAGGTAAATGCAATAGGATTGGGGTGTGAGGATTGTTATTTATAGGGGGTATGTGTTATGTGTTGAGCTGTTATGGTTAGTGTATTGCCTACCTGTACCTTAATGTACGCAGCACATGCGAGTTCAAATTTCCCTATGAGATAACAAAGGGTATCGCATTGCATTGCATCGCATCAAATGGCCAGAGTTCCCTTTTCAGGATTACTGAGGGTACTACCAACGGTTTCCAACGTTTCCAACGTTTTGGTCAAGGTTATGAATGCTCCAAAGGTACTGTGCCGTTTCTGGAGGGCAGGTGGGATGTAGATCATACGTACATTTGCACATGGCATGGTCAGAGCTGTGAGCCTGTAGCCATGAGCTTGCTGTAAAAGGCACTGTCCTGACTTACACTCATCAGCTCAAATTAATTGGAAGAACACTGATCTAACCGTACCACATGTCTTCATTAAAGGAGAAAAAAAACAACATAAAGCATCTCGTCTTGGGGGATTACATGCTCAAATCCTCTTTTCCACTTATTCATTTGATGTATTAATTAAAAGACTTAATTCTATTAAGACAGGTTGTTTTCTTGACCTGACTTATTAACTTTTGATCTTGACTGGGATTGGAAAGAATATACCCAGTCATTCTCCCTGAGCTGTCTGCATGAGAAACGGCTATTGTTTATGTTTTCACTCCTCTACCTTTGAAGTTCTTTTAGGAGACGTACCCCACTAGTAGAGGCACTTAAGCATTCTGTCCATGCACTGCACTGTATGTGGGGAGAGAACCACAGAGAGCGGGCGAGAGGGGAAGATAAAATGCAGACACAGGGGAACTCACACATTCTGTGTGTGGACCAAAGACATGCTAAATCAAAAGGATGTAGAGGAAAAAGAGAGAGAGAGAGAGGGAAGGAGAGAGAGAGAGAGAGATAGGGGAAAAAAGTACACAACAAAGCCGAAGGAGCATGAATCACTCACCACTTGGCCATTCTGTGGGTTCTTGTGGGCATAGGGAGGGCCACGGATATGGTTCCACATCTGACCAGAGGTCATGGCAAACACAACACACTGGGAGAGAGATAGAGGGATGGAGAGAGATAGAGATAAAGCGAGGAAGAGAGAGAGAGATAAAGATAAAGAGACCATAAGAGAATAAGAAACTGAACCCAATCGATCATGTGGCCAAGATACTTCTGAAATCGACACAAACTCCAGTTCACCTTGGCAGACAACAAGAAATACACGCTCTTCTCTAAAGCAATGGGTCTGGGACTATCTTACACATTCTGTGAGTACACACAGTAACTGTGTTAGACAAGCTGTTCCTCCCATCTCTCTGCGGAGAGAGGCTGAGGTAAACAAATAACATCATATATATATATCAGTTACACAAAACAGATGGGGTGTAAATTATCATAATTTCATTGAACATTATGCAACATACAAGATGTGCAGAGGACTCAACTTTTAATCCTGTATGAGCCTTGAGCTGACAAAATAAATAAGACTAATAATGTTAAGTTTTGGAAGTTTGGTTTTGCATCCTACCAGGGCGGCCATGGCCCAGCCGGTCTTGTTGTAGATGAACTCCAGGTTGTTCCTGCGGAGGTAAAGCAGGCCTCCTACCAGAGACACCAGCAGAGCCAGGGCAATGGTGCCCGAGTAGTTGGGGGGACGGAACACCCGGATCTAGAAAGGAGGAGAAGAGGGAATCCAGAAAAACAGGATAAAGGAAAAGAAGAAAGGAGGGAAGGAAAAGAGAAAGAAAGAGACATGGGAGGCATAAGAAAGAAATGGAGCAATTCCAGGACTTGCTGGAGGTGCTGTGGTGGACAGTGAGAAGGCAAATGTCAAACAATTCCCCAGAAATGCCAAACGGTGTCTGCCAAATGTCATGCCGCACATGATGGATATGACAAGTTACTATCAAATGATGTAAACACACAAGCTAATCTGCATAAATATGAAGGTTTGCTGAAATATCATTGTGACACACTACTATTACAAAGGTGTAAACAATAACAAAAAATGACAAGACCTAACACACTGGCGAGAAGTCAAGGCTCAGATAGTTGGAATACTTACAATATAACCAAAACACGCATATGAAATCAGAACTACATGCGTTATATTCTGTGTGTGTGTGCTTGTGTGTGTGTGTATGTCTGTACGTACCCGTATACATCTAGCTATATATTCATGTGGGTGTGTAACTTGCGACGCATTTATGATATGACTTGAGTATGCCAGGACACTTGAGAGTGCCTGATCGGTATTTGAAATCTTTAACTGAGTGTATGATTACGTACAATGGTGTGTGTATGTGTTTGCTTGTGTGTGTGCATATGTGCATGTTTGTATGTGTGCGTGTCTATGTGTGTGTGTTTCCGCTTGACTGAGAACCAACACTAGTTGAGAGTGTGTATGCTGTCCGGCTGGCTGCGGGGCTCCCACACTCGGGGACTATTTATGAGAGCTGAGTGGCGAGGCCCCGCCGGTCATAAAGATGTTTTGTGCCTTTGGCTGAAGGTCGTAATGTTGCCTCAGAGACGCACCGCCAACATCGCTGGCCTTCCTCTCTCCCAATGCTATTGGATTAACCCCGATAAAGAAGCGTGGGGTGGGGGGGTAGGACGGGGAAAGGCTGCTGCCATCCCATAATTCAAGTGCGGTTCGGCACCAGGCAGAGAGCGCCATGGCAACACGCCACCCAATGTCAAGGCCTGTTTTATTCTCAATATGTGGAGCGGCATCACAAGAATTAATGGCCGGTGTGGCTAGTGGTATTATTGTAATGGAAAAATCCGACTGCTGATTTAAATTAAGTTGTAGCAATGCCTGCTTTTTAGGCTTCCTGCCCTGGTCACAGGGAACCAATAAGAGAGGGAGAGGACAATGGGACTGATACAGATGGCTCCTTTGCTCTCTTCGGGGAGAGCTAATGCACCCCCAGCGTGCCGGTGTTTGACTGCATAAAGGCTGGCGTGCGTGCAAAGTGCTCTGTTCCATTCATCGCTCGAGTGACTCGGGAGACTCGAGAGCCGAGATGAATCATGGCTAATGAGATTACCTCCGCCATGACTGGCCTCGGAGACCGCAGCCCCCGCGACAGATGATCAGCCCAGGGTTTATCAGCGGGGCTCGATGCCACAAGCTGTTTCCAGGGCCGCTAGCTGAGGGCGCACTTGGACCTTGGTGATGGGGTGTGTCACTGAGGGCTCATGAACTGGACACTGGTGCTTTTTGTCCTTGTGTGTGTGTGTGTGTGTGTGTGTTGTGCATATCAGTGGATATCTCTGTTGTGTCTGTTGCCACCAGTGGGCATTGCATGTATGTTACTCAATGTGTGTGTGCATTTGTGTGTGTGTGTGTGTGTGTGTGTGTGTGCGCCCTGACCTGTACATCAGTCCGGTCAGCGATCCACTTGGCGAGTTGCTCTGAAGCAAAGCCGATGCGCTGCAGGTCAAAGGTGTCGGCCCTCTTTGGCTTCCCCTTGGCTGGGAAGTGCATGAATGTTGGGGCCGAATTCATATTGAGCTGAAGGGGAGAATAAGGACAGGGGAGGATACAGCAGAGGGGAAAACAAACAGAAGATCTGAGATCAGATGAGATCAAGAAAGGGGGCAAAAGGAGCCATTAAAGGAGATAAATGATGAAAGGATACTTGAAATATATGAAAGAGGAATAAATAAAAGGACGTTGGGAAGATGAAATAAAAGGTAAGGAAGGATAAAAAGAAGACAGGAGAGGAGAAGAAAAGAAAAAGAGGAAAAAGGGGATGAAACAGGAAGGGGTGAGTTGACATGAAGTTTGAGGAAAGAGGAAAGAGGAGGAACCTGAGGTAAGAAAAGATGAGAGCTAAGAAAGAAAAGATAGAAAGACAGAGTCTGTGCCTGGGAGAGAGGCTGGGAGAAAAGACAACAGGAGAGGAGGCCTCAAAGACGCAAAACCAATAAATCAAAATCAACTTCAGAGCTGGCAGCAGCCTAAGCAAACAAATACAAACATGGCTGAAAGTAGAGCCATCATTGGCCTGTCAGTCACCAAACGGCAGCCCACATTACATACAGTACCAAACAAGAGAAACAAGGCTGTCTTCAACGTGTGTGTTTGTGTGTGTGTCTGTGTGTGGGTGGCATGTCCACATGTGTACCACCACTTGCAGCTAGGTAAACGAGGGCACCCAGGGCAAATCCACACAGAGACCGACTCATCTGGAGCGACCACCAGCACCACACACATTTAATTATGCCTCTCCTTTCCTCTCCTCGGGTTTGCGGCGGCCATCAGGTCTAATGAACAGCCTGCACCACACCATGAATACTTATTACTCTTGCCTGGCTCTCACAGTCTCCCTTTTTCTTTCTCTCTCTCTCCCTCCCTCTTTCTAGATCTTTCTTAGAACTCTCTCTGCACTCGATCTCTGACTTTCTACCTCACAAGCAAGCTCTGTGGTCCCCCCCCCCCCCCTCCATCCTCCCTTTTTGCCCTGATCCTCTATTTCAAGTCGCTTTAGACTGGATCCCTCTTTTTGCATCTATTTATTTCTCCCTCTCTCTCATTGAGATGTGCCAGCACCAATCCATCTCTGTAATTAAAACATGATATTAAATCATTGTTTTAGAAGTGGATTAAAAAAAAAGAAAACAATCAAACTCACAGCAAAGAGAGCAACTCATTACAGGGGTTATTGCTTTTAATTGCATCAAACAAACCCACCGCATGCCTTGAGAGAAGAAGAGGCCAATCCTTCATTAGGAGAAATAAGGGGATACAGCAAGGGACTGGGAAAAGTGAACGTGGGTAAAAAGGTGCAATTTAAAACGAAATAAAAAACAAAACAAAAAACACTTATGCACACAAAAAAGGAAGCACTAAATAAATATAAAATAAAACAAAGAAAGAAGTGAATCGTCTCCAGAAGTGATCTGCATTTAATTACATGTCATTTCAGTCTCGGGGCGTAATCGTATAATTGCTGGCGAGTGGATGGTACCTTGAAACGGCGGGAGACGCTAATAGCTTGCACTTGCCTCTCCATCTGTTTGTTCACATGCAAATGACTGTGTTAATAACACACTGCTGCCTCCATTATGGCTTAAGTAGGAGCTTTTCCCCCATTCTTCTCTTGTCCTCCTTCTGGCTCCATGTTCCTGTACTCCTCCTCTCCTCCTCTAACCCAATCCTGCTGGCAGAGGGCAGGATAGGTATTAAATATACATAGGTATCACTGTTCTGGCAGTCGTTTCAAACACATCTTGTTGTGTTAGCAGCATTTCATTTGCGAGCGATGAAGCGAGTGCTCTTTTCCAAGTCACATGGCACAGAGCTTCATTTCCTTAAAATCGCGTTGTAAGCGCTGAACTGCGGGGCCCACGAGACAGAATGAGGGATTACGGGAACACTGAGGACTTTTCTGTGCATGTTTCTCACAGGCTGCTGAACAATTCCGACTGCTGCTCTGACTGCTAATGGGAAGGGTGGGGTGAGATGGTGGTGGGGGCACGCTGTTATGTGTTGAGATGCTGTGGCACTAAGGTTTTGCCCCTGGCTGCTGCCATGAAAACTGCTCCAAAGGTGAAGGGCTCGGCTGGAAGGGAAGGGCTCCCTGACAGGCCTGCATCAATCTGTCTTGCCAATTCATATCAAATGCCGACCAGAGGGTCCCAATGTTGATCTCTGACAGGGTGTGTGTGTGTCTCTGGTTTAGGGTAGTGAACTGAACTGATAACATAAGTGTCTGTATGCTCATGTTTAATGTGTGAACATGACTGCGTGCATGTGTGTGTGTGTATGTAAAGATTATGTGTGTGGGTGTATGTGTATGTATAGTTATAGATAGAGATAGCTATATATAGAGTGTGTGTGCATGTGTACACAGTATGCATATGTACAGCGTGTGCACAGTATGTGTATGTGTGCGCATGTGAACACATACAAGTGCATATGAGTGTGTGTGGGCTGTGTCAATGTACATGTGTGTGTTCTGGAGGGTGGAGGGGAAGGGTTGGCGCTCTTATCTGTCCATGACTGATGGATGCCGCACTGGGTGGGCCCTAACCTCCGCTAAGCCAGGGCGCTTCTCCAGCTGACACATGTTCAATGCTCAGCTTCTGCCATTTAGGAAATCTGTCGATGAACAGCACAGCGTTGATGTGAAGCAAGCAAATCCAGCGCGCTTCTGGAGGAGCCCTGCGTCAGTCTGTATGGATTTTTCATCCCGATAATTCCCCATTTTCCACGCTCTTGACATTTCTTCACTTTTGCAAACAGACAACATGCAGGGCTGCTGTTGCAGTCTATTTCCTGCGTAATTATGACAATTTCTTCAGGATGTACGTCGGCACAAATTGACACCGCAAGGAGTTTACAAGAGTCACGCAAGTGAAATTAAGAGCACTGACATATCTACATACGTGCATGCCTACAAAGGTGCAAATAAAAACACACAGACAGACAGACAGACAGACAGACAGACAAACACACACACACATACACATACAACTTGATTCAATTCAATAGTTCAGGTGTTTTACCCACACAACATCAGAATTCGTTAATATGCCTTTGAGGCACTGCAACAATAACAGCTGCGGAGATTTCCAGGCAGCCTGACTTGACTTAATTTAATTATTTACCTCTCTCGTTAACTTATTCCTTGTGTTCTAATTACCATGCAGAGACTTTGGGGCTTTGACAGGCCCCATGCAAATGCAAATGAATGGAGAGAGAAAGATAGGGATATAAAAAAGAGAGATAAAGAAAGGAGTGACAATGAGGGAGAGAGGAAATGGCGATGGTGTACAACGGGAGCCCAAACACACATAGAGAAAGTCACCTGCTGAAAGACATCAGCGCCTTCGTCGTAGTCCACCACGGTAAAGAAGAGTTTGTTAGAGAAAGCAGACGAGTAACGCCAAGAGTTAGCCAGCACCTGGTACTCCTCATTAGCCTGTCTGTTAACACAATCACAAGGAGAGGGGGAGGACAGGAAAAAAAAGAAAGGGGGGAAGGGAATGCAAAAGAGCGAGAGAAGGCAAAATGAACAGTTAACAAAAACATCAGTGCAGAAATATATAGAGGTCATTGGCAACCACCGTGGGTAACCAAGAGGGTAATAAAATCAGGGACACACAGAAGGATGCTGAGAAAGGCACAGCAAGCAAAATCCATTTTCCAGTTGACCTGGAGGGACATACAGATATGATGAGCGGGGAATATGTGCAAATGTTCTCATTACAGGTAGTCATTTGGAAAGCATACAGACATTTCTTTGACAGTTTTGTCTACTTGCTATGCTGGCAATGCTATGACAACCACCAAAACACTGCAATTAATGACAAATTAGTTCCCCAAGATCATTTAACGAGGTGAAAAGTCTGAATGGTGACCTTCCATGCATCCTCTGCAGAACTCACTGAAGTTGGACTCACTTATCCATCCATCTTCACGGCACTCTACTTCTCACAATTTATTCTCCCAAGTTTGCCAGGAAGGTTGAGATATTTACATGCTGTTTGTGTTTGTGTGTGTATATGTATCTGTGTGTGTGTGTGTGTGTGTGTATGTGCATCTGTGTGCACACAGGAGTGTACAAACTATTGCCAAGAGATACCAGCTGGGTCTTCATATAGACAAAACAGGGTCAGAATGAGAGAAGTTCTGGTTCCCATGTGTGCTTTCCGTGCATCCTGCCTTTTCCGGCAACATGCACCGACATCAGAGGGCTTCTCTGTATGGTGTGCTGAATTTTCTGTGACAGTTTCAATGGCCACTGCTTCAGAGGGATCAGAAGGGTGATGAATAAAACACAAAAGCCTAAAAACACCCATGAATAAAAGAATATACAAAACACCTCTCTCCTCCTGGGCTATGGGGCACCAATTTACATGATGACACATGTTAAAGTTTAATGTTGCAATTAGTATTTATCTTATGCATAAATAATAGGCAACAGGCGTGGGAGTAGGATTGTATTGTACATGGTGCTTCTGAAGACAAATGTGACGGGCCTGCCGGCCAACTTTGCATGGCACAAATACCTCTCAACAAATCAAATAATTTGGCGGGACAATTGGAGGTGTGTTAAACGTTACAGGGGCTAAATGCTACAGCTGGCAGATACAGCAAGCGTGGGGCCACAGAGAGCGAGGTCGTGGTGATTAGCAATCTCTCGCAGTGCCAGTCAACACTTCCCATGCTTTCTTGGTGGGTCACGACACTAAATTTATCTCCCACTCAGTGACTAATGACGCGATGGTATCGTTTATGTAAATGGTCCGTCCCAGCTGAGAGATATAAAAAAAAAAAAGAGAGACCACATGAATAAGTACGTGACGGCGACTAATGCATCCCAGACTGACATCTTCTTTTAAGATGGACCGAGTGAGTGAGAGGGACCGTGAGAGAGAGAAAATTAATGCATTTTAAAGTATATAGACATAAAAAAATAAATAAATAAATGCCAAACATACTGCAGATAGTGCCCGGACAGGCGTAAATGGTTAGGAACAGGAGGACAGGCAAAAAAAAATAAATACATGATATGAAATAAATAAATATGTGATTTAAGCAGACAGCAGATGATTAAAAACGCATTATGGGTCATGTGGAACGCAGGGGATGACTGGGCATTTAAAGGTCACCCCGGATTAAATTAACTACCTCTATTTTTGTAATACACATGATTATTCCCGCCACACCATCTTTATTCAATGAAGCCAAGGCCGAGTGGACTAAACGAGGCCTCCTTAAGCGGCATATTCTCAGTGGGTCACGGGATATCACCATTCTGAACACGCCTCTCCCATTCAATAGGCCCTTCAACACTTTGCCCTTTCTTTAAATGACTTTGGGGCCGGAACTACTTAGGGGCGAGCGGCAAGGGAGAGCGAAGGACTCCTGAGAGATTGGGCTGATACTCCAATCTTACCCTGGAGGGCTGACTCCAGTCTGCTTTATTACACTTTACTGGGACTGAGCACCTGGAAACCTGATCAAGTCCTGCATATGCCAGCTTTTGCTGGTATCCACAAAATATGCATATGCATACTCACTTCTTGAGTTAATTTTTTGTGAGGCCCTGCCTGTTTTCTGAGGCCATCTAAACGCAGTAGAGAGCAGTGTTCTCACCCCCGCTATACGCCTGTCGCAGTCTCATCTGTGACTATTTTTTGCAGTGGAACATCTGCCAGCTAAAAGTGCCAAGGGTGTATTGTCTTGGTCGTAAAAAAAGTGTGCTGCCTCAGTCTCCAGAGGCCCTGGAGCTTTCATCTCTGTCGAGAGGCATCAGCTCAAGCTCATGGGGGGTGTGGGATCTGCTCAGCCTCCTGGAGATACGATGCCTCCAGGCAGGAGGGGGAAACAGTGTGGGGAGTGGGACCTATGTTTACACGCAAGTGAAGAATTATAGAGAGGTTACAGCAAGTCAACAGCAGAGGTGAAATGGCACACTGTCAGGTAAAAAGCATTCTTCAGACCGTCCCATAGGCATCTGCCAGAAACATTCATGTACCTTTAAGGGTTCCATTTCATATCATTATAATTTTCACAACTGTCATGGCTTCTCTTAAAGAGGTTTGTTTCATTGAAACATAACTACCCATGTGGAAAAGATGCAAGATCCTTTTCTTGTAGCACTTGGTGTAGTTCATTCCACCAGCGCAGAACGACACACGAGAAAAGTCTGAATTGTCTTGTGAGGTGGTGACACTGCCAGATGACATTTTTCTGATGAACAGAGCAGGAGCTGGGCAGCATGCTGGGTTAGGTATAGCTTCATTCCTCTTTGTAAGTAATAAAAAGTTGCATGACCAGGTAGCAAATGCAACACAATCTGTTAAAGGTCAACTTATCATTAACCCCCAGGTTTTTTGCTCCTTTGGTAAGAGAAAAATAAGCCTATTTCAATGCAGATGTTATGATGTATGGTTAGCTTGGAAGTAAAAAGAAAATGTGGTACAAAGATACTAACACTAACTGACACTAGTGTCTATGCTCTCACTGGTTAACATTAGCAGCCATTTTACAAAATGGACTGAAATATCCCTTCAAGTATTCTTTTTTTTGTACTCAAAAGCAGACTTTGCAGGGACATACTTAGTTGATCCGTAATACAACTAAAGTGTCCCAAAAAAGTATCTTCAGTTGCCATTAAGTGTAATAATACTGCATGGCATTTTAAATGCACATAAAATGGTAATGACTGTAATGGCCTGGTAATGTCTTAAGTGGTTCCAAAATGGTGCATTTAGAACATACAGAAGTGAAAATTCATAAGCAGGCTACCAAGCCTGTGTAAGACCAACAGTAGACCTACTAAGGCTCCAATGGTGCGTGGCTAGACGTACCCGCTGAGCAGAACTATTTGCTACCACAGGGGTGCATCTAGATTTCTAGGCTACACTTCAGCACCATAAGCACACTTTTGTAAAATGCAAATTTGTGCACTTCGTTTTCACGAGGGTGATTTTTCTGCTGACTTCCCTTCTCCTAAAAAATGTTTTGAGAGAAAGAGGTTAAAGAACAGGGTACCTGAGATGTATTATGACTAAAGGGAGATAATGGGGAATGCTGAGTGTATTGGTTCATTGGATTGTCAGCATGACTGATGTGGCAGAGAGGATGTTGGTGCTGATGTGTTTCAACTCTCGAGATGCGCGTTTCAGAAGATAGAGTTGGCTGGTTGTTTTTGGCTATTGCCTGGACACAGGGTTAAGCAAGGAAACGGTGTGGTGTTGTGTTACCTGCACACTGAGCACTGCCTCTGGGGCTGCAGTGCGGTGAACATTACGATGACGGAGTAGTTCCGGGGCGGCGCCTTCACAAAGCGGCGGAACTTGTCTCCGTTCATGCGGATAACGGAGCGGCGAGAGCTCCACTCCATCATCTGATCAACCTTCTCCGCCAACATGTTCTGTGCTCCGAGAAAGGAATGGGAGAGGGCCAGAGGGGCAGGGGTTGGGGTTGGGGAGAGATGATCGAGCAGAGACAGACATAGTGGGAAGAAAGAGAAAGAACCAGTTTCAGAGAGGATTTTGAAAAGTACTCAAAGACATATACTAAACTGTATAGTTGAAATAATGATAACAATAACAATAATCATCATCATCATCATCATCACCACCATCATCGCTTCATAAAAAGAAACCCAAACAACCCAAGAAACCCTTGTGCCTCTGTGGCAGCCTGTGATTAATGGCGGCCTTTGATAAATGGTTTACAATTGGGTTTAAATGTGCTCCTAAGCAGCAATTGTGGACATTTAACAGCTGTGACGACTGCCGTTCCGTTTGAGGGTTTTTCTGTTGATTAAATGCAAAGCTGCTCAACATAAAGGTCAATACACAGACTGTTCAAGACACGCAGGGAAAACAATAAACACGGAAAGACTGCTGGAGGGAAGGGGTGGAGAGCTAGGCTATTTAGCATACGATAACACCACAGATCTCTCACTGTGGTGGCTTAACAGTAACATGTGCACCTGGCTTACTGCATGTGAAAAACCCGCGAAGACAAAAAAAAAAAAAAAAAACACTCACACTATGGGATCCATTTCAATCTTAGCCTAAAAGCCAGCATTCAGTTCTGACCTCATTTTCCTTGGGACAGAGGAACAGAACTGTCAACACTCAAAGAGACACATGGAGAGCTGCCCTCAAACGATGAA
This sequence comes from Tenualosa thibaudeaui, assembly GCA_027481765.1. Lineage (NCBI taxonomy): Eukaryota > Metazoa > Chordata > Actinopteri > Clupeiformes > Clupeidae > Tenualosa > Tenualosa thibaudeaui. Next base: position 10,220,866 of record JAIFZK010000017.1, on the reverse strand, counting down.
TCGTGTATGTGTGTGTGTGTGTGTGTGTGTACACAGGAGTGTACAAACTATTGCCAAGAGATACCAGCTGGGCCCTCATATAGACAGAAAAAGGGTCAGAGTGAGAGAAAGAAACAAAGTAGTGGTTGCAAGCTGATTGCTTCTAAGGGCATGAAAAGGTAAAGGCAACAGTTAATTTTCTCCAATTACTTGGCATGGATTTAAAATGATCAAAAAACACTGGGGTCCTGACACTCTTTGCTCGTTGTGCTTACTTACATAAGCCTCTCGGTGACGCCACACTGCTTTGCTGTCCCACTGCAGCCAGCCTTGGGCTTTAACTAACATAAATGGCCATATTGTGCCGCTCAATGAAGCCTTAAACAACACCTTTCATTGCAGAGGCCCAATGCAATTTGTGCAAGTCTAGTCATGCAAATGCAAACCACTACTACCGCAACGGAAATGGTTGTGCGGAAAGGGATGTGCCATTTCATTATTGATATGAATATACCAGTAGAATTCTAGAAATCTAATTGTGATATTAATAACTTGGTTGATAACTTCTTTGCATACACAATGCAAAGTTGGCTGCTGCACTGTGGAACAAGAACCAGAACAATATTTGAATGGAGAGTTCATGCAAAGAAAGTTGCTCATGACTCTCTAAAGATTGCAACATGACATGCCTTGTGCCCAAGAGAAACAGTGCTGAGTCCAAGATACTGTGATAAACTTAGTTAACATGTTAATAGTGCGCTAACGCAATCTCACTTTATCACAATTAAAAAAATGTTGCTGTCAATTCATGGTAGTTAAGAGCTCATCTTGGTAAGGAACAATGCAGATTTTCATGGTTGACAAGCATGCAAAAAAAGCTAGTTATAACATTAACTTCTTGATATAATGTAGCTCTACAACTTGTCATATGAACCCACAACATGGCCAGTTAGGTTATGTAGACATGCAATGCGGTGCAAGTTTACCATCACTTTTCTGGGTGAAATGTGGAGTCTCGTGGTTGATGACCGATGGGCTACCATTGTGAAAGCACCCATTTCATGTCTCCACCAGTAGAATGTAGGTAATCTAGTGATTTCCAAATAGCCTACAGCTTCACATGATTGAACTTGAACTTGATTCTTTGCTCTTCCAAGTGCAAGTGTAGCTTGCAGCCATTAGTTATAGTCTTTTATTTCTCCAAACCGTATTTTGCACATACGCATAAAAAATGTCTGAAATATCATTATTTTGGAAAGAATATATCAAAACCCAAATTCCAAATACTCGTGTATCATATTCTCTAAAACTGTCTGCCATAGAGAAGATAATTCTTGTTATAGCCGATATGAAAATTGAAAGCATATATTAGAAATTCAACTGCTATACTATAAAGTCTGCTATACTATAGTCTGCTGTGATCTGAGCTGACATATTCTATAGAGATGCATCTGAGCAAAATTTAAACAGATGTTTAAAGATGTTCAAAGAAGATTAATCGCGATGAACTACATAAGCTTTATGAGATTAATCCTGATTAAAAATTTGAATAATTTTTACAGCCCTAGAGAAAAAAAATACTGAAAATTGTTGAAATATTGTAATGTGGTTTTAAGTCCTTTGCTTATAGCTAGTTGGGTTATGCCAAAACAAATGACTCGTGACTGCTGTGATACTATGTCCTATGCCAGGGTAATGTAGACTATTACTAAGAATGTCTGAAACTTACAATATTGCCAACTGGTGCTACCCTTTTTTCTCTCTCATTAAACATGCACTCAGGCACCTTGCAAAAGCCTTGTGATGTCTAAGAAAAGACGCATTGTCTTTCATCCCCATGACAACAAGCATGCAACATCCAACAGCATGAAGTTCTACCAAACAATCAAGAAGTGACTTTAATGGACATGAGGGTAAGGCCGGGGAGGAATGACCGGTGCTTCCTGCTGACCAATCAAAGCCCCATTTGCATCTCATTTTCCAGATGAGAACCATTCCACACTAGTGTAGTAGTGATGAACGCTCACCAAGCAACTGCATTAAAGGGCCTGGTGTTAGACAGGCCTCCTTGTGGTGTGTGGGCCCCACGGTTGAGACTGAATAAGGTGCTCAGCTGGAGAATCAGCATCTTGACACATCTCTGAAACACATCACACTCTACCATCTGCTTCCTGCACAGTGGCTGTCCCCAAACCACACTACTACTACAATGTACTACTACAATTCTGAAGCAGCTGTGTATGTGTGTATATGTGTGAGTGTGTATGCATATCTGTCCTCACATGATGTGTGAGTGTGTGTGTGTGAGTGAGTGAGGGCATACAGAGTTGTGGTGCTGGGGGATGTGTGTCTGTGTATAAGAGAGGTGAGCATGTTATGCCAGTGGCATGAAGGTGTGTGTGAGTGTGTGTTTGGATCAGCAATCAGTGAGTCAGGAGAATTAAAAAGCAAAATGAGAGAAAGAGGGCAAACAGTTCTTGAGAGAGGAAAAGAGAGAAAAAGAGAAGAGGAAGAGAGGGAGGATGTGTCAGGCCGCCGCTTCAAATCCCATAAGGGCACAGGCGTCACGCCCATCTCTGGCACCTTCAATTAAAGTGTCCCAAGCAGCAGCAGATTATGGGATGGCGCTTCCCTCCTTTGCCCTCCAGCTCCTGTTTGTCCTCTTACCTGCCCCTCTGTCTTTGGCTGCAGCAGCCTGCTGTCATTGGCTCTTGCCAGCCGTTTATATGTTTCATTTCTCCTGCGCCCCACCACCCCATAAAGCCGGCATCAGGAGACGATGCTAGCAGCGGGTTTTCATCTGTGGGCAGAGCACAGCCAGCACTGCCATGTTGAATTATTAAGGCTCCTTGTGTTTGTCAGAGTTACGTCTGAACTAAAAGGAAAGGATGCACATTCGCTGGTGTCAGAAGCCACAAAACGAAACACTGTTATAATTTTCATCTCCAACGGCTAACAGTGTCGGAGGTTGACAGCCGACTGACTCCAATGCATTTCATTCTCCTGGCCAGCATATCAATTATGTGCTCCATATATACATGCCGCTATATGGAGTGGCTGCCTCTGGAGCTTGACAGGAACGAAGAATTCACATACTTGCCTGAATACTTCTGTATGCCAGCTCTTGCCTGGTCATTAACAGAACATGCAAACAATGTGTGCAGGCAGATATAGGAGAAAGGCTGAACGCCATGCAACAGAGTAGCAGCACCACAAAAGGCAGCCGTATCTGAAGGTATTCATACAAGGCGCTGTTGTGGCAGCACCATTCTTGTACCCACACATTCCGCCCTCAGAAGACTGGTCCCCTTCCATGCTCCCACTGGTATGCCCCAGCTATAAGTCCCTTGTCTCCTTTGTGAGGCTGTCAGTCTTGCGTTTGGGGGGTTGGAGAAAGAGAGAGAAAAAAAAAAAGAATAGGTTTTCACCCACCACCTCCAGACAGCAAAGCTGTCAGTTTGCCTGCCAATCAAACGGCCGTTAATGATGCTCTGGGAGCAGTGCAAGAAGCCAGCCAAGCGCACAAGGAAGCGCTTGAGAAGCTACAAACAAGAACCAAACATAGACGTTTTCTTCCCCCACCACCCCATCCCCTTCCACACCTGACACACCCCCACCAGTTTCCCCTCTCACCCATCTTGTTTCTTCAGTCTTTCAGTTTTCAGTGAAGGAGAACCAGGACAAGTGTACGTGTCTCAAAATATAGCCCAAAAAAAAAAAAGAAAGCTGTGGGCCCAGGCTCCACACCACTGAGGACATATGGAAAAAAACAGTCCACCAAGGCGTTAGATGTTTAAAAAAAGGCAGCACAAAGTCAACGGATGTGTCGCCATGTCCGAACATAAAACCTCACCTCTCTCTTTGATTTATCCTCATCCTCTCTCCCCCTCCGGCACTCAGAATCATTTCCACCTGGTGGTTTACTCAGGCTATGTGACGGATGCTGTGGACAGGCTGTTCCCTGATGAGCCTTCGCTAAAGGAGACAAAGCACATCCCCCTCCCCCTCTTCCGCTGAAGAAACGCCATCGTGTCACTGTGCTGCTGTTTTTGGATGAATTTGAGTGATTCACTGAGGGGGTTTGCCAGAGACTAGGGCAGAGATGATGTGGCCAAGGTGCCTCTCTGACAAACCTGCTAATGTTGGTTGTGCCACCACGGCTAGAGAGTAAACAAGATGATGGAACACAACAATGTCAAATTTAAGTTGGTTTGCAGCATCCAAATGAAACAAACCAACAAACAAACAAACACACACACGGTTAAAATGTGCCATATTAGTAGTTTGTCCTTGAGCATATTTGACATTCCACACAGACCTGAAGCATCCGACCTATTCTTTATGATGTCCAATACTCAAGTCAAAGAACTGAAAGACGTAAAGGGAATATAAAGGACACAGAGATAGAGCTGATCGTCATTCAGGAAACACGCATAGAGAGAGAGAGCACAATTTAGATGCACCTCACCTCCGCACAAGTGACTCAGAAAGCGCTCCGAGGGAAGCGGACAACTCCCCATTAAAAAGTAAGCAGCAGGAGCAACTCGTACTGAGTGGCTCCAGTCCATGAAGATGGCAGAAATGCAAAATGACATTTTCTTCAGATTAGAGGATTAAAAATAGACAGTGGCTACGTCAACTTATGGGGGGAGGTGGGTGAGGGGACTCAGCTTTGGACTGAGGTCTGTCTGCAGTTATTTCACAAATGATTCTCAATTAACGTGTTGGCATTCAGTGATGTTTTACCCCACTAGAGATCTAAGTCAATAAATTAAGTTCAAGTTCTTCACAGAAAAGAGATTTGGCAACATCTAACCCATCAAGGCCTCCTGTAATCTACATGGTTAGTCATCAATATGGGTATCATTCCTCATTCATTATTCATGCTTAATTGCTGGCTTTTCTTTTAGTGTATTTAGGGGTCTAATCCTGTTATATTTTTGCATACTGTTTTCTTCTGCTTTGTCATTACGCTACAATGGCAAATAGCAGTGGCTACAGAATTTTAGAAAAGCAATGACTGCATGAGGAACAAATGGGAGTATGAAATCAAGACATAAAGTGAACAAGATGCAGTCATGCTCTGAGCCCCAACATCAGACTCTTGATGGTCCTCCAGTCAGGACTCCATTCTGTGACATCAGTTCTGAATGCGCTTTTACAGTCACAAAAGAGAATGAGGGGAGCTAAAAGTCACTGTACTAGTCGGTCAACACTGTACGAGTCCCTGCCAAAGAGAGACTGTGTTAACTACTGTGGGTGTATATATGCTATGTTGGGCTAAATATAACAATGCAGGTACAATGCCTTCCACCTGTATTGAACACCTAAGGAGTGGAAGGGGTCCAGAAGCACTTTCTTGAGTGCACACACTGCCATGGCATGACTTGGGCCCTTCCATGGAACAGGGATTACAGGATGTCCAATTGTTCGCACGGTGAGTCCTCCAATAAGAGTCTCTAAGTCTGAGTGCTTTAGTCCGATAAGGTCCCAGCAATATGGTGGAGAAAAGACTGGGAGAGGTAATCTTACTCCTCCCTACATCAGAAGACTACATTACCCACAAAGTCTTTCGGCAGACAGTGCATCACCCAGGACTGGGACATGCCATATTTAGAAGGCATGTGGCTATATGAGCGGCTGTTTGAACCATGTGGCTCACAGAGGGTTTCGTGGAGACAGATCCTGTCAGATCAGGATGGGGTGGATTACTGTGATAAGCAGCACTGTGCAAAACCGCAAGTCATCACCGAAGAGGATTCCACCGTCGAATTAGGCTGACTTTGTCACTGTGAATGCATATCTGACACTAAGCACGTCAAACCTCAGATCACATTTGCTATTACTGCTTTTTCCACACCCTGCCCCAATCCCGACTTTTCCCTCTCTTCACCCTTCCTTCCTGTGGCTTGCTCCGAGGCCCCATGTGGTGCTGAGAAATCTGCAGATGTTCTCCATCTTCACATGGGGACCAGCCCGCTCACATTAATCTTCTCACATTTGCATTGCTTAAATGGCAACTGCAGCACATTTTACCCATGTTCCATTATTATAAACATACTTCACAGTGAATGTGCCGGGCAGCGTACCATGCTTTATAATCATAATCTAATTACACATACACAGAGAGATATAAATGGTCTCCATTTTGCCCTTGGAATAACAAAGAGATATTGAACGTTTTCAAACAAATTTTAACACATTAAATGTACACATTTGTTCACAACCCCAGACATTGCAGACAACCATGGCTTCCATGGCTTTCCTGACAAAAACGCAAAACGTCCTTCACTATATTTAAGCAATAAGCCCTGTGAGGCCATTTTATGAATATAGCACAGCTGAAAGGTGGTGTTAGGCATGAAGCGAGCTGAGAAAATTGTTAATATTTTTTGCTGACCCCCTGAAAGAGTGGTTGGTCAAACAAACGCAATTTGCGTAATTACTCAAGAACCATTATGGCCAATTCGATTAACATTTAGTGGTATTTAGGTGCCAAGGATATGCATGTGCTGGCCATGTTATATACCACTATACGGAATACCTAGTTGTACAATATACCGCCTGGATTCAAAACATCTCAAGCAAGGCATGAGAGAAGTTAATACTCAACAAAGACCAAGGATGAAGGATGGAAATAAATAGGTCACATTTTGGGGAGAAATATATGCAATTACCAAAATTCTGAGATATTCACTTTGTGCACAAAATTCCCTGATATTCATTGACTGTGATTTTCTATGACTTTCCAGAAATTCCATGACCTGTGGGAACCCTGAGACTATTATTATGTACAGAATGGGCAATTAGGACACTCAAGAGCTCTCAAAATTAAGTGAGTGATGAGTAACCCAATTTAAAACACAACAAAAACACGGAATTCCAGCTTTGATCTCTGTTCTCATCACTGTGGGGCGGTGGTAGCATATCAGTTAAGGAACCTGGCTGGCGTGCAAGTAGCCTGAAAAGTTGTGTGTTTGAATCCCAGCTGCCAACATTGTGCCCTTGAGCAAGGCACTTAACCCTAAGTTGCTCTAGGGCAGACTGGCCCTGAACAATTGATAGTTGACCAAAATGTAAGTTGCTTTGGATAAAAGCATCTGCTAAATGCATATATATATTCTCATGGTCAGTATTTTGAGTAAGTCAAGATAATATGTTTCCCTGAGTCTAAGAGATTTTTTTTTTTATTCGAAAAAAAAGCAAAAGCACTTTTGACAGGAGGCAAAAGGTATGTAACATACATTCTTTTCTGACATTATTTTTTTACCCATTTCAGGGCCATAACAAGAGAGCTCTATGAAGGAAAAAGGCCTGGTCAACGGGCCTAAAAAGGGATTTCTAAGTCCCCCATTGTGCAAAGGGATTTGGAAATCAGGCTCAGATGACTAGACACACAATGGAGGCATCAAACCACCCGGGAGGACCTTTGATGCAAGGGCAAGAAAAAGGATGGTGGACTGGGGAGAAATACTGCCTACGCACCTCGCCCCCCCACCACCACCATTGAAATCTTGTGAGTTAAAGGACACAAGGTAAAGGAAACAATCAAAGCATTCCAGTTGCCTTGGATAAACTGGCCATCTTTCCATCAATACAGTACACAAGGTGAAAGAGACTAAATAAATACAAAGGAATGATTCTCTTTGAGATTAAATATCCAAAGTGTCCTTGGTACATTCCATCATAATGTAGGGGTTGTCTAGCCTGACAAGCCAGACTATAAAATCAAAACGTATAGTCTGAACATGACCGATAGACCGGGCAAGATCCTAGGGGCAAGATCAGCAGTTGTCTTTCAAACGGCCTCTGCATACAACCAACCAGAGCAACCTTGGCAAAACAGCAAATATGGCATTCTTTGAAACAAATAACTTGCCTTCTTCTGCTGAACTTGCCCAAATCTTCCTAAGATGCTTGCATGCCTGCAAAATTAGGAAACATTTCATTTCTTCTCTGACTGTTTCTAGGTATCATGTTCAAAATCAGGTTCAGATGACCCTGGAGGATATTTGACGCAAGGGTAAAAGTATGGAAGACTGGGGAGAAATACTGCCCCCCCTCCCCTTGCTCAACAAAAAAGCAAATAGGCTATCAAAATCTTAAATAAATGCACTCTTCACAGAAACTCATACCCTAGCCACAACAAGGCTAAAACCTCCTTGTGCACACCAGTGTTTCACTCTGTCTTCATACTCTTATCCTTGTTCCACTCCACTTGGAAAAAGTGCCTTGGAGCCACTCAATCAATCTTCTCAGCACTGCCAGCTTAACATCTCCTGGAATGATTCTTGTTGAGAAAATGAGACTCTAGTGCAAGACACCAAAAAAGTGACAGAGAGAAAGGGGGGCAGTGAGGCAGAGAGAGAGAAACTCTCAAGCGGTATAGTCTGGCCCTTCTGTTCCACAGCTGGGTAAGCTGAACCAAGCAGAGAGTAACGGAGTATGACCTCCAGGCACTGAGTGTGCAGGTCAACCAAAAGTTGGACCTGATCTCAGCTGTCTGCCTTCTGTTTCCCACCACAACTGGCAGCTTTTCTGCCTTTGCCCAGTGCAAAGTCACAGGGAGCTGCCAGCTCACTAACCTGGCTTTTCTTCCACCGCAGTATTCGATGCAGAAACTGACACCTCACTTGCTCGCCATGTCTAGACCACTGTCCCCTAACAAAGATTAATTCTGGAATGAGTAAAAGGTATTTCTCTTTTAATTTTATCACATTTCTTGTTGGTGCTTGGAAATTTTCCAGGAAGGTTAGCAGGAAGGTTAGCTTTGTACAAGACTATCTTCAGAGTATGGAAAACATTAAACGAATGCCTACGGAAATGTGAGCTTCATGAAGGTTTAATCTGCATTCCAATTCTACACCCCATTACCTTTGAGCACATGAGCTTCTAGCCTAGAGAAAAAAAAAAGAACCCTGATTTTTTTGCCCAACTGAAACTAATCCAACCTTCTCTTAGTGCTCTGGACCACAGTTTCATGTATGGTGCCCATTTGATTTAGAAATAAGCCGGCATGTGGTTTACGAGTTCTCCCGTCAGTCTAGTCAGTGTCTGTTACAGCTGGGGAGAGAGCAGGTGAGATGGTTCTCAGGGTATTGATTCCTACTCTCATGTCAGCTCACAGCTGCACCTGAAGGTAACCATATGCACAGCTCTCCACCTACATATGAGATTTAAAAGCAGGGTTATCTTTCAATCCCACATAAATGCATGATAATGACGCTAGCTCAGGAGGAGAGGAACAGCTGGTCCCTCAGTCACCAAGAAGGAACTTGCAGAGATGGCACAATCACACTCCACTTAGTACCAGGGAAAGCCAAATATTAGAGTAAGATGGTGGCAAAGACTGTGACAAAAAGTTTAGTTTTGAACAAATAAGTACATGAATGAAGTACAAGAACATCTTAGGGCTTCTGTCTTTCCTTAAAAGGCTGACCAGTCTAAAAACAAGCTAATCTTGCATAAGTGACCATAATGATGACAACAGAGCAACTTAAGAAATGCAGTCTTCAGCATTGTTCTGATGCTTTTTGCCTGCACCAACTTGGTTTCAACCATCATTTGAGAAAACTGAAGGACTTGGCAGCGACAAATGTGACCACAAGCAGAATTTAAAAGCCTTTTGCCGTTAAATGAGAGGTGCCAAACTACTGTGACACTGTTCCACTGCATCACCCTCTGTCTCTCCTCCTCCCGCTTGCTCTATATCCCTTGCTATATGCCTCCTTCCCTTCCTCGCTTGCTGTGGTAATTACCACTGCCTCCCTGCTTCTGTCCGGAGGCAATTGTATAGCGATGACCTCTGGCCTCTCAAGGCTTGACTGCTGAAGGCATAATCATTCTCTCACCTTCCTGACAACTGGTGCTGCTGCACACCAGCCTCTAGCAACAACACAAACCACCCAAGCACCCCCGCTACTGATATACACATACACACGCGCGCACACACACACACACACACACACACACACACACACACACACACACACACACACACACACACACACACACACACACACACACACACACACACACACACACACACACACACACACACACACACACACACACACACACAGGACACAACATAAGGCTGGATCCACGTGAGTGTCTGGCAGTGATACAATGTCCTTATCATTATAAAAACATTTCTTCAACTTTCACTCTTCTCTTCGTTGACTCAACTTTGTTCTGCATTATTTCAATTCAGATGTCAAAGTCTGTACTGCTGACAACACAACATACTGAATGCATAATTTCTTCTCTACATTTAGTGGTGTTTATATTTTATTGGCTACAGAGATATAGCGATGCCTCACAGATGACTGTATTGCACTCTACTGAGTGTCACAAAACTGCTGAAGGCCTGGATTCACAACCGGGGAAAATAACATGCAGTATTATTTCGTCATGTCACAATTTTCTACCTTGCACAAGGCAGCTTCTCTGAGAGCAAAATGCACATGATGTGCAGAGTCTAAACCTGACAGTTCAGAGCAATCTATGTAGAGCAGAGGGCAGATCTGCTTCACGTAGGGACAAAATCACTGCACAGAATATCAGAACAGTTGAGAGATCTACTCCACAAGATCATTACAAGGGGTATTAAAACTTGCTGGCTGAAGGTCATTTCACATGTGTCTGACATACAGGATATCACCCTCATCACCCACTCTCACTTGCCACTGCCGATGACGTGGTCATTATTTACCTTAGGTAATGAGGTTTCTGCCATATGTTGTGGATTCATTAATCAAGGAGGGAAAAAGGAAAGAAGGGGAGGGGGTCCACACAGAGTGGAGAGGGAGGAGCTTACATATCCTACATACTGACCATCCACACCCCCTCAAAAATCATTCATTTCCTTATTAGATTCATTAAATGTTCTGAGTGACTTATGGGGCAGCAACTCATTCTGAAATAAGGTTTTGCATTTCATGGCTGTTAGGGAGGGAAAAATGACAGGCACTCACGAGAGAGAGAGAGAGGGGCAGAGACTGAGAGTTCCTGTGTAAGAAATTAGTTTCACTGCAGCTTATTTTATTATTTAGACCTTTATCTTTAATTACATAGTGTAGGATAAAAGTGGCCTTGTAGTCTGTGGAAGAAGACAAAGAACAGCAACTTTCTGCTCCAATTATCTTGAAGAATTTGCAGCTGCTGTTCTGGCGATGAAGTTATCATTCCCCAGATTCCCGCCCTCTTTCCCCATCATGGCACTCTTTGCGGTGTCCCTTAGGTCTCCTGAGGCAAAATGAAGATACTGCCATGTCTCAAGATTCACATTCTCCAAGGCCTTCCAGCCTCATCTCTGAGTCGCCTCCAGCATAATTAGCAGTAAACATGGAGCGTCAGTGATCCCCGCGGTACTACTGCCAGCTCCCGCTCCTTCTGGGGTGGGATTCAGAGCGGGAATGCTGTATCTTCCAGAAGCCTCATCTCCCAAGGCCCTCTTACTGCAGTGGAAGCATATTGCTGCCATTTTGTATTTTTATTCTTTTTCTTTTCTTTTTTTTTTTTTTTTGAAGCATGAGGCCGAAGGTTGGTGGAGGCCAGAATGGGTGAGTGCTGTCTTCATTATTGCCCCGCGCAGCAATAAAAAAGCGTAGCCATCCGTCCTTTTATTATGCTACGTTTATAACAAAATCAAACTCCGGTTTAGCTCAATAAAAACAGGGCACTGCTGGCACCCGCCGTGCTCCCTGCCGACAGAGCGTTCCATCCTGCAGAGGCAGCAGGCATCCAGCGAGACCCAACGTGGACAGAATGGGTGGGTGTGGGGGTGTGCAATGGGGGCGCACTTGAAATGAGTGAGAGGGCCATTAGGACCAAGAGAACATCGGTGTTAACCTAGCTGCAAATGCTTCACAACTCCCACACAAGAGTGGCAACTCCTCTTCTCTCTTCTTTTTTTTTTTCTAAGAAAAATCTCACCGATTTGCTGGCTTGGGCAGTTGGGATGGTGGGTCCCCATAAATGAGAGCTCGGCAGTTCTCAAGAGCCACATTATTTTCTTTGACGTGATTTGTGGAGGCTTCAGCCACATTAACTGATAAACAACTCTGCAGGGGACTGCATAACGGAAGCGGCTCCGCCTTCAGCTAAAGGGATGGGCTAAGACACTCCGATGGAGTCCAGGTTTATCATTGGCAATTAGTGGGCATAATTTAGTGTTGTGATTTGGTCAGGGCCTCCGTGTATTAAACACAAAGCAACTCAATTTCGTGTTGCGATCCACCCCCCTCCCCTCCCCATTTGTTTTATGCAAGTTCTCTTGTTTTTTTCCTCCACCAAACGGTTCTGCAAAAGAACAGGACAGGAATCTAATTTTCCTGTCAATTAGAGGGGGCTTGAAAAATGAATACGGCAACCCTCATTTGTGATGAGCGGAGAGGGGCATTAGATCCAAGGGATAAATGGGTGTGTTTAATGGCCATTGACTATTCACAGCACCCCTGGCATTGTAATGTGTCAAGAGAAAAAAAAAAAAAAAAAGGAGACAGCCTTGATCGTTAACTACATGCAGACGAGAATTTTATAGAAAGTTGCAACTAACAGCAGTTGAATTTAGTTCTGTCCATCACATGCAACAACAATGCACTGAGACAGAGGAGGGAGAAGTCCACTTTACAGTCTTTTTGTACCCACTCAGGCTCCTCCATTTTAAGTCGAAAGGGTTGTTCATTTATCAGCCATAAGTGCCTCAAGATTACCTTGGCCCTCTCTGTGTCCTTTCTGCCAAAGTACAAGTCATCTTGATCTATTTGCATACAGTTTTGCGAGCTGAGCACAGAGCTTGTCACTCTCAACAGGCTGGCGGCTGTCTCTGGAGAGAGTCAAAAGGCAATCAGTGAGAAAACATGTCTGCCTCCTCCCCTCTTGTCCTGTCTTTCACTTGCTCGCTCTCTCTCGCTCGCTCTCTCTCTGCCAGGTCTGGGCTAAAGCTAAGGCAGATGTCTGACACGTGCAAGGACGACCACAATGCTCATTTCGACTCTTGCTTAAGCTCACACATAGACAGTGTGACCAACAGTAACCAAGGCTGTGTGTGTGTGTGTTTGTGTGTGTGTGTGTGTGTGTGTTTGTGTGTGTGTGTGTGTGGCCAACACTTTCAACACCTTCCACCTACACACTTTTGCCTACACAACTGGCTCCAATAATAGAGTCCTCCAGGAAAAAAGGAAAAACAAGGAAAAGATAACACTAGTGCAAATAAAAGAAAAAAAGGAACACATAAATAACTGCTCCAAATCTCTAGCAGCCAGGGGAACTGGACTTGCAGTGCTCCCACTCAAACCTCTATGGCTCAGCCCGCTGGACTGTGAAATGCAGAGGAGCATGGGCTCTTCATTTTTTCCTAATGAATTTTTTTCCTCGTCATATTCACTTTAATGCCCACTGTCGGGGAGAGTGCCGGGTTTCAGAGGCTGGTAGACAGCTGATAAGACGTCATGTTTCATCCTTCACGGCAGGATGACTCGTGCTCCATCTCTCTATATCGCTCTCGCTTTCTCCATCTCTCCCTCCCTCCCTTCACTGTCCCTCTCGCTCACATCCAGGGGTGAGGGACTGGATCATCCCCCTGCTGAGGAGGAGATTACGCTCTTTTGACAGGTCCTGATAACGGCGCTCGAATATGTTGCCTCAGTGGGTGGCATTGGCAAGGTCTGATCAGACTGGGTTTGTTAACGGGGCGGGGGTGCATGGTTTGGGCTGCGTGTTGTTGACAAGACGGAAGAGGAAAGGATCAACCCACACCTGAGAAGTCTTTAAGAATGAGCCGCATGCTCATGATTCGGAAGAACTGCTACAGATTAACCAGAGATTTAGCATTCACAAATCTGATTTTGGTTTTAGGATGCACCAGCGCGTGGGCCATTTTTTTGGCTAAATCAAAAAAATGCTAATCACAGCTTGTATCAATACAATACCAAATGAACACAAAGCCTTCAGGCCTAAGGCATTCTCAAAAGCAAACGCAACTGTGACAAGAGTTGGAACACCAGTTACAGGAGTTTTGCTTTCAAGTTCAGAACTGTTTGTGTAAAAAAAAAATGTGTATAACATAACAAAAAAAGTACTGTAAAGTACTTCACCTTGCTAAGATGTCAAAAAAAGACATCATCAAGAGGGGTGCAAGGTCCAGTTGAGGGTATGGCAGTAAAATGGGTGTGTTAACAGGTCATTTGACACTTACACGAATTGTCACTTGAAGCAAGGGTCTTCCTTCTGTTATCAAGAGGCTATTTGTGGAAGTGCTCTCCTTGTCTCTGCAGTTGCAAATGGATGCCAGACAAGATGGCGGTTACACTTCACAGAGGACGACGCATCCGTTGCCTGGCATCCCAGCTTCAAGAATAACCACGGATATGATTATTTGTAAAAATGTCAAAATATATGAGAGTGGGGAGACAAGGGGGGGTTGAGGGGGGTAGAAGGGGTAGAGAGAAAATGACTTTGTGGCACAAAGCATCCGTCAAGAGGTCGGCTCCCCTGACATGCAGTCCTGATCAATTATTCATGGCACACTGAAGTTAATGGAATAAAACAAAACTGAGCAAATCTTTTCTTTTTCCTTAATCAACCCATACCCCACCTCCACACCCTGAGGTCCCACACACAAAAAAAAGAATTAAATATCCAAGGTCTGCATGTGTGGCAAATGTAGGTGTGTTTGTTTTGGTTTGTTGGGCTCACAGTGCACAGGGTGGAGGGAGCACCCTGGCTGTTCAATATTCAGAATCATTCTCCTATAAGCAATCGGAGTGCAACTGCTTTTTTGGTCTAATGTTGATATATCACAACACCCCTCGAAAGCCGGGGGCCCTGGCTGGCTGGATGGCACAGAAAATCGTTTTCGCAATGCTTCTTGAACACAATACAAATCATTTTTCAAATCCTGCATAGGGCTCTATCTAAGCCTTAAACATCACACAGACTTATCCAAGACCAAGGATCTGAACAGGGGTTGGGCTGGCAGTGAAGAGGGAGGTGGGTGTCTGCCATACATACACACGGCCTTGTTCTTTTTTCACTTCCCCCCTTACTCACACTGATAGACACACACTTGCCTCCACTTGGGAATGAAGTCTTCAATTTCTCGTTTCAGGCCCAGCATTTCCATGATCCATAAGTCCATCATCTTAATTGGTGGAAGGAGGTTACACCAGAAAGGTGTGTGTGTGCTTGTGTGTGTGTGTGTGTGTGTGGTGGTGGTGATGGTGGGGGGATGAGGAATTAGCGTGGGCAGAATCAGAACGCTGCATTTGCACAATTACATGCCTGCATCAAACCAACCTGCAGGACACACACTCCCTCAACAACACAGCTCACGCCACCTTGCCCATCAACCCACCCACCCACCCCGTCAGCACCACCCACAGTTAGTCTAGTGCCTTCCTAGTGTTGGGGCCCCAACCATAGAACAATCTCATTTGTGGATCTGCATGTATAATCAGGAGTCTTGCTGTGATATTTAGTTCATTTTTAGAACATGAATGTATTCCGACATCCACATACTCCATATGGGAGGGGCATAAGAAAAGGGATATCATAACAACATATTCCTGCATGCATACATAAATGTGTGTGTGTGTGTGTGCATCATGGGGTAGCTTTGTGCGTGGCAACTGCAGAAACTGCTTTCATCAAGTACATGGCGGGGACCCCTCTCACGACTCAGCATGAGCAGATCTTCACGAAGCAGGCATGTTACATGAGACCCATCACAGCCTTTCCAGTCGGTCCCTAGCCCGACAGCGTATCCCTTCAGCCACACATCCACAGCCTCTGTTCAATCACAGCCAGACTCTGCGAGTGATACGACACTCACCAGACCAGGAGCAAGGTGGGGAAACACTGAAGGCCAGCCACGTGGTTATTCCCTCTGTAAGACCTGAATAAACCCATAACTTCAATCCAACTGAGAACTGACAGACCTTAGTTATATGATACAGTGCTCAAATGTATTTTCCCATTTACAACAGTACCTCTTGGGCAAAGAAATACCAGCTAGCCTATCTGACCAAAGTGCTTCTGAAGCAACATCAAAGCTGCCTGATCATGTACTAGGCAAACTTTTTAACTATAGGCAACCTTATAGGATAGCCTAGAGGGCTGAAATATTGGTTCTATTAGGGATGCACCAATCTGAAATGGACAAAATAGCTGGTATAGGAAAATTTAGCAGATCTGTTCTGTTCTGTACAAAATTGACAGCAGCAACCTCATATAAACACTAGGCCAATCATTATTTTGAATGAAGTTACTATTTTCTACCATTATTCATGCAACAGTCATTCATGATAGAGGTCTGATGAATAACCTACATTATTGTAGTGGTTGAGATGATTGAAAACAGCAAGCAAATTTGAGAGGGAGTTTTCAATTCTTTCACTGATACAGGCAACAAAAGTCAAATAATGGTGTGTGTTTCATGGTGGCATACTCTTTTCTGAATGACAAGAAACAGGCACTGGCATGCATAGGTCCATGATGCCAGGATGCTTTGTCTGTTTTTCAAAAAGGGCTGCATCTCCTCCTTGTTTCGGCGCTGTTTTTCCTTTACCGCAGAAAGAAGACTTAAGAGAAGTAATGAATGTGTATTTTGAATTATACCTGGCAGCTTGGCAATCATGCAATAAGCTGAGCCGTGATAAAGAGAGGCCAAGTCAAAGCTTTCCTTTTCTCACATCTAGCTTTTCCTAATTCAGCTTTTGTGATACAGCCTTGAGGACAATGGTGTGAGAATCAACACCGCTGCTCTACCACCAGACCCTGACTTTGGGGTGACTTTCTTCCAGTTCCGGCATATCTTTAAACATCCAAGCCATCTTAGCAGTGTTGTGGATGCAGAGAGACAAAAACGCTTGGTCTCAACGGCTACTGGGTTCATGGTTCCGCATCAGAGCTTAAACCTGCTTAGGCTGTCTTTTTCCATTCCATTTCTATTAGTCAGGCAGAGGGAGGAAAAATAATATTTAGTTCAAGTGATGAATGGGAATCATTGGATGGGCATAAATTTTCCTCAGTGGGCCATTTTTTTTTTCTTCTCCCTCCGGTCTTCCACAACACCCCATCCTTCCTCAATCCCCCTCCCCCAAGCTCTAGGAAAAGCAGCCAAGAAGCGCTCACAAATATATTAAAGGGCTTGCAGACTGTAGCTAGAAATACTGCATCTCTCAGCGCCTTGGGGTCACCACATAAACATACAGGGAGGGGTAAAGACAGTGGGACATGGAAGGCCTGATATAGGCTTGAAGAGAGTGTGAGTGTGTGTGTGTATGTGTGTGTGTGTGTGTGTGTGTGTGTGTGTGTGGAGGGAGGGGGAGGAAATGGAACACAAAATGCTTCTTCACCGCTTTGCCTGATCTCAGCTAAATAAGATCATACTGTAAGTTGGCTGCATAGGTCTTGCAAAAAAAACAAAATACATTTTCTTGTGGAGAATTATGTAGGCCTTCACACACTCACACACACAGACAAATGGAAACAGGGGCATGTGTATGTGTGCGGAGAGGTCTATGTTTTTCAATGAAGTCAGTAATATGGCTAAAGTCCATGACTGTGAAAGATGAGTGCCCTTGGCCAGATCAAATGTTCGGAAAGGCACTTTCTGAAATGTGCCAGATTTGTCAATAGTCACCCTCTTGATATATATTTATAGACAAAAGCCAATATACTTTCACAATAAGCTTAGTAGCTACTCGGTATTCACAGTTCACTGACTGTCACATCAACTAGCCGAGCTGAAATATAAATTACTTGTCCCATAACATTTCCCTCGCGAGCTCTCTTGACGCTAGCACCGTATGCTACTAAACTAAGATTACATAATCGAAAACAACGAAAGCGAAAACAATAAACAAGCAAATAAACAGCATAAATTACTTGTAAACTTAAATTGACCTAAATATGAACATCATACATAAATCAGATAAAGGAGACGTTCAGCGCTAATTGATAACCCTGGCATCTTTGTATGAGTCGTCATAGGTGTGAACTAGGCTTCTTGGCCATGCGCTGCACTGCACTAGGCTACAAAGGTAACGCTGGTCTGCTTTGCTAATGCTACAAGGTAGATTAATTCACAGCATGACAGGATGATAGGATGATATCGCATCTGTCACCACCCTGTCCTTAACCTTAAATCACGACCATTTTAAATAGCTTTAAACGACACTAATATTGGCAATTAACGTTACAACGGTAACGTCGGTCTCTAGCATCATCATTCATGCAGGCAGGTTAGGTTCGTTGATGAGGTAACATTGCCGTCGAAGCTCTTCTGCATAGCTAATCTCTCAAAACATTTTTCAGTCATTTGCGATACAACTGCATGTACCTCTTTCTTCTTTTGACCGCCTCCCGACTGCAGACATAGCAGCAGGACCAGCAACAGAGATGCTACCGGCAGGTTGAAAGGAGATCCACTTGCTGTGGCTGCCATGTTGGAAGATGCTGTAGCACCAACAACCTCTACAGCTGTGATTGGTTACTGTCATCGCCAATCAGAAGACGTGAGGAAAAGGCCTTTTTGGAATTGTAGTTTTAACAAGAGATGATGAACGGGTATTTAGAGGACTTTATCCAAAGAGAAATTAATCTTTGCGTATTGTTTGCATTTGCAGTATACGGTAAATGCCTGTCAGGTTATAGACTGTTTTTGTAATATACTTATGGGCAGATTTTTAGTCAGGCTAAATAGAGTTTAGTCCTATATTAGGAAGACTGACTGCGTTTTCCATTGCAGCACCAATAATGGCCAATGGAGGGCTGTCTTAAAATAGCACAGAACACAGAAAGTCTCTCCTCCCCATTCATCCATTCATCATTCATTCAACTTATGGTAGGACTTTTACCCTCTGAAGCCGAGTTAACCGAAATGCCGATATGTGCATTAAGCTATTTTCCATGAAAAGAAGGATTCACATAGACCTTCTTTAAATCAAATTCATGTACAAACCTGCATCCAAAATATAAAATATGTAAACTATATAAAACTATGTTAATAAAAACGTATATTATTATTGTTGTTATTATTATCAATAATAATAATAATAATAATATTGTGTGCAGATAGGTCCAACCAGTTGAAAGCAAAATTTGGAGTTTCACTTTGGTAGGCCCATTCTATGCAATTGGCTATCCTTTATTCTAGATTTTTCTAACGGGATCTTTAGTGAAGAGTTCTGTGGGCCTAGTTGTTTCATTTGAGAGAGACAGCGAGAGAGAGAGATGATCATGATGGTGATCATGCCTAAGTCATCATCAAATAGACTACGCATATGTCTTCCCAACTTTTTGCTACAGTGCTGGGCCAAAAACATGTGAGAAAAGCAAAAATGCCTTATCCCCTGCCAGTGGTGTGTGTGTGTGCATGGCCACGCACACGCAAGTAAAATGACATAAGCCTTGTGACCTAGGATGTAGCCTACTGTTGATATTATTTTTATTATATAGGAAAGTATGCAAATTTTGCAAATTGGAGGCTGGGTTACAAAACGGAGCCGTTTTCGGTCAACGACCTCAGGTGCGCGCACAACTTAAGGCTCCATGGCTCTCTGTCTTAATGTCCATGTGCAGTAGGCTACCACTTCGCCCTTACTAGAAAAAGGCTGCATTGTAGTGCCGCATCAAAACTGCATTATTTTTCTAAAGTAGGTCTAGACTATTGCATTTAATACTGCGAAATATTTTGGACACGAAAAATATCATTCGTACGAAATGGTACTACAAAAACTCTGTACTGTACTGTACTACATAATGTAGTATTGGGTAGAAATGCCTTGCATGCATGTCTCTGTGTATCAAGCCGACAAAGCTGTTAAATCGTCCTTACGGCCTCACGGTGGGCAGCTAAATTTTTCCTGACAGACAGAAAGCTGACATCACGGAAATATGGCCTACCATGTCTGCTACAGTCGATGCATGCTTGTATCATAACTCTGAGAATAATAACTGGGAAAACTTCTGTTATCGCTAAAATAATTTCACCTTGCAATGTGTCCAATTTCATTTTTAGAATGATGGGGGAAGTGCTTAAATAAAGACTCAAGGCCTAAATTGCTTGCATTTTATAAAATTACAGGCCATTAGCTATATGGTCATGATCTTATCATAGCCGAACATTTCGTGACGATGACAGAGTTGGAAAAATTATTGGTGTTGTGTAGGCTAGCCTACACATCGTTACAAGCATATGAACAAATAAAGAGCGCTGCAGTGTAATTGGATGACTATTAGACCATTTATCAGTCATTAGTTCTTCGGCTTAGAATTTTAGTAAAGAATTATAATTCTCAGTCACAGGTACAGAGCACCTGGTGGCGAGGCGAAAGTGACTGCGCCGCCAGAGAGAGAAAGACTGTGCGTGTGTGTGTGTGTGTGTGTGTGTGAGAGAGAGAGAGAGAGAGAGAGAGAGTCCACCCTTCGCTCTTAGCTCACTCCCAGCACCTTGCTATACGAGAGAGGAAGAGCTCCCCTCTTGCACCCCCCCTCTAGCCCTAAACATACACGGCGGCTGAATTCAGATGCGGTGCACCTCTTAGCAGGCACAGCGCAAGGATTCGTCTCGGACTAGTTTGTGCTGAAGGTGTGCAAGGTGCTTGTGTTTTTTCTGTTTGATCCAGAAGAGCAGCAGAGCCAGATACTGTTGTCCCGATATAGCAGCTCACGAGATTACAGCAGGTGCCGCTTTCTTTTCGCGCACTGCTCACTTGGAATCGAACAGTTTCTTCAGATTTGCCGCATGAGGATGTTCAAGGAACTGACTTACAGGGGTTGCACCAATTGTGTCAGGCTCTTGCTGCGTGCCAGAGACAACACGGACTCTGACTGCTGGAATTAGCCATCTTTTGGAAGAATTCAGAAGGCACAGCGTCGCCCCCGGGTTGCTCACTTGTCACTCTGCCGTTAACTGTTCAGAATTGTCAACGGGTAAACTGATATCTAATCGCTCCGTTACAAACCCAAGGAGTCGTGATCAGTGGGAATGAGATTTAGGAAATCTGCTGCGGGTTGGAGGACTGGGCTGAGTTTCGCAAGGGAACTACAGGTCTAGATTTCACAACTTTGCATAGACTTCATCTTTCTATATGGACCGATCAGCATCTTTGGATATTGAAGCGCTAAAGGTAAGTGTCGCTGTGGCGTGTTTCCTCTCTGAGAGCAACATAACATAAGCCAGTCACAGAATGCGCGGACTCTGTCGGGCTCGCCACTAGTTAGGCTACACCAGTGCGGTTTGTGTATTGTTAGATTATGTGCGTGGGGTGCATTTCAATATCCTGCGTTAAAGTTGCAGCGCTAACATTCCTGTATTGAAGCTGTCCTCTCGCCTTATTTGCGCGTTCATCTAATTGTCTAAATGTTGGCTGACTATAGTTTGGGTGGGTATGGACGAGTAATCCATCAATTGTTTATATTGTTTTGTCATGATGGGAAAAGCACCTGAATCTGACTATTATGCGCCTCTTTCCATCGCCTTCCTGTGCCCCCACCCCATTCCTGGATTCATAGTGCGAAACAATATTATAAAGAGCACGGAGAACCTGTATTATAAGAGGGTCTGCGATAGCCTATTGATTTCTTGGTTATCCGCGCGTTGACCCCCTCAAGCGTCAAGATTTTCTGTTTCGGTTGTCGACATCAGAGACGAGAGAAATTTATCTACTGCCTAAGTTGAAGTGGTGCTGCTGATACAACAGCGGGGCACCGGCACATTGGAAGAGCGCAAGGAAATACACTACCCGACCTATCTGCAGCGATCTGCCGGCTTGCACTGGCAACTGCTTCACTGATTTAACGCTCCTTTTGATCACTCCGTGAAATGCTACCAAGCAGCGTCGCACGGTGAATTCCAATATGGGTTCGATCAAGTGTCATAGGTCTTCTTTTAACTGCCCGCATTGAAGTGGCGCTTAGTGGTCATCCTGTATGACTGGAGCATTAGCTGATATTTTCGGCAGCCTATAACTCAGCTGTTAAAGAGTGGAATTTTAGGCCACTGAAAATAAATCGATGTTTGCGCGCCTTGCCATGTTTAAGGACCGGTCCATTTTGTAGTTTTGCATATTGTTGGGTGGAGGGTGACTGGATAGGCTCTGTATGTTTCATCCACGCCAAAACAGACATCCTACAGTCAGGAGCCGAATTTAGGTGAACAATTTTATATGAGCAGCTTTCAACATCTTGCGTGGGCACGCATGCACACGCGCTCAGCTTGCGTCTGCGCTTCGCGCGCGCGCGCACACACACACACACACACACACACACACACACACACACACACACACACCTATATTCACAGCCCACTTGTTAATTCAGTTTGAGGGTGTAAGGACACCATCGTTGCATTATGTAACTCATTGGACAACAGCTATAGACGCATCAAATGTATCAGGATGTTATACTTTCCAAATTAGCCCATTACTCAGTCGACAAGGTTCAGTTGTTTAAATGCATCAAAACATAATAGCTCCTAGAGGGCACATTGTGATGCAAGCAAATCAAAGGAAGCCATTCAGTTTTGCACCTACTACTTAAGTCAGACAGTTTATGTCAGAAAGGTGCAGTACTAAATGTCTCAAAGACTAAAAGTATACATAATATATCCATTACGTATCTTCACTTAAACAACACCAACTAAATATTTTTGTTGTGCTTTTGGTGGTGGTGGTGGTGGTGGTGTGTGTGTGTGTGTGTGTTGTGCTGTGTTGTGCTTCTGGGTTGTAGTCAGTTGCAGGTTACAAAAAGTGGCTTGCCTCAGAGAAGGCAGAAGCCCTAAATATCTGTTTGAAAAAGTAAATGATCACAAAAGTGGATTCCTGGTTCTCCCTGGTATGTTCTTACTAAATTAGCTTGAGGTGACATTCCAAATACTCCTGGAAAATAAATAAAAGCAACAACAACAACAACAAAAAAAACGATCTGTCATTTCCTTAGGAGAACAAGGCCTTTTTATCTAACCTTGGGTGCCAAGGCAGTGATGCTGTAGGTAGTGTTAGGATAAAAGCTTGGGCAGCCTGAGGTTCATAGAAAGTAAGCAACAGTGATAAACAGCCGCAGCCACAACCGTCGGCATTCATTCTCCTACGGCTTTGTTCATCGTCCAAGAATATGACAAGAATAATTAATGCAAATGAAAAATAAACTTGGGTTAGACTTTGAAAACTCTTGGAAACACACACACACACACACACACACACACACTTATATTGATAATTGTTATACTTTTTTATCCCTAGAGGCATGTGCTTGCTTATGTCTCCTGACTTCCTGGATTCAAACTGTTGCTGCATAGTCACGGGATTGAGTGTGGAGTGTGCCCAAATATGGTTGGTGATACAGTTAAAGCAATTGCAAGAGCAATGTGCTCAACATAAGTCAGACACTTTGGCAAACCTGGAGGGTGGTTAAGTTCAACTATGTATCAGTAACAAGTTGTAATAATATCAGTATATTTTAGTCCAGAATAAGATAATATCTTTCTGTTGCAGAGAGAGCACATTAGGTGTCTGACTAAACCTTCTGGGCAGCACACGTTTAAACCTAGTCCAATGCACCACGTAATTAAACACAAATATGCTGCTTTCCCACTTCCAAGAGTTAAATCGAATTCTACTACAGTGCACAGTTCATTCATCTTAGCAAAACAAGGAACTGTATCAACAAGTACAATACCCATTACATAGTGGAACTCCGATTAGTGTAGTTTACAGATCCCTTGTGTGCCTTCACTTAAGATGAATGTGAAGTTGAAATGGGGTTAATGTTGTCTCATTCTTGTAACCCATACCCAGACACTGAGCCACACAGGGGTCTTGGGACCTTGCTGCTGTGTAGCCCCCAAGGATCATGGACAGCATGGACTGCTCCTCTTGATCCAGTGAAGCCTTCCCATGAAGAGGTGTGGGCCTGTGCCAAACACTCGCCACCACCTCCCTCTACTCCTCCATCTATTTTACACTTAATTAACTCTGCCAGACTAAAAAGGGCACAGCGATTACTGTGCGCCAGTTGCCGTTGCTGTATCGAATGATTAATATATATTTGCTGAGAATGGGAGAAGGGAAGTCTGACGCCGCTGTTGAACATTTCCCTCTGACTGCCTTCAGTTTGTGTAGGCTCCATGTGAGCCAGAACGTGCCTAATTTCCATGTTGTCTATATGAGAGCGAGCTGTTATGGCATAAGTGGTGCAGCGGAGAAAGAAAAGAAGGGTCTTGATAAGCTGATAGATCTTTGTCTAATGAACTCTGTGGTGCTAAAGTGAGTCGTGAGTTGGACATCAGATTTGCAAACAGTACTGTTCCTTTTCTTTGTAAATCTCTGTAACAACCTTCCTCTCTTATTGCAGGGATGAAAACGAGGGCAAACCTAATTGTGGTTTAATTCATTCCATAAATCATTCTATTACTGTATTAGAGCTGGCATCACAATTGTACTTGTGCTCAAAGCTCAGTTTAATTGTGAGCATTGTTCGGAGGTGGGTGGCCATGGAAACTGCAGCACTGTTGGCAGACGAGTGTCTTGTGAGGTTAGCATTTTGACATGACATCCACAAACCTCAATCACAGTACCCACTGCATCTCTTCCCACCTTTTTTAATGATTGTGCTTCCTTAAATATGTCTAAGTGTCTCACAATCAACACAGATATCACGGGACATTGGTTCAATACAGTGGTAGGTGGTCAGTCAACGTATCTTTCTGGGAATCTTGAGCAACAGCATGTCAACTCAGCTACAAGTGGAAGCACATGAACTGCCCTGTCTGTGCATCTTTCCTTAAAGATCCTCAGCGTCTTTATCAGAGAGCAGCTGATCCTTGGTCAGTGTCTCTGCTCTGATTTGTGCCAGATTTGAGCTAGCTCTCTTTGTGCTGCTGGCCGCAGCTGCCTGTGTCCCAAGGCCCAGATGAACTGCTGGCACTGTGGGCCTGGTGCTGACAATTTAATACCAGTCAATTCTGTCTGTGGTCAAGAAGCATGTGGGAGCTGCCCACACAAGGACAGGCCTGACATCCCATCATGAGACAAATGGTGCGAGAGTGGCGTCAGGAGCCGCTGTTAGCCGGGTGTAAAAACCAGGAGCGTGGCGGAGCGCTAATGACGAACGACGGCGGCGGCAGGTCATCAGAGAGGTGTGGGGTGTGTGGTGGGCTGACTGGGTGGGCTGTACTGCTTTATTATTTTTCCTCTTTCTCTCTCTCTCTCTCTGTATTCCTCATTCTTTCCCTCTCTGTCTCTCTATCTGTTTTTCCTTTATCTTTTCACATCAGTCAGAAAGGGTCAGAGCGTAACTGCAGCAGCAGCCCACCATTTGTTTGGAGTTGGCTATTGCTCTATAATAGGTGGACCAGCTTTCTTTTATCTTTTTTCTTTTCTTCTCATTTCTTCCATTTCGTCCATTCTATATTTTGTCTGAAATGACAATAACACAAAATGGGATTGCCAGCTACCTAAAGTTTAATATTGCCAATTCATAGGAAGCACTGAGATTGTCCTTCAGAAATCCAATTAGTGCCTGCCATTAAATCCCCCCTTTTATTTAGTGCACTGTCTGTCCCACTGAGTAAACTGGTCCAACCTATCACTGATGTTAGGTGTCAGCTTTCTGTAAAAGGTACTAGACTTTTTTGCGTGATTTATGAAAGTGAAGAATGTGTATCTTGTGTGTGTGTGTGTTTGTGTGTGTGTGTGTTTGTTTGTGTGTGCATGTGCATGTGCGTGTGCATATGTGTGTGTGTGTGTTTGTGTGTGTATGTGCATGTGTATACATGTGTGTGTGTGTGTGCCTTGTATGTTCACATTTCTGTGATTGTATGTGTTCATGTCTGTGCATTTGTGTATGTTTGTGCTTTCCTCAAGTTCTGCTCATTTAGGATGTTTTTATAGAGGATGTCTTGATGTGCCACAGAGGCTTTGATGTGTCTTTTGATCTTTTGTGCCGTTTCATGAAAGCCACAGTCTCCACACAAGCACTTGATGTCCAATGCAGGAATTTTCCACAGCACATGAAAAATGTTTAGATTTAGATGCTGCAATGATTTTTAATTACTCTTCAAAAAATAACATTGTCAGGGAACTCCTTGTGAGATTCAAGGCATTTTGCAAAACAATATGGTGTGTTGTGTCCATATTTACTCATGGTACTGGCAATTCAAAGTCTTAAAAAATCAAATAAGATGCCTAGATGCATAGATAGATAGATTAAGAGGGAGAGAGAGAGAAAAAGAGAGCAGATGAGGTAGACAAAATAAGTTAAGCAATGATAAAACATTTCCAAAATGTCTCCCTTGTACCTTGTTGACAAAGAAGAGCCAAATTGTCAGATGTTCAGAGGGTCTTTTTAGTCGCTGTCCAGATGGATAGACAGCTGCACAAAGTCCAGTGTAGAGGCATGACTCTCAACAGCATCTATGAAAGGTCTTCAGTGGCACATTATATTATGTGCCTGCCTGATATTTGTGTGTGGATGGTCGTACAGACAGAATTGTTACTATTTTTGCTACGCATCTGTAATATATACAGTGGATCCGTATCTTGTTATATGACAAAAGTTGTATTCCGTCACAGTTTTGGACAGTGAAAACTACTGATGAGCTTGAAACTGGCAGTGCTCTACTTTTGTATGTGTAAACAAGGGATGGGGGGGTCTGATGGATACCTTTCCTGGAGGTAACCTAAGGTCCAGGCAAACCAGGCTGCTGTTGTTGTCCACAGCTGATGTGAGCTTGGCTAGGAATGATCCACTGTTGCTTCTCAACATGGAGTGCAGACTCCTTCATGAGACACTTAACACGCCACTGAGATGAGATGACAATGGATTCTTCTGAAGGGGGAAGACGGCAAAAAAGTTATTTGCTGACAACCTTTGAAGTATGATAGTTACTCTGTTACTTCACACTGTAAAAATGAAAAAATAAAATGAACTTGAAAAATGAGTGGAAACTCATTGCCTTAAATGATTTAAGTAAACATAACTAGTCTCTGAGTAAATGTAACTAGTCTCTGAGTAAATGTAACTAGTCTCTTTCAAGTTATGCTATACTGCTAAAAAAAAAAAGTACAGCTTACTTGAAAAATTGGTGGAAACTTGTTGCCTCAAACAATTTAAGTAAACATAACCAGTCTTTTTCAAGTTAACTAGAAAGAGACTAGTTATGTTTACTTAACTCCATTGAAGCAACAAGTTTACACCAATTTTTCAAGTAAGCTGTACTTGAAAGAGACTACTTGTATAGTTTTTTATATATATTTTACAGTGAAGTTAAGTGTTACTTGTTGATTTTATTGATTACAGCACAAGCAAAGAATACATCTAGTGATGGAAAACCCCCCACATATTTGCCTATATTTTTTAAACAATTCCCCATTCCCGTTGTTTTTCCTTGTGGCATGAAAAGTCCCTGTGTGCAACTGGTTTAATGTATACCTATTTGATGTCAATGGAACATAGTTACCACACCCAAAGGGAATGCCCAAAGGTTGTGGACTTGCTGTGTACAATGGAGAACAGGCCTAGGATAAAGAGGTGGCCACAGGAACCCTACTCTCATCAACAGCACCCAGGACAGGACTGCTATTCTACTTGCCACTATTTCCTCCTGACAGCCTTTCATCTCTTGTTGATCCAGGCATCTTCCATATTCTTTGCTGGAGCTCGCTACCTTTAGAATATCAGCCTTTGTAGCTATGCTTTGAACCCTATGCCATTCATATGAGTGTGTACCAACATGTGTCAATGTGACTACTAGTGATCATCAGTGAATTGGCAGAGCTGACCTTGGCAGCTGGACTTTGAAAAAAAAAAAAAAAACAATCAAACAAACAAGCAAGCAAAAAAGAAAATGAAAAAGGCTTTGGCTTTATAGAAGCACAGACACATCTGAAAATAGCAGCCATCCCAGGTAACAAGTTTTGGTTTTAGGAACGTTCAGGGAATGTTATCTGTTGGGTACGGGAACGTTCCATGAAGGTAGTTTTGGTTCTCTGAAGGGGTGTTAGTGATGTTTTTTAAATGTAACTAGAATGTTTGGTTGCAGAAAAAAAAATCACAATTGAGCAGAAAAAGAGATGAAAAGACTTACCATTCACATGCGTTAACTCCTACTCTTTGAGGTTACTGAAAAAACTTTGCACAAATACGATATTTGATATAGGCATACATATGTTTTATCATTATAGGCATATGTTGGGCTCAGCTGTCTCTGATTGTTCTGCTGACTTCGATATGCTGAATTTTTGGAGCGGACATGGATATAATCGTATTCATGGGAGCAGACACTAACAATTCAGTGCAACTTTCCAGGAACATTCCAACACTGTTTCATAATAGGAACCAAAAACTAACCAAGTCGGATGTGAAGAGCACAAAACAACCATGACATAATGTTTCAGTTTTTGGTTCCTAAAACGTAAATGGGGGATGTTGGGGAATGAAAAAGGGGAATGTTGTGAGTGTGACAACCTACAGCTAACGTTCGCCGAACTTACACCCATGGTTTACAGAAAATGTTCCTAAAATAACCATAGGAGAACCATGGGCCAGCGTTATTTTTGTAAATGCACCAGGTGTTAGTCTCCATTTTTCACCCTACCTTTTAGCCTTTAGTCTCTTTGACTGTTATTTGTTCTGAAGTAGTTTGACAATAAGAGTTGGCTTGAGTAGGAAGTGCAGCAAACACGTGATGAATGGGCACAGCTCAGCCTGCAGGGAGGTCAACGCAAGCATATACATCATCTACTTGTCTTTGCCATAATTGTATGCTCCCTGCAGCGCTACACTAATTGATGATGGATACTTAGCGGCACATGTGTTGAGTGAGGCAGCGCATACTTGCTGAGCAAAGCTTCCAGACACACAGTGTTTGCTCAAGATTTGCCTTTTCACAAAAAAACATTGGGAACACCAAACAGTTTCATAACACAGTAATACAAGCAGTAAGTACAGAAATATGCAAATGATACAAATGGGTTTGGAAAAAGAATGTGATGACATTATAGGCAATTTGTGTGTGTCTGTGTTTGTGTGTGTGAGTCTGTGTGTGTACATGTATGTGCATGTGTGTCTTTGGGTGTGTGAGCGTGTGTGTGTGTGTGTGAGTATTAGACGAGGAGCATCTGTTGGGGTCTGTCAGCACTGTTCAGATGTGAGGGGGCTGATCAGTCCACCAGGGTGCTGCCTTTGAAGAGGCAGAAAGACAGAGCAGATATGAAGGCTTCTGTGACTGACGTGTCTGTGTCTGATGCCACCATTGCTGTCATACTGACACCTGACTTATTCCCCCTAGTGCATCTCTCCTCCTTTATCGCTCACAATGGCCTTTGCCTCAGATTGACTGACTGTTTTGGTGTCAGTGTTTCTTTGCATTGTTTGTGTGTTAGGACTATGTTGTTTATGTGCGTGCTCGTGTATTATGAGTATGTGTTTTGTTGTCATAAAAAGTCTGTGTCCACGTAGTCCTCGTAGCTATTTTAAAGTGCTCAAGGTGTGTTTATTTTGGGGTGTGTGTGAGACAAAACTTGGAAGACCAGAAGGAATATTGAGAAGGAGAGAGAAAGTGCAGATGTCATCCACTGCAGGTGACTTTGCAAGAGAGAGAAAGAGAAAATATGAGCTTTAAAATGTGTCAGGTGAACAAAAGGAAAGGAGAGTAATGAAAAAGGTGGAAGAGAGAGAATGAGAGAGAGAGAGAGGGAACACAGGAATCTGGCACAGGTAGAAAGAGAGACGAAAGAGACAGCGTGAAAGAAGGGCAGATAGGAGGGGAGGCAGAGCACATACCAAGCGTGGAGGAAATGGGATGCAGGGAACACTAGGCAGCGTGTCATCCCTGTTGCTTGGAGACAGCTGCCGCCTCAGTCTGTGTGTGTGTGTGTGTGTGTGTGTGTGTTGTGTCTGTGTTCAGTGGGGGGGGGGCTATTGGGTGAATTGGAAAGAGGGGGTTGTGCATCAGGCATTTTGGGAAGAGCGCCAGGGGATCCACGATACCTGAGGAAAACAGTCTGTAAGCCCCATGTGAGAGCGAGCGAAGGAGCCAAGCTCACTGGTCTGTTCTGAAAAGGCCCTGGTCATGGGGTACGGGAGGCTGAGGTAAACCACACCAGACCTCACGCCAAATCTGGGCAAATCCAGAGAGAGTCACGGTCCATCCTCATATTTACAGAGGAGAGGGATGGAGGGAGAGAGAGAAAGAGTGAGGAAAGAGGAGAGAGGAAAGTGATTTCATGTTTAAGCTGAGTACATAGTCTTGTCTTAGGCCTCCTCCCCAGTGGTTGTGCTTTGCTTTCTCTGAAGATCTCTGCTTAAGTGAACAGCACTGCCAGGACTCAAAGCTGGGATTTATCTGTGATTCCAGACTTACTGCACAGCATTAGAGCCAGTTGATGAGGTATGGAGAGTAAATCTATTTCTCTTTAGAAATGAATTTGAACTTTAGTGGAGAAATGGGGGTTTTCAGCTCTCAGTCTAGCTGTAAGACTTCGGTAGGGCTGTGATCTATATCTCGCCAGGGTAGGCCAGGCACATTGGCTGAGCACACTTTTTCACTTGGTCCTCATTAAGATTTTACTGATGGTATTCATGTCGCTCGTAAAAATGTCATCTGACCACTGTTGTGAGACCACGGACGTCCTTTCATTCTTCCTCTGTCTCCGGTGTATCTCCACTCCTGTTTCCTTTATGTCTCCAGCCAACTTTTAAAATTGTCATTATAACGGAGGAGCGACTGGCATATAAAGAAGGAAATCCATGCTGGTGCTATTTTACATGTGGATCTACACACACACACACACACACAAACAGTTGCAACAAACAATCATAAACCACCTTGATCGCTCTGCCAAGGTCCTGTCTGTAGTGTTGAGCTCTGACTTTTTCCAGGCTGTGGATCAATGGCTGGATCAGCTCTCTGCTTCTGTCCACCACACCCTAGGCATTCACACAGCACTGCCACCAAAATGGATTCCGGTCAGCGCCCTCCCTGTCTTAAATTTAGTTCAATTCATGTCTGTTTAATTCAGTTCAATTAATTCCAATTCCAATTCCATCATGAGCAATTCAGTTCTGCACTCAATCACCAGGTCCAGAAAACAGAGCATTCCAATTCTTTTAATGACCTTGACTCCCTCCATTTTTCTCTCTCCCTCCCTCCTTCCCTCCCTCCCTTCCTATTTCTCTCTCTCTTTATCTTTCTTTCTCTCTTTGTGTGTGTGTGTGTGTGTGTGTGTGTGTCTTTCAGTAGTAATTCTACCATGAGGGAGAAAAAAATGAAAAGACACAGAATGAAATGAGCAATTAAGCACAGCTGACAGCCGCTGGTGGTTCACTCGTGACTGAGACTCCGCTCACTCTTGCCTTCTCTTGGTGTCTCCATGTCAAGCTTGGATGTGTCTGTGCTAGACGTTCGGCATGGTGGCCCGGGCTCTTGCCTCCCTTACAGCTGTGCACCCAACCCCACCCCCCCCTTGCCGCGACCCGTCCCATCCAGCCCTCATTCTAAACCCCCAAGCCCAGCCCACCCCCTGGCTCTCTGGCAGCTCTGCCTGACTGCAGCTATTTCTGTTCCTGCACTCAGTGCTGATCTGTCATGGCCATTCTCCACTGAGGGATGAAGATGTTCCACACAAATTCATTAGCCTGGGACCTTTTTTTGTCTTTTTTATTGTCTTTGTGAGTCTCCAAGAATCATCCCATGTCTTCATACTGTTCTCTTCTTCAATTTCTCTCTTCTTCTTTGTTGTTTTATTCGTCCTGTGCTTAATTCCTGACTCTTTGACCCACCTTCACAACCAAAAACTCAACTCCTCTATATTGTTAAAAAAATAAAATAATAATTCAGTCAAGCTCAAGCTTTGATCCAAAGGACTTTTTTTGAGACTGTGGCAAGGGATCATTTCTCCAGTCAAAGGCCTGTTAAAGACACCTAACCTTTTTTTCAGTTGTTGTCTCAGGGAGATCCAGTGATTTGCTGTAGGCTTCGCTTTTATCTCTGTCTTTCCTCCGTCATAACAGACAAATGCTGGGCTTTTCTGAAGAAGGAGAGGGGGCTGCACTGTCAGACTTTTAGTCTGAGGATGGGTGTCATTTGTCTTTTACGTGCTTGATGTCCCCTGTCTCCCTCCATCTTCCCCTTCATTCTTTTTCTCTTCCCTGATTCTGTACATCTCCACTTTTCTATGCTAATAGCTAGTAATGCCACTGAATTGTAAACAGATTCTGAACACATTTATAAACCATTAATAAAGCCTCATAATGATTTACTGAGCTATTGACAAACAGGCCAAACTTGTCTTTGTTATTCATTCAATTGACTGTATTTGTATTTGTAATAGTTGAGTTGCAAAAGTTGTAGGAGCTCAAAATGAAGATAAAATATCTCATTTCCATTTCCGCAATAACAACTTGCTGCCATTACTAGAAGCCACATGGTCCTTAGGAATACCTGAATGCAGTATTACATTTTAACATCTCTATTCCAAATGATTAATGAGCATCTATGAGAGTGATAAGACGTACCTCTAAAATCATGTCTGCAGATGAATGTGAACTTAATCCTTCTTACTGTAAAAACAGTTTTTTAATGATCTAGATGTCACTGTTTCAGCCCTAATAGCAACCATAGACCATGTTTTTGTGCCTTGCTGTGGGCTAACTGCTTCAAGCAGTATATGAAACAGCCCACTCTCTCTCTCTCTCTTTCTCCCTCCCTCACTGACCTTCCCCTATCTCACCTTTTTAATCCATTCTTTTTTCATAGGTATTCAAAAAATACATTATTTTGCCCTCCAAAGACCTCTGTTTGCTTGGCAAGAGTGTTTGTGTGTGTGTGAGAGAGAGAGAGAGAGGGAGACTGTGAGAGAAAGAGAGAGCAAGAGAGTCAGTGTGAAAAAAAGTGGAAGGACTGAAACATTTTTTTGAAATCTCTGGCTGCGTGGCTCTGGGTTCTGCTGGCTGTGACAGGAAGATGAGTGGCTCTGTGAGAGAGATAAAGGCGGAGAAAGGCTGCCATTGATCCCCCCCCCAACCACCCTCCCCCGTACACACGCACACACACACAGCCTCCACAGGGGGATTGGAGGGCAGTGTGTGTGTGTGTGAGAGAGAGAGAGAGAGAGAGAGTGATCGTGAGCATGTATGCATGGTGGATGAGAACAAGGCTCTATGCCTGGGCTCGCCTCCATCTGCGTGAGTGGAGTCCGTGGCCCGCTGCGGGGAAGGCATTAAGCGTCGGTCCCCAGCTCACACCACCCACCACAAATAGACAAACAGCCTCCAGGCCACTGAGCTATCACCAGCCACGCCACTCTAGAGGGGCCACAGTAACCAAAAAATGCACGAAGGGCTGGCAGCAATTTATATTGACATTTCTCATTATGCCCAAATCTTTGTTTATTCCGTTTTATGCCAGGAGCAATAAAGGAAGCTGGGCACCCAGAGGCCCCTGTTGGGCATGCACGTGGGTAGTGTAGTGTGCTGTGGCCATTGTGTGGCTCAGCCTCCATGCGCTGGTGGCTGGGGAGGTTTCAAATGGTCACGCTCATTAGCATAAATGGCCACACTCATCATGCCTCTAGTCGTGCCATGATTTCGCCTGCGCTTTGGCGAGCACTGGAGATTCGAGAGTGGATTTGAATTTCTTTCTTCCTCAGTTCAACAGAAGATTGTCTATGACCTGATCCGCTTCTCCAGGTTCTTCAAGTACATTTATTTATCCCCAGTGTGCTTCTTTTCTCTTTTGTGCCTCTCTTGTTTAACCTCTCCTTCTTGAGAGTTGGTACAGCAGACCTTAACGGTAGAGGGTGGAAGAATTCTTCGAGATGGTAGGAAGGACTACAGAGGGTTCTCTGATATGTCATAGTAGGTTAAGTAGCAGTTTTAATACAGGTTGGGGGACTCAGAGAGGATGAGACAGATGGAGAGTGAGAGTGAGAGAGAGAGGGAAAAAGGAAGAGAGTGACAACTGCGTGTAATTCGCTGCAGGCCTGGCCACCCGCTCCCCCTTTACCGCAATCATTTTAAGAGCGCGGGGGCTTGTCGGAATCAATAATTGAATGGGAGCCTCTTGAGATGTGTCCAGCCTCGGAGGTATAAATCTGAAACAATTTGAACCATTACAGGATTACGCTCCTCTCTCCCACACCAATGCCGGCCTGCTCCAATGCCAACACAGCCACACTGCCTTTGCCACTGCAGCACAGTAGACAGCTGTTTGGGCCGAGCTCACAGGCTACTTCACATTCCCACCGCAGTCCTCCAAGCCCCCTTAGCTCTCTCTTAGTGCACTTTGGGTCCAGGTTCAAATGCATGGCACCATGTATGGGGCAGTGCGGTGCATTCAGTCCCCTTTCATAGAGACCTCTGATTTATTTCCCATATTTCATTACAGTAATTGATTGGTGGATTATTCCCTTTTTTCATTTATTGCCTTTTTTTAAGGAGGTGTGACTGTGTTGGGCTTTGATGTGTCAGTCGCTGTGTCCTGGTTGCTCATCGAGCGAAAATTAAAGAGGGAAGAAGGAGAGGAGAGAGAAGGAGAGGAGACTATAGCAAAAAAAAGACTGAGAGGAAAAAAAAGAAAAGGAATGAGAGGACAAAAGAGAGGACAATAGAGTGAAGGAGAGAGAAAAAAAGAGAGCAGGAGAGAGAGAGTGTGTGTGTGTGTGTGGGGTGGGGTGGGGGGGTGGGGGGTGGGAGGGGGTATCTGGTGCTCGGATGGGATGTTGGTGTGTAATTAGGGGAGAAAATGTCCTCCTCTGCCTTCCCTCAAAGAGGCAATTACCTGTTAACAGTGTCTCAGCCACCAGCCTGCTGTGTGTGTGTGTGTGTGTGTGTGTGTGTGTGTGTGTGTGTGTGTGTGTGTTTGTTCGTGTGTGTATATGCATGTGAGATGATTGTTGTGCTTTGGTTGAGCTTCCACCTTATTTGCGTGCACGTATGTTCAAGTATGTGGTATGTCCCCATACATATTTATCACATTTGACTTTCTGTGCACATGTATGCTAGAAAACATCACAGGGCTCTTGGAGGCTTACCACTGCTATACACAGACAGCTGTTTAGCATTAGCATGTAAATCCTGCATAATTAGCCCTGTACTCGAGTGTGCAAAAGATGCTGCCTCGTTGCATATGCACTGAACTGCATTTACTTGCAGCATTCATGCCCAAAGTGATCTGTGTCCATTGGTGGGGGGTCCCTTTCAACTGGTTACCTCGCTCTGAAGCTGGCTTTCACTGTGCCAGGTCGCCTCTAATCTTTCCCTCAGTGTATCGACGAGCAGGAATACCCCCCTCCTGGCATTAATCAAGCCTCTCCCATATGTCAGCAGGATTTTAGGGAGCCAACACCACCACCACCACCACGCCTGTGCTCCGAGGCACTAACCAAACTCACATTTTACCCCCAGACCGATGATGTTTGCTTTTAAGCCCGTGTTAATTACCCTGGAGGACCTCAGGGGTGAATATTAAAGCGGGGCTGATCAATACAGGGTTGTAAAAAGGTAGTTTGAGATGAAGCCACAGATTCTGCAGGGAGGCTGAGAAACTGGGAGCCCGGTGGGCTGTTGGCATGTTAAGACTAGCACCACTGATTGGGTGACTGCACCACTCACAGGGTCAGATTTCATTTCTTTATGATGTGACAAACCTAAGAGCAGTGTTAGTGAACGTCTTACTGTGGCGGCAGAAAATTTTTGATGAGTAAATCTCCTCACACACACACACACACACACACACACACAGAAACAGCAACATTAAAACCGCAGGAAAACCCAGTCAATATTTGTTTTCTCTGACTTCGTGACTTGAGCATGCCTCTCTTTTACCCTTGTTCAAGAACAGGGGACCATTTAGTGTCCACTCAGACAGACAGAGCAGGAATAAGTTGTGTCCCACTATGCCACACATAACCCAGTGGGTTATATTAACAGCAGCACATGGAGCTGCCAGGATGCCTGCAAGCGAGACTTTTGATGAGGCCCAGAGTTGCGATGGGCACAGCAGCAGGGATCTCAGAGACTGGCTCCCCATCATGAATAGCTAATTGAGAGAATGAATGAGCTCTCTCTCTCATTCTCACTCCATTTCACTCTTTCTGTTTCTCTCTCTTTCTCTCCTGGCCTCTTCTCTCAGATTTATAGAATGACTTAGGCAAAAGCCTATCTGAATTAACTGGTCTGTCTCTATCCCTCTCTCTCTCTCTCATGCTCTTTCTCCATTTCCCCATCTCTTTTGCACATGTTCATCTGGAATTAGGCTGTCATTTGCATTCACTGAAAAGCAGGTTTCCTCTGCTGCACCAGATCTTTTTCCCTCCCTCTCGCTCTCTCTTTGTCTGTGCTCATCCTCTGATGTTTGATATTCAAGGTTGCTGCTCGTGTGAATCTCTCAGTGAGATTCAGAGGCCAAATCCACCACCAACCGGCTTTTCTGGAATGTTCCTGCTCTATTTAAATGGCCTGCATGGGGCATGGAGTCCTATTCAGCTCCGCTTGAGAGGATGCTCAATTGCAACACGGGCCATGACTGGCCAGACAGTATCGGCATGGGAGGGACTCGTCTGATACATCCACTGGATGGGGTGAGGGTCACCATATGTGTGGAGGAAGCCGAAAGCCATTTAAAAAGGAGAGGCATTCACATGAAATTCACATTAATTTTTAGACACCTCCCATGGTGCGAGTGTTTAAGCTATAAAGGGAACTGCCTTTGTATTGTTCCTCTCTCTTTCTCTCTCTCTCTCTCTCTCTCTCTCTCTCTCACAGACACACACACACACACACACACACACACACACACATACTGAGTCTCTCTTTCTCTCTCTCTCTCTCTCTCTGTGTGTCTCTCTCTGTGTGTCTGGGCTTAGATAGTCGAGTCTTTGAAGGCAGCTCCAGATGGTGTGGTGGTAGTTCTTGGATGCATTCCCCCAGAATATACCTAAAAAAGCCGTACCACAATGCTTTGCATGCTTTCACGGGAAAAGGGTGTTAAAAAAAGAAGTTGTTGCAAATAACTCCCTCATGAGTTTTGTCAGTGCCCTGGTCCCGCTTTCAGAGCTTAGCCAACAACAATAATGAAGAAAGAGGAAGAGGGAGAGAGAGAGACAGAGAGAGAGAGAGAGATAGAGAAAGAGAGAAAGGGAGGGAGAGGGTGAGAGAGGGAGAAAGAGAGAGAGAGAGAGACAGAGAGAGAGAAAGAGAGAAATCTGAAAATTAGATTTTCTCTGCCGAATTGCTGAAAATTGAATTGAGTAAACATCTTTTCCTCAGTCCAGAGCTCAGCCACCTTGCCTCCCGTAGGCTTTAAAAAAACAGATCAGCATCCTGGCCAGAATCAGATGCTGTGTTGTGCAAGGGTGTTGCTCTCTCTCTCTCTATCTATTTGTTTTTTCCCTTTTTTCTTCACCTCCTTGCACATCACGTGGTTCCCCTCTCCATATGCCACTCCAGTGTGACTATCCCCATAAGTTGTAATTAAAACAAATAAACAGATTAATTAAACATACGGCCAATTAAGCAAAGTGTGTGGGAGAAACAGGCCAGGGTGCCAAACCTTACAGTTCTCTTTTTTCCCTCCCCTCTTTTCTTCACCATGGCTGTGGCTGTTAGACCACATGCTACTAAATTTACACTCTTGTTGTTGACACTTGCTGTTTGATCAACTGCAGGCAGAATGACAATGGCTTACTGTTTGACCAGCTTTGTCTGAAATATTTTGAGATGTTGAGACACTGAGCTGTTAAAATGGCCTTTCGTGAAGAGGCCTAATGATTTGTGAAGTGCTCTTCAGGGATGTTGTTTAGAGAAACTACTGGAGCTTTACTTGCTAGCTGTAATCATACCCAGACTATTCCCCTTAGAGTATGCTGATGCCCTGGCATTACTGTGCTGAACTG
Source organism: Tenualosa thibaudeaui (assembly GCA_027481765.1). Classification (NCBI taxonomy): domain Eukaryota; kingdom Metazoa; phylum Chordata; class Actinopteri; order Clupeiformes; family Clupeidae; genus Tenualosa; species Tenualosa thibaudeaui. The sequence continues at coordinate 10,182,986 of JAIFZK010000017.1, read as the reverse complement.
AGAACGCTCCAACACTCTGTCCGTGCTGTGGAATCATTTCAGGACAAATTGGGTTCAGACGTAGGTCGAAGGGGGAAAATGTTGCTATTGACTCCATGGATGCCCATATTGATGTCTGTTTGGGAAAAGGTAAATGTAAATGAACTCAAAGGTTGCACAAAAGCCATTAAATGAGCCGTAGCCTTTTTAGTGCATTGCCCATTCACTGTCGGCTAATGATGCTACCACTTTTAGTAGCAGGCCATTTCAACACAGCATAAGCAGATATCCAGCCATCAGCAGTATGGATCTAATGAAGATGAAGTGTCCGGACAGGTCGGCTCAGTCACCAGAGAGCCACCATAAAGCAAAGTAAAAGTTGACTGGTATTTAGCAGACAGTTTTATCTAAAGCGACTCCACCTGATATATAAGTGGATATTCACAGTTTGGTTGCTGTCATGGAAATTCCTCCTTCCTTAGGGAGGATAATCTTCTGTTGTGTTTT